>PVHY01000482.1:39179-222314 GCA_004024945.1 Uropsilus gracilis | reverse complement strand
TCAAGGCAAGGAGAACTGGATAAACTAGATAAGCTTTACAGCCAAGGAATAACCTTGGGTGACCTGTAACCAACTTAGTTATCATGATTCCCTAAAAATGATTGCTTAGGAATGCTTAGTAGTATCTAATGATAATCTATTTTCTGTTAAGATATTGATTTCTGTCTTCCAATGATATTGCCCCCACGCGCTCATTATATTGCCCTCACGCGCTCATGATATTGCCCTCACGCGCTCATTCCTGTCTCTCACTGAGATAATGCACTCACGTACTCATGAAATGCCTCTCCTCATGGAATGTTGAAGTAGCTCGTTTAAACAATATAAAAGTGGCCTGAAAATCTAAAATAAAGCAGCAGATTCCACTGCTCACTGAGTTCGTGTCTGTGATCATCATTCGCCTGCCTGAGTTTTTCCTGTCCATCTGAAGCCTGGTACTTAGCGGTCTTCCTTGCACGGCTGGTCCGTGACATGATCTCCATCCACCCTTCCAGCCTTACCTGACAATTCAGCTCAGTGCTCACTGTTCTCTGCACAGGCTACCTTCTTCCACGTCTTAACACCTTGTGTTTTCCCTTCACACTGGAGTGAAGTTTCTTTGTCTAAAAATCAGCCAGGCCAGGGCCCAGCCTCAAAGTTTGCCTCCCCCTCTCTTGTGTTGCAGCCCTTAATTTCAAGCTGCCTTTTATTTAGTTGGCATTGCCACACCTTGCCCTTCTCCCAACATCTGGGTTGCTGTTCCCGTCTAGCTGCCTTGAGGTTATCACACCGTCTGGCATGAGAGGTGAATCTAAGAGACCTGAGTGATCCCAAGTGTAAAACTGGGTAAAGGCAGCTTTTTATCAATGATGGTTCTTTCTCCTAATACTTTTACTTCTCCCACTGTTATTATCGTCATCTACTTCATCTTTCCGATTTTGGACACAGTTAGGGTTTTTGCGCACAGTGGCAAGCAACTGTTAGAAAACTGAGCTTGGAGAGGGCAAGAATTCTCCTCTCTTATTCACAGCCCCATTTGCAGTGCCTGGCACACAGTAGGTACTCAACAAAAAATTATTGCATGTGAGTTGATAGCAATTATAATGTTTGGTACCAGTGTGGTGGTGCATAGTAGATGCTTGTGGAAGAATTGTTATCACTTTCAGGTTTTTTTAAACTAAAATTATCTGCATCAATTTACAGAGTATAATATAAAGCACATTTCTCAGCTTGATGCATCTTCAGTGGCTTCGATTAATAGCCTACTGAAGCCATGTGCCAGCCAGGCCTACACCTTGCAGTCTGGAGACTGGAGGAGAGTGAGTAGGTGGCCTCAACCTCCCTGGTTATGTCCCCAGGAGATCCTGTCTCCTAGAACTTTTACTTTTCTGTTAAAACCACAAAGAGCAAAAGAGGAGTGTCTACATTTAGTAACATTTATTTATGCATTCAGTATCAAGTACATAAGTGCAAATATCCAGAGTCCATAATTAAGTCCATAAGGAACTACAGAGGAAGTAATACAAATTGTAATAAAGTTGACATGCTGGTACTTTTCAGTTACCATACATGTACATCAGTCCGTCGGTCCCACACAACAAAAGTACCGCGTGTTTGTTTGGGATTTATTCATTGATTTAAGTCATACAAAACGATTACCATAAGTACGGTCGACTGTTGTTATTTTTAAGTCGTGTGTGTGTTGGAAAAACACTAAAACATCAGTCTACAGATTCTATGTGTTGTTAGTAAAGGTTAATCCAATCAGCAACCCGAGGACGTAGAAGCAATTTCCACTACTGCATCAGTGCACTTGGCAGGGAAGGCGTAGCCACAGGAAACAAGAGAAGCTACAGAGCATTGCAGAGAAGGGGAGGAGAACACGTGGAGGTGGGAAGGTACTTGGGCTCTCACCATCATGCACTTTTTTTTTTAAGCAACACAAAATTAAAAACCACATCTAATACACTTTTCTCTATATTTTAGTGCTTGACACAAGTGACTCAAATATCCTAAGAGTACAGAAACAGCCTAAAAACAGCTGTTTTAAAGTTTGTCTCTAAGATTATGTTAAGGGGGTTGGGGGGGAAAGAGAAACAATCAATTTGCAGTAACATGTAAGAACAGAGCTGTTACTACGCAGACATTCCTGTTTGTGTCCAGTCCCCGGTGGGATATCAGTTTACTCAGCGTGCCTCTTCGCCCCTGGGATTTTAGCCTGAATCCTAGAAAGACAATATCAAAAGGTAGTAAATCACAGGTGTTATGAACAAAATTATTTTGTGAGTCCATCATATCCATTATAGCAAAAATTTAAGCTAAGTGACCAAGTAGTTCAAAATCCTAGCAGCTATTACAGTCTTTATGTACGCCTCTTTAGAAAAGCATTTCTCTGCAGCAATAAATTAAATGATGAACTGAATGGCAGAGGAAAGCTGTGTTCCTTAAATTATTAATAACTTTTTTTTAATTGAGATGATGCTGGTTTACAATGTTGTACAGGATCCAAAGGCAGGACCCACCCTCAGGTGCATGCTCCACACCACACCCACCACCAGGTACCCATCGTCCTCTACTACAGTAAAATGATAACTTTTTAAGTAGACAAAGATGCCAATTAATGACAGTAATACAGAAACTGTGATCTAGTTAGGGTGACCACTTATTACCTAGCCTGAGATACTTCTGAAAGACAAAGGGGTTGCTATTACTATTTCATGGACACATATGAATAGGGACAGTTGTAGGTAAAGGAACGTAGGATCATTCTCAACATAGCCAAACTACCTAAAACTGGAATTAAGAAACTGGGTCCTTTTCCCAGATTTGCTGCTAATTAGCTGTGTGACATAAAGCCAGTTAACTAGATTTCCTGATTTTAACAATGTACACCTTTCAAATGCACTATAGACTAAGTATCTCTAGCACCCTGAAAATTCTGTGATTCCCCACAGTAAGGCAGTATGATTTTAGAGTAGGTTTGTACTGCTGAACTTTATGAGCCAAATCATTCAGCTTTTGTTTTTTTTTAAAAGCAAATAAGTTATTTATATATAAATTTCACATCTTTGTAATCCCCAGGATTCACCCCCACCCCCCACCCCCCCACTCGCGCATTGAGACCATTTTCTGTGCCAGACACCCTTCCAAGGTACTGGCACTTGGTCATCAACAAAAAGGCAAAGGTGCCTTGTTCTCACAGAGCTCTCATTCTCATCAGTGTTGAGAAGACAGAAATAAACAAGTGGGTAAAAAAAGAAGTTAGGATGGCAGTAACTACCATAAAACAAAATAAGACAAGACAGTATGTCTGGCAGATGAATTAGTAGATTGTTGATTCATGTTCGGCTGTGACCAGTGAATCAATTAAAACCCCTGGTATTTTTTGCATACACTATTTACCCTATCTTATCTCCCTTTCCTCCTACTTTGTATGAAAGTTGACTTTCTAAAATCCATTATTTAGGTCTTTGCTTTTTCTATTCATTTCATTTTCCTGTTTTCAGTTCAGCATCCTAGCCTCTAAAGCAAAATCACTTGATTCATTCTGAATCTTGAGTTGGTCATCGCTAAAAAGAGCTTTTGCTCCAAGTTGTGTGCGACCTGGAGTTTTGATGACTATTTTGATTTGTCTTTACATAGTCATGTGATATAATGGGTTGAAAGTAACGGAGCCAAAAGGATGGCTCTGGGTCATATGACTACAGCTAACCCCAGATATTTGACAAACTCTGGCATACCCTTGAGGTCTGCTATTTGAACCTTCTGAATGTCTCCCAACTGGGCTGTGCTCTAACCTTATATCACTTCAAGGATGCAGCAAGACTGCAGAGTAGCGCCTGAAATCTGAGCACTCACTTGCTAGCCAGGCTGTAGGGCCCCTCAGCTAGTGATCACAGAGTGATTTATCCTGAGAATTTTCCACAGTTTTATTAATTCAGCCTACAATTTTTGGTTGAGTGTATGCATTCATCAAATGATAATTTCTAGAATCTATTCTTATTTTGAAAATCAGGACAGTTCCTGACCAATTTCATTTTTCAGTCCTTCATTCTTTGGAAAGTGTCAAAGATCACCAACAGAGCTTCTAGTTTAAACTATAGGTGGTTTTACCATCCATGAGTATAAATCACTGGATAAAAAGTTGCATTTGCTTGAGGCAGTTTCTTACTATGTTCTCATTTATTTAAAGTTTTAATTTCCTCAATAATATTTATTTTGCCTTTAAAAATTTGAGATCCTTTTCCCTTAATTTCAAAACTTTAAGAGATATTATTAGGTGTTATGCCCCTAACTTAGAACTGAGAAGCTGAGGCACAGAAAGGTTCAATGATGGGAGAGGATCATCACACTAGGTGGCAGAGGGAATAGCATTGAAGTCTGCCAGTCTAGCTGGGATTTCTCTCCACTCTGCCCTTTAAATGATCTCTAAGTAGTTTTTGGGTGATGGTGATGATGATGACATAATGATGATAAAAATGACAACAGTTTTATCTCTTGAGTGACCAATATGGACACTGATATCAATATCTACTGAATACTTCCTATATCTAAGAAAGAGTACTTTGCAGGCATTATCTTATGTAATCACCAACAATCCTATGAGGTAAGTGTTAAACATTCCCAATGTGTACATAAGGAAAAAGGCTCAGAGAGTCAAAACACATTTATGATGAGCTCAAACAAGCTAAAAATAACAGAAAAGAACTCAAACTTGTCTGGCTCCAAACAGTTCTGGACTGCTTCACCAAAATGGTGAGTTCTGTTGCTGGAATTACGGAATCAAAATTTTAGAGGTTGAAGGTGACTCCATGGAGTAAGACCCCACCAAGTAATAGCCTTTGAAATTCAGAACTAGGCAAAATTGTTTCTTCTGAAGAACTTATTTCCTTCATTCTGTTAACAAGAACTATGTAACTTAAGTAAATTTCTCTTGGTTCTAGCTACCAAGAAGATCTGAGCCAAATATGAATGAATTTCAATTATAGGAACCATACAAATCCTCCTGGCTAATTTCTTTACTATTATTCTTTTCCATAACCTTAATTTCCAATTTTAATTCCACAATTACATTGCATACATATGTTCATGTATTGTACGTTTTCTGCCATTTTACATTTCCCTTCATTTTAACAGGCCTATACCGTAATCACTTTTTATTTGAATTAAGACAGTTGCCTAGCTGATTGCTACTTCTTAATTTCCCTCTTCTCCAATCCTCCTCTTACTAACATGATGAAAAACCCAAGTCTCACAGCATCCCTGGTATCTCCTTGAAGAATTAAAGTGGTTATGTTTTCTTATACATTTGTTTTGTCTCATACCTTTTGACTATGTAAAATGTTTGCTTTTGTTCTAAACATTTACCTAGTCCAACCGCAGGATACTAAATTGCTAAATGAGTTCATGTAGAACAAGTCTAATTCTTCTGTGACATGCATTTGCTGCTGTAGTCAAAGGTCAGCTTTGACAAATACAAAATCTTAAAGAATAATGCAACATAAAAAACAGTATTTGTTAGATGAAAACATAACTAAAAATACTAGTTTTAAGAATTAAGAAAAATGACTGAATTAATTGCCATGTTAATATATGAATATTTGGAACTAGAATCTTTAAACTTCTACATATATAAAGAAGCTGTAAACTACAGTCTATTTGAAGACTCAGGTTTAAAAAACAATGGTGTTAATTAAATAAGCAAACACATATACTTGTTGAAATGGTATAATTTAAAGTGTAATAAATGTGTTTAAAGATTTTAAAGAAATTTGAAGTTCTGAAAATAATTTCAATTATTAAAAATTAGTAATATTTGCTTGTAAGACTAAAATTGTAGTTTGACTTTATTGCTTTTATTTCAATTAAACTACCACAATTAAGTATATTTTTCTGACTCAGGCTTCTTGCTTTCCTACAATTCACCTTGTTTTTGGCTATGAGGCCAGCCCCGAGTTTAATATTAACTTATTAAAACTCATTCATCAAGATACCTGAAATGAACCATTCAAAGTTTTATCTGCAATTTTAAAAGTTTATACTTATTTTCTAAAATAATCCAGTTAGGAAGGGCATGATGATAGGACTCAAATAAATGATCATATATAATCAATCATATAAATAAGTGATAATCATAAATCAACATATTGTCTCAGTACCTATACATTATCCCCACCTAATTCATTCAAACATGACTAAGACAGTCTTTCTTTTTAATGAATTCATTGCTCTATATAACTTACTTTGCCACAATAGCATTTATGTGAGTCCTCACAAGTCCCAGGTATTGGTCAATCTGTGCCTACAAAGAGAAAGAAATCATGAGCACATCCAAAGTTCACGAAGTCAAAATTTAACGTGAATGTTTGACATCACACAGAACTTACCTGGTGCTTAACATACACTACAGGTAGAGTAAACATTGAAACCACAGCTGGGATAAAAAAAAAATATATAGTATTAAAATTTGGAGTTATTAGTAAGTAGCAATGTATAGAATCATTTTTATATAGATATGTGATAGTACAGTATTATTTATAACGGCCAGTTTTCTAAGAAAAGACAGGCAATCCATAAGAAGGACAAGGAGATGCTGAGCCTTATAAAGACATTAAATCATTTTTTCTGGAATGAGTGTCAACTGTGCCCTACTAAAGTGAAAGTTAGCTTGTGTTCATAACTGCCACTGTAAACAGATTCTCCATCAGATGTAAAATAAAACCAGTTCGGGGCAAGAGAAACAACAACAACTTCAGATTAAGAAACTCACTCTTGGTATGTAAGCTATGTTATATTCTTTATTGAATGTCCATGTCAGGGAGATGCTCTACCCTGGATAGCAGGCATTCATTCCTACGAATCTACCAACATGAGCCAGCGGCTCACAGTGCAGACTGCTGCTTCCGCAAGTTTGAGGCCAGAGCTGGGCTGTGCTTACCCATAAGCAGCAGTGTCAGGCCGTTGAAGAGCGCGCCAACGTAGGTCAGGAGCCACATCAGGACTGCAAACTGAAGGACAAAAGGGTTATCACAGTGTCTCCAGCCATTTGTGACAGATACAAGGCTGATTTCACTGACATTTTTTGACCAGAATTTGAGGCAACATACACGGTCGTTTCACTAGGAAATGCCAACGCATTTAAGACCTATCACGGAAATAGTGAAAGAGGATACTGCTTTTGCTTCTCCAGGAATCTTTGAAACACTTTGTTTATGAGACTTGAGAGGCTCAGTGGAATGATAATCTAGGGCAGAGGTCAGCAAATTGTGGCCCTTGCCCTGTTTTTCTAAGGACCCATGAGCTCAAATAGATTTGACATTCTTTTAATGGTGAAACAAAATGCAAATGAATAATATATCATGCTATGTGGAAATGATATGATTCAGTTTTCAGTATTCATAAAGTGCTTTGGCCCATGGCCACGGCCATTCAATTCATTTAGGGGTAGTCTTTGGCTTCTTTCCTGCTGCAATGTAAAAGGTCGAGCAACTGCCAGGGCAGAGACCATGTGGTCTGCGCAGTCTAAAATACCCACCAGGAGAGCAGGATAAGGTTTGCCCCCTTTGCTCGAGCCTCCACGTAACAGTTTACAAATTTAAACATCTTAAAAAACCGAGCAGCAGTGATTATGGTGTATATCTCCTTAAGTACTACTTGGTAAGACATGATCCCAGGAAAGTCCCCCGAAGGTCTCGGCCATATCATGTACTTTCCTTTGTCCTTTCCTCACACGGTTATTGGGCAGACCTGGTACAAGACTCCTGCAGAGGCTATACATCAAGCTTGGGGAGCACCAGGAACACAACATCCTCCCCTGACCATGACCTCATGGCTTGTGCATGAGAACCCAGAGAATTTCATGGGGACTCCAGGAGTAATGCCTCTGGGTCACACAGTGACAGCTAACTGGGTTGTTTTTTCATTAGCAGGTAACAGGAAAAAGCATGTTTTTCACATTCCCCAATTCGATTTTTATTTTAAAATTAATTGTAGAACACTGGCCAAAGAATTGAAAATGGCAAGCAGGTACAACCTACTGTATCATAAAAGCATGGAAGAAGAAGCTGGGTGACCTGGGCTTAATTTCATTTAGCTCTGCCAGTGACTCTGGGCAGCTCTGGACAAGTGTCTTAACCTCTCTGAGCTACAATTCTGGTATCTGTGCCCTGAGGATACAGATGAGACCAGAGGAGCCCCATGATACAGTACAGCTAGAGTCTTATGATACTGGTAAGTAAGAAGCACTTGTTTTTTATCCGCCATTGTATAGTAGTTTGTAATAAGGACAAAAACCCCTTAAGACTCTTGAGGGGCTTAAGCAGTCCTACTTTTAAGGAATCCACCAGGTCCTGGACAAGGAAGAGCCTCCTCAGTTCTTTAAGCGTGTTGTTCACGTAGAACTGCAGGCAGTCCGTGTACTTCTGAATCTGCTCCTGAGAGAGGGTGATCTCGAGCTCCAAATAGGTCCTGTCAACAAGCCACCCCACAAAGAACTCTATCAGAGGAAGTCATGACACAGTGAAGTTTTCCTTCTCTCTTGCTCTGAGGACCACAGCTGAGACTCTCTGGGGAGTTTATCCAGCCAGTGGGCTGTGGGACCCTTACATACCCATGTCCCATGAACTGGGGGACTTCCGATTCATGGGTCTAAGTAAGGTGCTGTGACCATTTGTGTCTCCCACAAATGATAATTCAGAGTCACAGACTGGGGGCAGAGGCAAGTCAGTGCCAACTCTACTGAGTTCCACATCCATCCCTGGGCCAGCAGGCAATTGTGAGTGCTTATTTCTTCTTGCCTCTGTGGAGATGAAATTATTTTTTGAAAAATTGAGATATATAAAAATCTTTCCAATGACTTTGTTCATCATGAAAATGCTAAAATTTTATATCTAAATTCTGGAGAGGAGTAGTTTTTCCCTTCTAGAGGAAGAAAGTAAACAATTCAATTTCATGTTCTAGAAAGCCACAAATACAAGTGACTGGGTCATATGAAAGTGCTCACCTGTTCTATCAACAGTATTATTTTTACTAACTGCACTTATCATCTGTTCAAATGATTAAGTTTAATGCTTGGGTAGATTTTAAATCATGCCTTTTAAATGTACATATCAATCAGTTCATCCTCCTGTTTGGTCACATTCCCCCAGAAAGAGCCAGCCTCCCCTGCACCCTCCTTGCTCTATTTTGAGATGCACTGTGCGCCACCTAAACACTATTCTGAGAGCTCTCACAGTGCTTCCTGAGCCTGGGGACTGAGAAGAAAAGTGTAAAACAATATTACATTTTAGGCGATTTATGTTGAAACGTTATTATCTTTCTTTAGGAAAAAAATAGAATACTAATTTGTCTGGATAATTTGTTGTGATTCCATTAAATTCTGAGTCAGATATTCCTTTAGGTGATTAAAAACAACTCGGTCAAAGAAAAGCTTTATAATAAATGTATCCTCTTAAGGAAAATAAAGTTTTTCAGCTAATTGTAGTCAGGTTCTAGGTCCTAAAAGTGAGTATTGGTAGTCATAAGCCAAATGAGAGAAAGTTCTGCCTCTAACTTCACAGCCCTGAGGACTGAGAACCTGGGAGAAACCAGCTTTTCTTGGGTGGCTGAGAGCAGAGACTGGGGCAGGGCAGAGGTGTAAGGTCACAGGTGGGGCCCTTGAAATGGGCGTTGTACATGCCCTGCTAAGTGACATTCCATTTCTCTGCTCTTCCCACTTTTAGGATGGAATTTGTGTGGCCCCATGCTATAGCTAAGAAGATACATTCACTGTAATCAGAAGGTCAAATACATCCTAAGGACAAGTACACCCCACATGTAATTGTTTGACACCAAGGCAGGAATCAGGCTGGGAAGGGAGTTCTGATATGTCAGGACTTTTTTCAACAAGCCTTCTGACTGAGGTACTTTCCCTCACTTTTTGATTGAGCCAGCTGTTAAGGATGAGTCAGGGAGGAGCCAGAGGCATCTCTGGTGAGGACTGGGGCTGTTTGAGAAGCCATTCAGCAGTAGCACTCACAAGCCCCAACCAGGACTCAGAACTGTCCTTGGTTACAGAGGTGAGGGCACCTGCAGGGAGCCTGCATCAGGGGGCCAGGGCTGGGGTAGGGTTGGAGGTCATGTGCTGTCGGTGTTCCAGGTGCCAGAGCTCTCAATCTAGAATGGGGACATAATCAGGATGGGCTTGGGAGGTGTGAAACTGGCAGTTTTGTCACACTTCATGAGTCATTTTAATATATTGCCTTGAAAATGTTTTTCCTCCTTTTCAATGTTCATTCTAGTCAGATTTCCCCAGTGGGACTATAGAATGTCAAGGGGGCATATTATAGACTGTGAAAACTCTGCATTTCTCAGAAGTTTGGTACTTTGCTATTAAACTTCCGGAGTAAGCCTGGGATAAAAAGAGAATACCTACTCCTGGTTCTACTGGGTTCGTACAAGTCATTTCTCAGCCTTAGCTGGTCCATCCACAAACAGGGATTATAATTTGAATTCTCCCTTCTTCACAGTGTTGGAAGGATTGATTGGTGAAACACTCTATATTATAAAATACTGTACACAGCTAATAGATTATGATTACTATTAGTAATATTCAAATATAATTTATATTAAATATAAATGTGTATCCTATACACTCATGAGTTATATATAATTATATATAAGATACAAATGTTAAGTAATTAGTAGTGCCTAAAATATAAAGTGTCAACACAGCAATGTGTTAGAGTAGGGCTATAAGTGAATTTGTTCTAGAAAATCATCAGAAATATTAGTGACTGAAAGACCAGGTGCTGAAGGAGATCTGAGGCCCTTTAAGTTTCAGAGAAACATGACCCCCTCCCACCCCCCACATGGCCCTGAGAGCTCCGATAGGGCAGATGCAAGGATCCTCCAGAGAGGCTGGGCAAGGGCTGGCTGGGTAGGGTTAGGGGCACTCACTTGAAAGGGTGGCCTTCATCGGTTTTCTGCACAGCGTGTAACACAGACTTGTAGATGCGGAAGCTGATGGTGGCTGAGAGCGCAGCCAGGGCCAGGTAGGCCACGACGCTCACAACGCTGAACTGGGTGAGCGAGAAGAGGAGCAGCAGGCAGCTGCCAAACACTATCCCAGTCTGCTTGATGTCCCGCCAGTACAGCAGGTCAATCGCTGTGGGGAGGAGACACAAAGCACACACACCACTTAGCACGATGTGCCCTGGGGGAGCCATGGTTCACTGGCAGAGACCTGGCTACTGGTCACCACGTTCGTTCCAGGCATGCAGTGATGCCCTAGCACTTCCTGTCATTCCTTTTCGCTTTGGAAGAATATTCCCCAGCCCCGAAGATGGCTCATACACTGAGATAAGAAAAGGCCATTGACTCTCCAGAGACCTTATCCCGATGAGGGTGCCTCACTGGGCTATGCCTTCTGTTCAGTCGCAGGTGTGTGTTATGTGACTGCATCAAAACGGAAAGCTTGGGAGGACTCTGAGGAGGTGCCTGCTCTCTGATTTTGGATGGCGGTGTTTATATGTGCACTGGATGCCTGGCAGACAGGCTTATGTCTCCACTTGGTCAGGCCATGTGTCCATCAGTCCTACCAACATCCCTGCTGCTGAGAAGAGGCAGCAAGGAGGGAAATACAGGGTAGGCAGAAGTGAGTGAGGCAGCAGGTCTGAGAGACCACAGGGAATGCAGAAGCCTTGAAGCTAGTACACAGCCTGCCTCCAAAACCAGCAAAACTGAAGCACTGGCGACTGTTTAATGCGTGGATCAAACACTTGGATTGAACCACTCTGCACAACATGATTTGCTCACCTAAATGCCGTGATTTAAAAGTCCAGAATATACGATTTAAAATCTACAAAATGTCTGCTACTCAGTTATTACCCTTTTTCAAAAGAATAATTCATGGTGCTTCAAATAGGATACAAGATGGAAATATTTCTAATACACCACTCACTGGATGATGAAAAAAGCAAAGAAGTTTTACTGAAGAAAGTATGCAATTTATTATTTAACTAGGCAAATGTTCATTTTTTATTTAGATATAACTGACCTAGAACATTATGTACGTTTAAGGAGTACAACATGTTGCTAGTGGAATATGATTACCACTATACAGTCAGCTAGCACCTCTGCCAGAATCACTGCTTTTTTGTGGTGATGACATTTAAGATCCATTAGAAACTTTGATATATATTATACGGTATTGTTGCATTATATAGTATTGTTGTATACAGTCACTATACTTGTATTAGTTCTAGAACTTAGTCATCTTCAGCTAAAAATCTACCTGATTCTTCCACTTCCTAATCTCTGGTGATCACTATTCTACTCTCTACTTGACAAGTTTGGTTTTTTGATATCATCCAGTATTTGTCTCTTTCTGTCTGATTTGCCTTACTTAGCATAATGCCTTGAAGGTCCATCCAAGTTGTTGTAACAACTGTTTTTTTTATAGAATGAATGTCAATCAATTTTCAGAAAGAGAAAGTAAGAGACCAAAGTACCATCTTACAACCCAGTGAAAGTGGCAGATGCTTACACTGCCAATCCCACCTACAGTGCAGCTGGTGACACCTGACTTACAGAATTAGACACATCTGGTCACCGGAAAAATGGAGATGGCAGGTTTGAAGAGAGCAGAGAGCTAGTCTCATCACACAGGCAGAAAAGTAGTTGAAAGAACAGTAGCCTGGTGACCTGATGCTGAAGAGGGGATGCAAGGATGTTGCAGAGTGAAATATTAACCCTCACTGGTGTGCCCATATAGGATTGGATGAGAGGAAACCAGGGATTTAAAGGTGGAGAGCATCTTTTATAACAGGTTTAGGATATCCTCGAAATCTGAAGCTGGAGAGAAAATTTACCTTTAGCTGATATATCATTCATCTCCACCCACCACCACTCCCTGGTCCACCAGTGTCATGCTAATATCACCAGCATGCCTTTCAGTAGGACAAAGATTTTTTTGCCTCCCTTTTCAGTAGGGGTAATAAGTAGGTTTCTGGGGGACAAAAGACTAGCATTGCTGCTCAAGGTCTCTTTTTCAGACAGCCCAAAACATCAGTCATACTGACTAACATTCCATTATTAGAAATTCATTTCTTTGGATTAATTCAAATTATCTTCAAAGTAATTTTTTAATACTAAGGTCCCAGAATAGGTGAATGCACTAAAGATTAGCTTGGTATTAACAACAATATATAAATAAGGCCACCAAGTGGTTTTTCTCTTGAAAGGGTTTGTTAAAAACAGAAGACTAAAGTAATAATCTTGTGGGGACAGAGAAGAGGGATCTTTCAGCAGACATGGTCCTTAAGATACCTCTGTGGTCCCAGAGGATTAATAACAGAAGTGGGGGGAGAAGAGAAATCCATAGACTGACTTCTCTTGGGGCTAAGTGGATCTGGAGACAGCTTGAGAAAGAAGTTTTAGTCTAGAACACTGGGACTAAAGATTTTGCTGGGAGTGAGGGGTGGGAGAAGAGCTGGAAAGAGAATAGAAAGGAAATAAAAACATCACCATTGACTAAAGTATTACCTCTTCCATTTATTCAGTATTTATCGACCAACACCAAAATGCCAGTGTTTGTGCTAGGTGGCAGAGATATCAAAGAGTGAATTGCTAAAAAGGAAAACCTACATAAATAAGTTACCATCTTCTGTTTTATACACCCAGAGATTCAGACACATTTGAAAACAAATACATTTAAAATTCATTTGAAAACAAATACATTTAATACATAAGTACATTAAAACAAATACATTTAAAAAACAAATACATTTACAAGATGTGTGCAAAGCGAGTACTCAGCGCAGGAAGGGAGGCTTACCCACCTCTGAGACATCAAAGGACACAAGACACCCTGAAAGTAGTTTTCACATAAAGAGGAGATAGATTCACTCTTTGCAAGTTAATCTCTGCTTAATGAATGGCTTGACACCTGCTGAAAATGATGTGCCCTCTAGAGAAACTTGACTCTGGGCACCTGTTTAGCACACTAAGAATGGCAGGTACCAGGTCTGAGTTTCACATGAAGATACTGTGGGCAGAGTGTCAACTAACTAGTTTGGTGTTCAATCACTACATAACAGGAGGCTTCTAATTAGGAGGGTAACAAAAGATTTGTCCTAAAGCAACAGGATGTTGATTCTGTTCTTTGTAACCTGATTGCCTAGTTACAAAGATTCTGACAGCACTCAGATATTTCAGATATTACTTCATTTAAATATCAGAATAACTCCATTACACAAGCATGCAACAGATGAGGAAGGTAAAAGGCACTTGGACACTTGACCAGTTAATCAGAGAAGCAAAATCAGTCCCTAACTTTGAAGTTCTTCTCTAAAACAAAATAATTTTCTCTATACTGTTATATGCTTACATGTTAGATGAGCCTCTAAGGCTTAACAATTAATTTGGAACAACTTGATTGTATTCTAATCCACTTCTAGAGCTAGACATTTAAAGTGAATATTTTTTAGTGAAAAGGAGTTTTTATCAATGATAGAGTTATTGATATCTATTTATCTAGTGAAGAAATAAGATCTAAGTGGGTAGATTGGACATTCCTTTCAAAAATGCTGTATCGATACCAATATATCTTGTCAGAGGCAGTAAAAATCCTGTTCAATGAAAGGATAGAACTGGAATTGATGGAAGAGGGTGTGGGATGGTCTGTGAATGTGGCAAATAATTGTTAAGGAGCTGGAGAGGATTAAAGGAAATATAATGAGGGATTAGTTGACAATATTGATGACTAATTAATTATCTGTGGGAGAGGAAGGAAGAGCTAAGGGTAAAAGCAACATTTCAAAGCTTGGTGACGGAATGATAAAAATCACTGATAAAAATAGAAAATTTAAGGGTGAGCTGGCTTGTGTAAAAACTGGCACTTGTTTTTAAACCTGCAGGTTCTGAAGCGATGACACAGAAGTAGGGCATTTTGACACAGTCTGGGCAGATGGGCTAGGAATCATAGCTGACAAGTGTACAGAATGAGTATTGTTTGAAATCTTGGTCATAAAATGATTTGTTTTCATCGACTTAGTCACAGTGGCATAAACCAAAATGGCCAGTAATGTATGTCCAGCAATATTCGGATGATGGTGTGCAGTCCTGTGGGAACATAGGATTGATGCTTAGTAAAAAGGGTTGAATATTTACATTTGGGTTTATAAAAATGGAAATAAAAATGGAGTCATAAGAGCAAAGGAAGCCTCCAAGAGAGAAGAGACTACAGGGTGCAATTTAGAATGAAAACATCATCTGAGATTCAAAGGAGTGAGTGGAGCTATAAAAAGAGTCCTGTATGAGTGTTTCACTTCATGTATACTCTAGAGTAGTTTATGACAGTGTAGGAGACTGTGGATCATCATGGCAGGGAAATGAGAATTGAGGAAGGATTTCTGGACTAGGAGACTGGGAGGTCATTCATCACTTAGCAGAAGGTAGTGTTCAGAGCGATGGGGAAAGAAGCCATGTCATTATGAAAGTTGTGTAAATGGTGGAAAGTTCAAAGTAATAAAGAAGACAGTAAATAGAATGGTAGTTTGGGATGTATTAGCAACTGCCAAAACTTTAGGCTGGGCAAAAGCTGGGAATGTTGGTGGGAAAAAGAGGGGTGAAGATTCTGGAAACAGGAGACATTTGACTAAGTCAAGTCATAGAGAAGATGGGGAAAGCATGGGATTAGTCTCAGATTTTTCTTTTCAAAGAAGGGAGAAGACTGATGGGATGAATGAAGAGAGAGATGTCTGGAGAAGTATGGATATGGCTATAGATGTGTTGAAGTGAAATGGGAATTACTGACAGTGGCTTGAAGTGACTTGAGGTTTTTCTACTGAAATCTCCCTTGGAAAATGAATCTTGAGGTCCTGAGACTGAGATGCACAGGCTTGAAGAGACCAGGAAAAGTCAAGGTTTCTGTGTTTCAATTCATAATGACAAAATACACACAACTACTGAGCACTGAAGCAGGGCTGGTGACCACAGAGATGTGCTGTGAGGGCAAACTGTACGTCAGATTTCAGACTAAATACTGGAAAGGATGTTAAGTAGCTCACTGATTTTTTTATTTTATTTTTTTGTATTGACATCCTGCCATTCTGGATATGTTGGAGTAAATAAAGATTTATCACAAAAATGAATCTTACCCATTTCACTTTTTTAATGTGACTACTAAAAAACTTAAATTACATGTTGTAATTTAAATTAGATTTCTACTGGACAGTGCTAGTTTAGAAAAATATAGCGAGGATTCAAAAAAGGACTGAATATAGAATTGTCAGGAAGGGAAAAGGGCTTGGTAGATGTCAAGGATCTCTCAATAATGCAGTGGAGGGGTGAAAGGCTGAGCATTCTGAGCAGGAGACGATGGGGTTAACCCAGCACTGTGACCCAGCCTGGTCAGAGGGGTGGAAGATCCAGGAGGATAGAACTGAAATGAACAGCCATGGGTGCAGGCTGGGAATGACAGGCAATAAGATGGTGGAAACTGACAGACCAGGAGAATGGCAGTGGCACATGATGACAACCTGCATATGGTTAGAGTGTCAGCGAATGGCCCAGAGTTCTGGTGATTTAGTGGGAAGAGTAGGAAGTGATGAAGTGTGAACAGAGAAGAGCATTTCTGTGCCCCAAATCTGCTGTGTAAATGCTGATTTTTCACACTTTAATTTTACTTAGAGTGATGCAAACTTGTGTCGGAAGCTTTACAGTACTCGATACAGAAAAATGAATAAAATTTCTTTAGAACCTTAAACCCCCAGGAAAAAGATGTGTGTTTATGTGTGTTAATTCTGTAACAAGTTAACTCCAAGGAGGTTTTGGGCACAAGGATTAGATAGCTCTTTTCTTCTTTTAATATTCTCCTAAATCAGAAAGGTCAGGTGAGAGTTAAATATCCCAGGACTCAATCACTAAGCATATTTACTAGCACAGGAAAATCACTATATTGTTTTGTCAGTTATAAAAAATAAATTTACTTGTTAAATCTAAGGAGCCATGCATTTAAAAAAAATAGAGATCAGTGTATCGTATTGACTCAGTAAATGAACAGGACTGGTGGTCTCATCTTAGTCCCCAAACCACAAGTGGGAACTACAGACTGTAGCTTGCCTGGGCTACCTTGAAATGAGTTAGTTAAGGTTCACAGGCAGATCTGGGAGAAATGGAGGATCTTAATCTCAGCTGCTAAAATCCATGCCACTCTGACTTCTACACTCCAACTAAGAACAGAAAAGGGAAACAGAAGTAATCCAAGGTTTGAATTCATATATGAAATAAAATCCTATGTTATATTTCTTGAAAGCCCTTTGCTGCTGTCCAAAAAATTTTTTTTGACTTGGAAACTATTTTAAAAGTATTTAATTACATGATCTGATAATGGTTACAGTATTTAGCACATGTATTTAAAATGTATGAACTGAAAAGACAGTGGTGTAGCTATTCATAGTTTATTTATAAGGCAAATGTGGTATAAGTAGATAATATAAAATGGCAATCAATTGTGCACAATTATCTGCACTGTTGCACCATATTCTTAAATGTATTTTATATATATATACATATATATATATAATGTGTGTGTGTGTGTATTCCATTTTAATCCAGTAAAGATTCCAACAGCATTGTACCACTTGCTATGAGACAAATTAAGGGCACTTTTCAAAGGCCATGAAAGAAATTCCTATTCCTAAATATTATCTACATTTCAACAAAAGAAGCATTGAAAAATGATAGGCTGTTTGCTTTCACTTACTGCTTAGCAAGTTTTCAATAACTGACAACCTTGTCAAAAGGTTCTTTAAACTGAGTGATTTAACTGATTTAAGTGATTCAGATTGAGATTAAGTTGTTTATCACTGTTTTGGCAGTGATAGAAAAAGTTTCCCTGATTTTCATGAGGTAAAATGTCACCACAAAAAGTAAAGAAAAAAAAAGAAAAAAAAACAGTAGTAAATTTCATCCTCTTACTTATCCTAATTTGTCATTAAATTGGAGGAACGTAATAGAAATAGTTATAATAAAAAACTTTAAACAGACACAGAGACTGTCAAAGACAGTATCTTCTGATTCAGCAATCCACAAATTTTATTTGCCAAGAAAATAGTTCTCTAAATAGATTAAACTTCCAAGTAGTAAGCCAGGAGCCCTGAGCCCAGAGAGAAACTGCAGGAAGGGACTTTTGATGAGAAGACACCTCCAGTGATTGCATTTTCCAGGACCTGTCTTCACACCCCTTAAATGTAACCAAAATGACAGTGAAGAGAAAAATGCCAACACTGTTTCTTGATATTTAAACACTTCCCTGAATGCCTTGAAAGGGAAAATACACTAAGCTCGCTGCTTTTATATAGACAGTAAAAGAGCACAGCATTTAATCCAGTCAGATAGTCCTCGAAATAAATGCTGGTGGAACAATAGAAAGAGAAGGTTTTGATAGCGAAAGCCACAGTTACTCTCTGGCACTTCTTTTCCCAAGAAGACAAGAGCAAACATACTTTTTGAAATGACTGAAGGCAAAAACCGCTTTTGAGTTCATAGGGGATTTGCCCCTTTTTGAAATAATAGCTGAATGTGATACCTGTTTCTAGCTCTGACCACTAGGACCCTATCCTTGCCATGCTGTGAAGTTACACAAGGATGCCTTGGTTCTTTGTCACCTTGATGGAGAGGACCTGGCCAGGAAATGAAACACAGCCTAGTGCTTAGAACAATGTAACCAGCTCTCCGCAGCCAAACCTCTGATAAAATGGTTCACTGGGGGAATGTTGGTAAGGCAACTAGGACCAAAGGAAGATGGAGAGAGAGTTCTTTAAACCCAAAGCAGTGATATGGAGAGAGGCAGGCTTTGGGCACAAGGCCGGTTGAGGGAGGAACACAGAAAGCCTTTTGGTGTCAAATCATGAGTATCTTCATGTGCTGTTTCTTTCTTGAAGTTTCTGACAATAGCAAATTATAAAAGTGTTCATTTGGTTGGTTGATCATCACAATTAGCCACAAAATCTTAAGTGTTTGCCACACCTTAAACTCCATCACTACACTGGAATAGAAAAGAACCATGGAGGTAGAAAGTTGTTGACTCTTTAAAGAAAGACAATATATACAATATATATGATTTGACCAAGACCATAATGGCAAAAATGTCTCAAATTTTTAGATAAAAGACAAGGAAAAAGGAATGCTCTGTCATACTTGGTTCTATTCAGTAAAATATTAAGTCCTTTCTGACCCTTACTACACCTATATTTGATCTGTAGTTTAGTGAATTGTTTCTGAAGGCAGGAGATAAAATGACAATGTTTGAAGAATACTCGTTGTGGAAAGTATGGCTGTTATAAAGTCTAGTGATTAAAACCTGTTACATTTGAACTTAGCATATCTTCGAAATTATCATCAGTTTGGGCAGAGAATGAATAAATAATACTTTAACTACTTTCCCCCTTAATAAAGGAGTTAAAGTGTTTAAGCATTGGATTTTGTAAAATAATAAGGCAACTCTGCTAAGATTTCAAAGTACAGCTCAAATGTATTGGGGAAATAGGACTTTGCACTCCTCAGTTCTAAAATTCCATAACAATTTTATCTTACTTAAAATTATGTCATACATTTAGGATACAATTATAATTATTAAAATTTTAATGTAGTTATTATTAGTAATTATCACCTAGGCAGAAGATGACTTTAAAAAATAACTACCATCAAATTCTTAATATTCAGATTGTAAGATAAACTATAAGGTTGTCACATTCTTTGAATAGTGGTGAAATTTCATTAGCTCTGGAGAGGCAATAATGTATAAATATGAACATATAGATAAATAGGCATACAATTTAAGAAATTGTTGAAAAGAAAGGTTGAAAAGATGGGAAATCTGGTGGTGACTTATAGTTAATTACTTTCATAAAGACTAATCTTCTGAATATTCTGAATGATAGCCTGAAAGTTATCTACTTACATTAGATTGTATTTCTGGATTCAGTGGATTTTATAACTTAATTATATAAGCTAATTAAAATATATACCATATTCTGTTCTCAGATGTATTCATTGGATATGAAAAAGAATTGTGTATAAAAGGAGTAGGAGAGCAGGAGGGGAATGGGGAGGAAATGTAAGGCAGGAGGGAAAAGGGAGAGAGAGCCAGATTTTTTAAATGATGAATGAAGGGTCTGATCATAATGGAAGATTTCATCCAGAATCCCTGTTAATATACTAATTGCAATGCTTTATTCAGAATATCAGGAATATTAATGTTTTTATTTATTTTTTTTTAATAGACTAGGTCATGCTATGTTGCCCTCGGTGATCTCGATCCCCAGCCTCAGCCTCCTAGGTAACTGAGATTACAGGTGCATGCCACCACACTCAGCTGGAATATTAATATTTTTAATGAAAGAAATATTAACTCAAGGAAATCTAAAACTTTAAGATCATTGATTTGAAGATGTGGATTCACTTTTGTCAATCTTTCTTACCCATGGTTTATCTTCCTTTAAAAAAAAAAAGCTAGAAATCAAAGGGAATGCATCTACATCATCCAAATCAAGGCATGCAATTAAAAAGTGACTACTGATGTTAGCATGGACTTTAATTTTAGGAAAGAAGAACTCAGAGAAACATGCACCTGAAATTATCATTCTTTGATGTCTGTCTTTCTGTTAACTTATTTCAGATATTTTTTGAGATATGTACAATGTTGCTTAATAAGGGCTATTTGTGTTGCCTACCTAACCCTCTGGCTTCTTGTCATATGGTATAGAGACACTGGACAACATTCAGCAAAAGTTCATATTGATTAGTTCTAGCTGGTAAGACCTTGTGCGATTTAGGGCTTTCGTTTTAATCTCTCATGGGACAAATGAAAATTTTCATAATGTCTCTTTTTCAGGAAAATGATAAACAGTATTATTTTCCCCCAAACTTTGAAACACTCCCTTATAAAGATTTCTTGAAAAAAAAAATCATATACTGCGGTGAAAGGAAAGTTTTATTTTTAAATGTAATAGCTACTTACATTTGATACATTATCTGTATAATAAGTATTCTTTCATTAAAAATATGTCCAGGTCCCCAGTTAAACTAGTTTTCCCACTGGATCTCATTGGAACCTGAAGAGAGGAAGTTTGCAAATGCAATATTTATGTTGTAATATTTGTATAATATCCTAAAGACACTGAACTCAAAAAATACTATTTTTGATAAAAGATGGCATTGATTTGCCTTTGCATATGTATATATGCTTGTCTTTGATAAACACCATTTGAAAAATACAAATGTTTCTTTCTATTAAGGTGACTAAAACAGACAGTCTTTCTAGTATTGGAAGATGTTTGGTTGACTCAAGCTACTACCCTTCAAAAAGGACCATGCTGAGTGTTTTCACAATGCACTGTAAGAAGTATAACATTTCTGAAATATTTTATTTTGCTAAAAACAAATATTTTATGTTATAGTCTCTGTGTTTCCCCTTCCATATTTTGCGTGCTGAAGAAAACTGTAACTCAGAATGCTGCTCCATCAGGGTAAAACAGGAGCTGGTCAGTAGTGTCCAGCATTGGCCTAACCCACCACAGCACCAAGCACCCTGCCAGGTGAATTTATTGAGGACAGAGGTAACTGGAAAAAACAACCTGAGAGTTGTTATAGATTAATGGCTTTGGTCAAATAGTGTTCTTCTGGATCAGTACAAGTTGGATCTAGGTAGTATGGTAATTCAAAGTGTGGGTTTTGGGCTCAAACTGCCCTGCCTCTGGAACCGTTTAGTCCTAGGGCAAACAACAGGTCCTCTCAGCTTTAAAACCCTCCATTTCCTACTCTATGAGAACAACACAATCATCTCCTCAAGGCTTCAAGTAAGATATGTAAAAGCTTTGGAAAGCAACTGCTACTTAGTTAATGGTTATGGAGGATTTAGCATAATGAATTGATGATGATGATGATGATGATGATGATGATGATGACAAGAATGGTCATTCAACTGGTCAAGATCACTACTTCTCTTTCAAGAGAATTTATGTGAAAATATCCCAGAAGTAAATGCAAGCTCACGTTTCCCAACTCAGCATTAGTGGAGAGATTCAAAGAGCCAGTGTGAAGCCAAGTCACTTTTCACTGTTCAGTTTGTCCCTTACCTAAAAACCTTGAGCAAGTCACTTAACCTTTTTGAAGTCTCAAGAGTAAATTGGAGAGTACTCTGGTATTGCAAGCAGTGTGTCTAGGCAGAAGCCTCAGCTGCTCACTTATAAAATGGTGTAGTAGTAAAATATCTATCATAGGATTTGTAAAGATTAAATGATAGGATGCAATTAAAGTGCTCAGTAATAGGTGCTTAATAAATAGTAGCATTGCCGTGCTATCTACTAAGGTAGATATCTACTTACCAACTATCTAGATATCAATATCTAGATATCAACTATCTACGAAGGTATTTTAATAAACTATTGTTTTATTCTCATTTCATTTCAATGGGCTTTGGGTTATTAACCAATATTCAATAGTTAACCTTTTTTAAAAAAAATTGGGAGCAGAATCTGTGTAATAAAGTATAATGTGAACTTGAGTCCTGATTTCTTTACATGCTCTTGTCCATAGCCAAAATGTGTGTTCATGTGTGTGTGTGAAAGAGAGAGAAATATGACTTCTTTTACATGTGTACTACAAATTTTATGATGTTGTATTAGTTCCAACAGTCTTCATGAAGTATTCAGCAGCTGCAATTTCTCCATGGAATGTTTAATAATATGGAGGGAACCTGAAGCTCACGTTCTTTATTCTCAAGTATAACTTTCACCTGGTGATACATCTGAATAACATCATCAACCCTGCTTTCTTCTAACTGCATTTCCAGCTGTTCCCACTGCAAACTGCACATTGCCCTGATGGTCTATGAATTAGGTTCCCTAAGAATTATCACACACCCGTGGGTTCAACCTTGATTATGTATTAAACTCACTTGAGGAGCTTTTAATAAAAATGAAGGCTGGTCCAATTGAATCTGAATCTCTTGGGTGGGACCTAGGCATCCTTTGTGTTTTTCAAGTTCCCTAGATGATACTAATCTGCAGTCAGGGCGAAGTACAACTGTTTCTGAAATGAGGGAATTAAATTGAAGAAGATACATTAAAGACGTTAGACAAAATGCTTACTGTAGATTTAGGCTGGATGAAAACTTCTCTCAGTAGTGACCAAAATGAGAGTAATTTACCTCTTATTATTTTCCCTTTATCCCTATAAGCCCACCCATCCAATTTTTAGTGAATTGTCAAGAGAACGCTTTGTTCTGACAAAAGGTTCTCAGGGGTACTGAAAATTACCTAAGGTCACTGCGTGTGAAAGACCCTCAATGAAATGACATTAATCTTAACAAGTAGCTGTATATCGGAAGTGAAAACAACCACTGTCAATGGATAAACTATGACAGTTTATGCTATTTTATGATTATAAATGTCTATATGTTTTTAAAGGCTTTCTCCCACCCTGACCATGAGGTCAACCCAGACAAAACACATAAGATTGTGATGAAATAGTGTCTTATGTCTTATACAAATAAAATAGGAAACATGACATCCTTTTGACATCGACTTTAGATAAGACATGGATAATCATAATCTAAAAGCCAACATTTTTGTCTTTATGTCCAACTAAACTTGGTATTTGAATCCAGTTTTTTGCCTAGTGTATATTTCAAATAAAATGGAGAAGTCTAAACACATAACAAGGATGAAATGGTACAAAGAATTTTCACACTGCCTTCTGTAGAAAACATATGCTATTCCATGTAATTGTCATCATTCTCTAAAATAATGCTTATAAATTGTCACATATTTCTTATTTTCTAACTTTTAAATTTATTGGACCCATTTATCTACTTTTGACAGTTGTATTTCCAATAAATCTACATAATTTGAACTAGACTACTCTATTTTGTCATTGCCACCCAAACCAGCAATTAAGAAGCAGCGCAAGTGTGTTCTTAATTCTGAGATGCATGTTGACTTTTCCCTAAAAATTTTGCTGAAGAAAAATCTTACAGATCATTAAAAATGAAAAGGCATCAGTGATATAAATTTGCCTGGGGAAGATGCCAGACTTTTTTTTTTTTTTTTAAATCAGCTCTGCTCCAGAGTATTCTCGGTCTCCTGAGGGATGCTGCAATCCTGCAGGTTAAGTCAAAGGCGCCTCCTTCAAGAACCGTGCTTATTAAAATATGGGAAAAAAAAAACCCCAGCAAACTCATAAACACTAAAGTTCACTACAGATAATTCATTCTTGTCAATTACCTCGTTCTCCCCATGATCTCAAACTGAGTGAGGTGAAGGAGAGAATCTTAATGTAACAAAGGAGAGATGGATGTGTGAAGTATGAGGCTGAATAAAAATGGCTGAAAAGCAATCCAAGCCAGGCTTGAGGGTGGCCACACCCAGTGCTAATATAGACTTTTAAAATAAACCTGAGGACAACGGGCATAGCTTTTTTAATTTCCCTCCATCTGTCCTACAGATAATCATTATTAAGGAATAGTTGTTAAAGGTTACCCAATGACAGATCAAAAAACCCCGAAAGATTTCAAATGAACCATCCTAATATGTGGCTACGCCATCATATTTTCAGGATTTCGAGAGCTAGTCTGCATTTCCAGTCTCCTTTGTGTGACCACAAATAACAACCCTAGAATGGGTGTGTCCCTCTAAAAGGATGCACTAGAGCCTTAATGGTTCTACCAGGAGATTTCAGCCTTTTTGCAGAAATTAAATGCACTGGTGGTATGGAACAATAAGAAAGCATCTTAACTCCGTGAATGCGAAGAGATTAAACAAGTGCTGGATGATCAATGGATACCAAAAGAGCTCCCGAAAGAGACAAATGATGCGTTATTTAAACACTAGCGTTACAGTCAGAAAACAAAGGGGTGGGGGTGGGGGGTTAAAAAGCAAAGAATAAGGAAAAAAAAAAAAAAACCAAACACCATCCATTTTGATTTTTGACATAACAAGTTTACTCCCCCCAACAGAAAGCTCTTGGGTATAAGGCATGCATAGGTCCCACAGGTGAAATGATGCACAATGGCCGAGTCCGGGTCCCGGGGTTCCCATACGCCGCAGGCATGCACTACTGAAATAAAGAGAATACCCTGACTTTTCCAGTTGCTCCACACACAGTCCATCTTGGTGGAATCGGCAGTGGCCTGCATCGTGCCGGCTCGCGGGGCTCGCCGTTGCTGTCCTCGGGGGCGCTGAGCTGGCACTCAGGCTTCGATGCCCCGGTGCAGCGGCTGGGCTCGCGGTGGCCGCGCGGCTGCAGACAGACTGAAGCTGCACCAGCCGGCGCGCGTAGAGGGGCGGGCGCGTCGCGGACGCCGCAGTCTCCGCGGCAGCGAATCAGCGCCGAGCCGAGCGGCCCCGGGGCTGCCAGCGCGCACCGGGATGCTGGCGCCACTCGACGCGCGCGCGTAGGCTGCGCGGTTCTGGGGGTGCGGCCCCGGGGAGCCCCTAAAACCGGTTCTGGCCGGGCAGGCACAGCAATGGACCGGGTGTGGGAGACGTGGGAGAAGACAGGGGAAGAACCCACGAGGTTGGGGGAGAGTGGCAGGGGGCTTCCACTGTTTCTGGGAGTCAAACTGGCAGAACACATTCTAGAAATTTCTTAGAAACCCAAGAAACCCTGTTACGATATCCTTGATGGTATTACAAATGTCAGACTTTGAGCATAGTGTTCCTTAGTTGTCCCCAGTACTCACCTCTTTCCACCCCAATTCTTTATAGCCAGGTCACACTTTAATTGTCTGGCATCTTCAAAACACTTGCCAGATTCTCTCACTCTTGGAATATTCCAAGGCTACCCGGAAACATTTGCTAGCAAATGATAGTCACTGCAAAGAAACCCTAAGGCTCTGTCCTCAGAGCTTGGTATTTCTGCTGTTGCCACTTGTCTGCTTGGGGATGGAATGAATGCCTATCAGAATGCCGTGTCTTAGGGGTATAGCTCAGGGGGTAAAGCATTTGACTGCAGAATGCAGTGTCTGCAGGCTCGGGATCAACGCAATGGACTCTGGCACAGGAAGTTATTGGAAGTGGAGAACTCTCCAAGAGAGGGTCAGGGAAGCAGAGGGCATTGTGCCTCAACATCATCTTTGAGATTCGGTGTGAGGGTGGGCGGAACGAGGTTGGAAGAGTGTGTAGACTTTGGAGAGTGAAGTTAGTTTTCAAGAAGTTATCAACGATTTCAGGAATTGCCAGCAGCAAGACCAATATCAGCAACAGAACAGAGCAATGGGTAGTCATCTGCTAAAATCTTAGCATCGACTACTTTAATCAAATTGTACAGTAAGTCCTAGGAGGAATGGGCAGGAAATACATTTTGATGAAGAAGTAGAAATACAGAGAAAGGCCTGGGGATTTGGGCTTTGTCTGGTGAAGAAACAATATAGTGGCAGGACAGAGGATGCTTTGGAGAACACAGAGATAGAAGGAAGGATTCCCATTCCACTTGTGACATGAGCTGATTTGCTATACAGACGTTCGCCATCCCTTATGGAGAAGTGGAACCTTCCTGAGTGGAACCACTGCTCCAGAGATGTTTCTTCCCAGAATCACATCCCATCAGCACATCCTGTGCCAGTAAGGGCCAGAGAGCGCAATCTCAAGGTTATGCTTGGAAACATGCTCTTTCATTTTATGAAGTTAAATGCGCTTGCAAATATGCTCTTCAGGATAACGCATATTATTTTCAAATACAAATTTCCAGAAAAAACAACCAAGCTTTTCTGCATGTCTTTGTCTGTCATCTTGTGGAAGCTTATTAAGAATGATTTCTGCTGGATTTTGGCACATCCTGATAGCTGGAGACTCCAACAGGAGGAGCTGCAGAGCTCCCTGAGCCAACAGGACTACAAGCTCATTAAGAACTTCTTCAACTGAACTGTTCTAGAGACAATCCTAGTGTCTTTTTAATATTCATTTACTATTCCCAATTTTTTTTTTCATCATGATCATGTTTAGGAACCCAGTCAGCAAAGTATTAAAAGGACTGGTACTTAATGATCATCTGATCAGCACTGAATTTCCACAGCATATGGTTAGGCTAGACAAATGCACACACGTGGAAGTGGGGGGGAGGTGTACAAGACTCAGAAGTTTGCCAGCTGCTAGGTACTTTTCAGTTGGAAACTTTTGAGGTCTTGACCACTAGAAGGCACTGCCAGTCCAAGGATTATCCCAATCCTCAGCCCTAAACCCAGAAGGTGCACCCAGGATATCTCTAAAGGTTCAGTGTCCACCAGATTTCCCATCATCAGTGTTTGCCGCTAACCTAACATTCAATATTGAGAAGCAAGGAAGTTCCAGCAGAGGCAAGTTCTCCCTCAAGTGGAGGGTCGCTGTGTCAAAATTTCTAGGCCACACATGTTCTCTGGTCACAATGTTGAGCTTGGAATGTCAGCTTGGCTGAAAGATCAAGTTCTCTTCAGTTGTGCTAAGCTGAGAGAGAAGTCAAAAACCAATAGAGCAGTTTGATAGTTAAAGATGCAGGACATAAGATGTCTGAAGTCACAGACAGAGATCATCATTCATGGAATAAGAATTAGGTGGTATGAGAAATGTAAATGAACTTATTAAAGGAAAAATCAAGCAGGGGAGTATGAAGAACTTGATTGGGCATTGAGTATAGAGATGTTTGCCCTGCCTGTGTTGCATAGCCTTTATCAAGTCTTTTATCACTCGGGACTACTCCTTCATGATATACAAATGAGTTATAGTTTTAGGTGTTTTTTTCCATGATAGAAGATTTTATTTCCCATAGTCATGGTCAATTGTTACTTTCTTTGCACTAGTGGGGAAAGAGGGCTGTATTAATTGAAAGCTCTTGTCAGGATCAAAATGATAAAATGGGTAGAAAAGATATGTAAATTATCCTTAAGCGGTGAAAGGAAACAGAGAGCAAATAAAGCTTGCTAAAAGCAGGCAGGAACTGCCACTGTCTTTAAACTGGGAGAGAACAGACGGGCTTTGTATGCAGCCAGCTTAGAATCTGGTTTAGGTGCCTGCCAGGAGAGGAAGTGATTTCTTTAGTTTTCATGATGAAATCTTGCATTACACATTCTATTCTAAGGAAAAACAAAAATGGTCAAATTTTGTAATCTCATTTCAGATCAAGATGAATGTGGATGTCTCCCACACCCAGTGTAGCTGTATCATAGCTGTCTCTTGTAGCTCCAGGATTTTACTGATGAGAATCAGTGGCACTTTCATCAAAACCTTATTCAACAAATACTTACTGAGTACCTGCTGTGTAATAGACACTGTTCTAAGCACAAAGCAAAGTCCCACCTTTAAGTAGTTTATATACTAGTATGTGGGGGAGTAGATGAAGATTAGGCAGGCATACAGGAGAAAATAGATAGATAAAAGGGGATAGAAAATTGGAGTGGAATGGAAGTTTGTTGTTTCATAAAGAGGATGAGGGTCAAGGAAGGCCTAGCTCTGAAGTTTAACTTAAAGCAGAGACCTAATGGGAAAAGAGGAGAAAGCTGTTAATATATGGAAGAAGAGCATTCACAGATGTACTGAGTTTTCAAGACAGAATGTAATAGCTGGCAAACTACATCAAGCATTTTTATAAAACCATTTGGTTTTTTTTCCCTGTGCTCAGAGAGTATATCAATTGGAAGAAATGGCATAGACCAAATAAATGCCTCATTATGAGCAAAGAACACTAATAGCTCTTCTTTATGCCATGTGGAATAAAGAAATTTAAAGGAACAGCCAATTTGATACAAAACCCACTATAACAAAATACAGAATAATAAATGAGTTATCTTCAATTCAAAAAACAGACTGGCATTTCTTGTTTGCCAGGTGATTTCTCAATAGTATACCTTTTGTCATTACAAAATTCTATAAAACAGATAGTATTTTTTTTCTTCATTTTCTTCATGCATTCATGCATTCATTAAGCATACATTTATAAAGCCCATATGAAATGACTGTCTTTATAATACAAAGGGAACTTCCCACTGAGAATGGGTCTAGTTGAAAGGATATTTATCCAGAAAGAGCTCAGTGAAATGACCCGATAGGTATATGAGCTGAAAAGCGTAGAGACACAAAACAGAGTGGATGGTGGTAGAGGAAGTTCAGGAAAGGATTTAGACATTAGGTTGTAGTGAAGTTGTGTTTTGAGCAAGAAAGTGGATCACCAGCTTGAACAGATGTGGTTTTCTTGGTAAACAGATATGGAAACATAATTACAGACATGTGCAGAGGCCAGGCAGGTCATGACCAGTCCAATCAGCACTGTCAATATATGAGGAGCACTTCAAAGTGGGAATATGAGAAATAGAATAATTTATCCGAATTTGACTGAGAATTTTCCAGAATTGATTAATGTCTAAGATGATGATGATGAAAGCATATAAGACAAGGAGAAAAATTTAAATGTAGGCATACATAAAACATAGATTACCTCTGATAAAGTACTGGATCAATACCAGCAGAAGTCAGATGACAACAGGATAATGTCTCAAAGGAGTAAGGGAAAAACTATAATCTAGAATTCTATACCCACCAAGACTAATATAAGCATTTTCAAATATGTAAGAAATGAGAGAATTTACTGATTGCAGATCCAGCAGAAAGATCTACCAAAGGTTGTACTTCATAAAGAAGAAAACTGAACTCAGCAGGGAGAAAGGAAATGCACATAAAAAATACTAAATATAAAATTGACAATGGTTAATGAAGAGGTGGATTCTAAGATAAAGATGATACTAAAAGAGTACACAAAAACAGATGATAAGATAGGAAGGGGTGATAAGAATAAAAGCATTCTATGGGCCTGTTATTCGGGTGGAAGGTAGAGATATTAATTTAGACCATGAAAAGGCAGATTTGTGTGCTAAACATTTAAGAGTAATCATAGAGATAGAAAAAGCTATTTTATATTTATAGATTTTTGCATAGTATATATATATGTATAAATATGTATTACATTCATTGTATGCATTAAATATATACATATATACATTTATTATGTAGTGACCTTATTAAATTTAGTTATAGAATCTAATGTCTTCTAGAGTCCTTTGAAATGTCTATGTCCTCAGTCATTTCTTCTCTGAGCTAAAATGATTTTATTTCTTCTCTTTATGCTTTGATTTCTTTATGCTTTGATTTCTTTACCTTGACTTACTGCAATGGTGAGAACCCCCCAGGATACAGTTGACTAGAAGCTGTAATGGGGAACATTCTTACTCTTGAAGTGTAAAATTTTACCATTAAGTATGATGTTGGTTGTGAACTTCTTAACTGTCAATCAGATGAAGGCAAGTTTCTACTAGTTCTAGTTTCAGAAACTTTTTGCTATGAAAAGATACTAAATTCCGTCAGATGTATTTACTCAAACTGTTGAGATGATCATATGAGTTTTCCCTTTAATTTTGTTCTAATTGTCCTATTGCTTATTTTCAGTTTAATTCTTCCGTAATTAGACAAAACTGCCAATTTTAATCCATTGGAATGTGTTGGCACTAGCTTTAGAGCCTGGAATATGTCTATTTTGATATATGTCCCAACTAGATATGAATGCATATTATGTGTTAAGGGGAAGAGTTCTATAAATATCAATTAGGTCAGATTGATTAATATCAAGAACGTTTCCCTACTAAATTCTTGTCTGTGAGCCTGCCAGATATTGAAAGAAGACTGTCAAAGCTGCTATATTCTTCTTTATTCAATGACCTATTCCATTTACCAATTAAATTTTAATTTTAGAAATTTTACCAGTTCATGAAATTCACTTGATCTTATTTTTAAAATTCAAATTCTCTGTTGAATATTTCTATCTCTTAATACATTTTATTTCACCTATTTATAATAGTTATTTTAAGAACTTTAATTGCAAGCCAAATAGCCCATTGGTCTGCTTCTATATTCTCTCTTTTTATTAGTGGTAACGTGTTCTTTGTCTTTTACATGCCTAGCATGTCTGCATAGTATTGATTATGGATATTATGGATTCAAAATCACAAAGACTGAAAGTTGAGGCCAATTTTCCATGGAAAGTGTTTAACCTTCTTCATTTAAACAGATAGAGTAAGGGAGGTTGAACATATCATTTCAATCAGGAACTGAGCTGAACAAAGGTGAATTTCTATGTACAACCTAAATATACAAATTTACTGTTCCTATAGAACAGAAAAGTCATTGGAAAATACATTGGTCAAGTTACCTATTAAAAGAAAAGTAAACATGTAACATTATAAAGAATCTATAGAAATAAAATTCTCTGCAGAAACTTAAGGAAAAAAATGATAAAACTTTTAAATTTAACTTATATTTCACCCCCCCAAAAAAACTTTATTTAATGGACATAATGGGAGTTTTTTCCAAATAATTGGGAATTTTTAATAAGAAGGTATATTATTTTAGGGAAACCCATTATTGCAAAGATGGACATCCTTTCTGAAATCATTTTGAAATTTAAAGCAATTTCAAGAAAAATTCTAAAAATCACTTTCATAGTATTTAACAAATTAATCCTAAAATTCATATGAAAGGGGGTAAGTCCAAAAGCATTGCAATATTGAAATTAAAAAAAAGTAAAAGGAAGAGAAAAAAGTACTATAGATGAAGAAATTAGATAATCTTTTTTGAAATGGACAAATATTTAGAAAGATATAAATTACCAAAGCTGACCCTAAAAGAAAATGTGAACAGTGAGATAAAAAGATATAATATGTACTTTTAAGCTTCCCACTAGGAAAAGGCCAGATCCAGATGGTTTCTGATGAATTTTACCAAATTTGTCAAGAAGACTTAACACCAATTCTTCACAGCTCTTCCAAAAAGAATGGGTAAGGAAACCCACATCTCACTCTATGAAGTCACTATCACTGGATGCCAGAACCAGACAAGAAGACATCATGAACAAAGAGAACTACAGGCCAATATAATTTATGATGTAGATTCAAAAATCCTCAACAAAATACTGGCAAACTGAATCCGACAACATATAAAAAGAATACATCATGACTAAGTGAAATTTATACGATGGATAACAAAGTAATAGATCAACCAATGTAAATACAAAACTAACATAATAAAGAACAACCATAAAATCATTTCAACTAATACAGAAAAGAAGATTTGAACAATTCAACATCTTTTTATCTTTAAAAAAAGAAACTACCCAGCAACTCAGAAATAAAAGGAAACTTCTTTAACCCAAAGAAAAGAATCTCCATAAAACCAACAGTAACCCATCCATCGTTGGAAAAGACTTAAAGTTTCCCTCTAAGACCACCAGGACTTACCCAAGAAAAGCATTTTTGCTCTGGCAATGTCTACCCAATATTGTATTGGAGATTTTAACCAGGGCTTTGCAATAAGAAAAAGAAATATAACTAGCTATATTGAAAATGGAGAACTAGAACTATCTCCAAGTGCAAACAAAATGACAATGTATGCAGAAAATTGCAAGGAATTAAGCAAAAAGAAGCAATAAAGGGAAAAAAACTAAAAGTTTTCAGGATAAAATATTAGGACATGAAAACCAATTATATTTTTACACAATACTATGAATAATCAAAAACTGATAATAAGAAAAATAATTAAACTTAACAGAAAAGTGCTTAGAAATAAATTTAGCAAAGTGCAAAACTTAGACTCTGAAAACTTCAAGCAGTTGCTGAAAATTAAAGAATATAATAGAGTAACATTTTTGTTCATAAGTTCAAATATATTAAAATGCAGTATTCTCCAAATTAATCTATATATTTAAAGAAAACCTTGTCAATATCCCAACTAGATTTTTGTTGTCTTGTTATTATCTGCTGCTGTTTGCAGAAATTGGTATCTTGATTCTAAATCTCATATGGAATAGCAAGGAACTGAAAAACAAGATAATCTCAAAGATAAACAAGATAATCTCAAAAACAGAGAAGTTACAGGCCGTGCATTCCTGGATTTCAAAATTCACAAAACTATAGCCATCAAAATAGTGGGATCAGGCATAAGGCTATGGAAAAGAATGGAAATTTCAGAACTAAATTCTTACTTTTATGATAAATTGATTATTTACATGAGTGTCCAGACCATTCAATAAGGAAAGGAGTAGTATTTACAACATGGAGTTAGGAAAACAGCATGTGCAAAAGAAAAGGAGGACCCCTATCTTACATCATTCATAGAAATTAACTCAAAATCAGTCAAACATTAAATGTAAGAGAAAAATTAGAAACCTCTTAGATGAAAACATAGGCCTACATCTTATTGAACTTGGATTAGGCAGAAGTTTCTTACACATGACACCAAAAGTACAAGGAACAAAGGGGAAAATAAGATAAACTGGACTTCATCAAATTTGAAGGTTTTTTTGGACTTAAAACCATTTACACATGAAGAGGATACTATCAAGAAAACATGAAAACACCCATTGGAGAATGGGCCTTGGCGTTCAGGCTAGGGTGGACTGAGTTTTTCGGGCCCCAGGAAAGTTAACTTGAAGGCCACCAGCTCACACCCCGAAACTCAGTGCGGCTCAGGCTGAGCCATGCACAGAGAGTTTTACTGGCCCAGGGAAATCCAACTTGGTGGAGTCGAGCCACCACTCCAGCAGCTGCGGGCTCACTCAGGCTTCCAGCCAGCACCCAGAGTCTACTCCCGGTTGTCAAGGTAACACTCCTGGGAGATAGGGTGTGGCTGCAATTTGCAACTAAATGGGCCTTGGTCATTCAGACTAGGCATGGACTGAGTTTTTCAGGCCCTGGGAAAGTCAACTTGGAGGCCACCAGCTCATACCCCAAAGCCCAAAAGTGCCAGCGCTGCTGTGTGGCACCAGCACAAACTTAGAAAACAAGGACACTCACTACCCAAGAGCATCGAGACACCCCAGTCAAAAAGGGTTTTATGACAAGCCTAGACGCTCAGAGGCACTAAAAAATATTTAAGGTCCATCAAGCTGAAAGAGGAGAAACAATGAAAAGGAAGACAGATAATACAACAGAAATCACATCTAGTAACAAATCCACTCACTGAAAAGGAACTTGTCCCCCACAATAGCCAATTGAAACAAGATATAATCACCACAGCAGCAAAAGCACAAAGGCAGAGTTAACCACAACTAGATAGGCTTCAACAACCTAATACTAGAGCAATAGTCACTCAATACGTACAGCCAGTCTGAAAGGAAAACACAGGAAGGAGGAAAAATACAAATACTCAAGCAAACCTTAAGAAAAATAACTCACCACCAAAGGATAAACAATCTGCAGAAACCAACATGGATGACATGAAAGAAATGCTTCATATGTCAGACAAAGAATTTAGAATCAACATGCTAAAAGCACTCAAAGGGGCCAAGGAAGAGGGGGATAAGAGGAAAGCAAGAGCGTAAAAGCTTTCAATGAACTAAAAGAAGTAGGAGAAAATATAAAAAAGAATGTGGCAAAATGAGCAGTATCATTGATGTACAGAAAATTGAAATTGAAACCCTAAATAAGAAGCTGCAGGAGATGCAGTGCATAAGAGGAGTAATAGAAGAGCTCAAAAATGCAGGGAAGAGCCAGGAAAGCAGATTAGAAGAAATAGAAGAAAAAAAATCAGCACACTAGAGGATACAGAAGTAGAGAGAATGAAGAGAGAGAGAAAAGCAGAAGACAGAAGAAAAAAATCAGAGATCTGTCAGAGACCCTAAAGAAAACAAATATAAGAGTAATTGGAATACCAGCAGGTAAAGAGAAAGACATAGGACCTGAAAGTCTCTTCAATGAAATAAAGGAGGAAAATTTCCCAAACCTGAAGAAAGAAATGAATATAGACATACAGGAAGCAAAAAAGGACACCAAACTACTTTAATGAAAGAAGAAACACAGCAAGGCACATCATAGTAAAACTTTCAAAAGCCAAAGATAAAGAAAAAATTATGAGAATAACGAGAGAGGAAACAGATAACCTACAAAGGAAAACCAATCAGACTGGCCTCAGATTTCTCAGAAGAGACACCCCAAACAAGGAGAGAATGGGACCACATCTTCAAAACACTCCAAGACAAAAAGTGCCAACCAAGAATTCTCTACCCAGAAAGTTGTCCTTCCTTTATGAAGGAAAAATTAGAACCTTCTCAGACAAAGCCTACAAAAATTGCTACCACCAAACCCTCTCTCCAAGAACTCCTGTAAGAAGCCCTAAGATCGAAACCTGCAGAAGAATAAAAAAATGAATAATAAAAAGAAAAGAAAGAACACACTAAACCAGAACCCCAAATGACCACCAGAAACCCATTGTTAGATCCTCAAACATCAATAATTATTCTAAATGTCAATGGGCTAAACTCATCAATCAAAAGACACAGAGTTGCAGACTGGATTAAAAGACCCAGAGTTGCAGACTGGATTAAAAGACAGAATCCAAGATTCTGCTGCCTCCAAGAAACACATCTGATCCCAAAAGACAAGCATAGATTGAAGGTAAAGGGATGGAAAACAATTCTATAAGCAAATGGCCTCCCAAAGGCAGGGATAGCCATTATTATAGCAGATTTCAAAGCAGATTTCAAAATAAAAAAAAGTAAGAAAAGATAAAGAAGGTCACTATCTAATGATTCAAGGGTCAACCAACCAAAAAGACATAACAATTATCAACATATACTCACCAAATGAGGGTGCACCAAGATTCATAAGACAACTACTAAGAGAACTGAAAACAAATATAGATGAAAACACATATGTAGTAGGAGACTTCAACACCCCACTCTTAACAAAGGACAGATCAAAATAACAAAAGCTACACAAGGACACAAAAACCTTAAAAGAAGACCTAGACAAAATGGACCTAATAGACAGCTACAGGATGCTACACCCACAAGGAAAAGAATACACCTTCTTCTCAAATGCACATGGATCATTCTCTAAAATTGACCACATACTAGGCCACAAGGCAAACATGAATAAATACACAAAGATTAAAATAATACCAACTTTTTTTTTCAGACCATAAGGGTATTAAACTAGAAATCCACAATGAAAAGAAAGCAAGAAGAACATCCAACACTTGGAGACTGAACATGCTACTAAAGAAAGAATGGGTAATTGAAGAAATTAAAGAAGAAATTAAAACTTACTTCGAAACCAACGACAAAGAAGACACAACATTCCAAAATGCCTGGCATGCAGCAAAAGCGTATCTAAGAGGAAGGTTCATAGCAATACAGGCCCATATCAAAAACCATGAAAATGACCAAAAAAAACAACTTAATCAACCAACTTGAAAAAGAGCAACAAAAAAACCCAAAACCCAGCAGAAGACAAGAAATAACAAAAATAAAAGAAGACATAATCTATAAGCCAAAAACACTGTTCAGAAGATGAACAAAACCAAAAGCTGGTTCTTTGAAAAAATAAATAAAACTGATAAGCCCCTTACAAAGCTCACAAAGGAAATAAGAGAGAAAATTCTAATAAACAGAATCACAAATGAAAGAGGAGAAATTACAACAGACACAAAAGAAATCCAAAGGATAATAAGAGATTACTATGAACAACTATATGGAAATAAATACAACAACCTGGGTGAGATGGATAGATTCTTAGAAAGATACAACTCCTCAAAATTAAATAAGGAAGCTATAGAGAGCTTAAATAAACCAATCACAAGCAGTGAAATTGAAGCAGTCATTAAAACTCTACCTAAAAACAAAAGCTCAGGACCTGCTGACTTTACAAATGAATTCTACCAGACATTCAAAAATGAAATAACACCTGCACTACTAAAGCTTTTCCAAAAAATTGAGAAAGAAGGAAAACTGCCAAACACATTCTATGAAGCAAATATCACACTCATACCAAAACCAAATAAGGACAGCTCCAAGAAAGAAAACTATAGACCAATTTCCTTAATGAACACGGATGCAAAGTTTTTAAACAAAATCCTGGCAAACTGAATCTAATGATGCACAAAAGGCATTATTCACCATGACCAAGTGGGATTTATCCCAGGGGCACAAGGATGGTTCAACATCCAGAAATCAACATAATACACCACATCAACAAAGAGAAAAACAAAAACTACATGATAATATCAATAGATACAGAGAAAACATTTGACAAAGTCCAGCATCCATTCATGATAAAAGCCCTTGAAAAATTAGGGATCAAAGGAACTTATCTTGACATAATAAACACCATCTATGACAAACCTATGGAAACATCATCCTAAATGGGGAAAAACTAAAATCAGTCCAGTTGAGATCTGGAACTAGGCAAGGATACCCACTCTCCCCACTAGTCTTTAACATTGTACTGGAAGTTCTAGCCAGGGCAATAAGGCAAGAGAAAGACATAAAAGGGATACAAATAGGTAAAGAGGAACTGAAGCTATCATTATATGCTGATGACATACTTCTCTACATATATAACCCAAAAAAATCCACAGAAAGATGCTTGAAATAATAAACCAGTTCAGTAAGGTAGCTGGATACAAAATCAACACACAGAAGTCAGTAGCTTTCCTATATACAAAAAGTCAAATAGAAGAAGAAATCATAAAAACCAGCCCATTTACCATTGCACCAAAAAATTAAATACTTGGGAATAAACCAAACAAAGAACATTTTAGAATGCTGCTAAAAGAGATAGAAGACATAGGAGATGGAAAGACATTCCCTGTTCATGGATTGGAAGAATTAATATCATCAAAATGGCCATCCTACCAAAGCAATCTACAGATTCAATGCAATTCCAATAAAAAATCCCAATGACATTTTTTAAAGAGATAGAACAAAAATTACTGAAATTCATATGGAATAACAAAAGACCTTGAATATCAAAAAGCCTCCTGGCCAGAAAAAAAGAGAATGGAGGTATTATAATCCCAAACTTCAAATTATACTACAAAGCCATAATAATTAAAATAGCTTGATACTGGTACAAAAACAGACAATCAGACCAATGGAACAGAGTTGAGTATCCTGAAATAAAACCACACATATATAGTCAACTAATTTTTGACAAAGGAGTGAAAAACTTACATTGGAACAAAGATAGCCTCTTCAATAAATGCTGCTGAGAAAATTGGACTAAGACATGCAAAAAAATTGACCAAGACAACTCCTTCACACCATGTACAAAAATCAACTCAAAATGGATAAAAGACTTAAGAGGTCAGAACCGAAACCATAGCATACATAAAGGAAAACGTGGGCAAACCCTTCATAAATTACAATTCAGAAATCCCTTTCTGGAAACATCTATAAATGGCAAAAAAAAAAAAAGAAGGAAAACATAAACAGATGGGACTACATCAAACTAAAAGGCTTCTGTACAGCAAAAGAGACAGCAGAAAAAAAACAAAAAGAAGCCCAACCGAATGGGAAAAATATTTTGCCCTCCTCAAGAGTGATGAGGGTTTAATAACGAAGATCCACAAGGAACTCACACAACTAAACAAAGGCAAAACAAAAAGCCAATCAAAAAATGGGGAGAAGAACTAAAAAGACACTTCTCCAAAAAGGAAATACAAATGGCCAAAAGGCACATGAAAAATTGCTCAATGTCACTAGGCAATCAGGGAAATGCAAATCAAAACCACAATGAGATACCACCTTGCCCCAGTAAGAAAGGCCCACATCCAAAGAACGGGCAACAAGAATTGCTGGCAAGGATCTGAAGAGAAAGGAACACTCCTACATTGCTGGTGGGAATGTAAACTGGTCCAACCACTATGGAAAGCTATGTGGAGGACCCTCAAAATAATGAAAATGAAACTACCATTTGACCCAGCAATTGCTCTCTTGGGAATCTATCCAAAAGGGACCTCAATGTGTGTACAAAGGGACACCTGTGCTCGGATGTTTATTGCAGTACTATTTATAATTGCAAGGACATGGAAGCAACCTAAATGCCCCCAAACAGATGATTGGATGAAAAAAAAAAGTGGTATATATACATGATCGAATATTACTCATCAATTAAAAATGACAAATTTTATGATTTTATGATAACATGGATGGACTTAGAAGACATCATATTAGCAGAAACAAGTCAAAAAGAAAAAGAAACCAAATGGTATCCCTAATATATGGGATATAGTGAAAAAATAAACAAAAGCCTTGAGGAAAAGACAAAACAAGCTAAGCACCAAACTGAAGCACACAACTTTGGGCAGGAGGGAAAAGGGGGAAATGGAGGGGAGGATGGGGGGGATTACAATGATGTGAAATTTATATGTAAATAAATTTAAAAAGAAAAAGAAAACAATCCCCCCCCCCCAAAAAAAAAACCCAAAAATACCCATTGGAAAGGATATTTGTAAATCTTGACAAGAGACATATATCTAGACTACACAAAGGACTCCTACAAGTTAACTAAGGGACAACCCAGTTTAAAAATGAACAATGAATTTGAATAGACATGTCCCTAAAGAAGATGCACAAATGACAAATTATCACATGAGATAATAGTGACCTTCATTAGGTAAATCAAAGCCAAACTAAAGTGCAATACTACTTCACATCCACTAAAACATATAATAAATAAAAGGAATATAAATGTTGATGAAGTTGTAGAAATTGAATCATTGTACACTGATGGTGGGAATGTAAAGCACTGAGGTCACTTTGGTAAAGATTGCAGCAGTTTCTCAAAAAAACATAGAGATAGAATCATTTCAGAAGTCCACTACTAGGACTAGATTCAATGGAATTAACAGGAAATAAAAGGGAGGGAGGGAGAGGAGGAGAAAGGGGAAGGAGGGAAAGAGGAAATTGCTTTGAAATTGAATAGTAGTGGTGATTGTACAGCTTTGTGAGGACTTTAAAAACTACTAAATTGCACACTTTAAACGAGTGTGAGTATAGTATGTGGCTACTATTTTGCTTTGAAAAATGAGATCTAGAAGAAAAATTGGAATTAGATTCCTTCTCCAGGTGGCTGCAATGTTGCATCTCAGCATGAGGCTTGGTGAACAGTGTGATCTGGCACAGAAGCTCAGCGGCCATCCTGGCAGGCACTCTTACTAAGGCACACTGGCAAGCTTGTATGACTTGTATGACTGCTTCTTAGCTTATTTCAGGCCAACTTTGTTCTCTGTGTCAGCCTCTACTAGCACAAGTCCTTGACTCAGGCCAACTGCTCTATGGAGCAACTAAACAAGCTGAGTTCATTACTGTCCATTTCTGGTCCTTCCAGAATTTGCCCCACTGGATTTGTCACACAATTGCCAAGGTTGGTTCCTACTGTCCCCACAGTCCCATCAAACCTGAGCATGACTATATTTGTGGGGTTTGCCTTATCAGAGACTTAGCTCCTTGAACTTGCCTCTCCTCCAACCATGAGTGGTTTCTATATTTTCTGTTTCTTGTCTTGCTACTTGGCAGGGAGTGGCTAGCTCACAAGAGTTAACATGATTGCTACTTTCCTTTTTCTTGAACAGCCATAGGAGCTTATAGGAAAAAGGAACACTTTTTCTACATAAAGTAAGAAAGACAGAAGGATAAACAACATATAAAAAATACAACTACAATATAGTAAAATTAAATGTATCTGAGGTGGCTAATAATTTTATGTTAATAATTTAATGTTAATAATATATGGAGAAATAATAATCTGAAGTCAGTAACATAACATTAAAACCATATGCCATCACTACTAGAATACCCAAAACCCAAACACTGACAACAAATGATTGTCAGATTGACACGTAGCAGGAACTTCACACATTACTGGTAGGACTATAAAGTGGTACAGTCATTTTGGAAGACAATTTGGCCATTTATTAAAAAATTAAATATATTCTTATCATACAATTCTGCAGCTATGCTCCTTGGCATTAACCCAAAGGAACTGAAAACTTAAGTCTACACAAAAACTCGCACACATGGATCTTTATAGAAGCTTTATTCATAACTGCAAAAATTGTGGAAGCAATCAAGACATTCCTTCAGTAAATAAATGGGTAAACTGTGGCACATGCAGACAATGGAATATTATTCAGCACTAAAAAGAAATGAATTATCAAGTCATAGAAACACAGGGGAATCTAAAATTCATACCATGAAATGAAAGAAATCAATCTTAGAAAGTTGTGAAGAAACAGTCTATTTACATGTCCATATTATTCTCCTTCTAGTCTTTTTCTCTTCCTGAAGCACTAAGACTTTCTTTGCTCATTTCCTTTTTGTTTGAAGTACTTTGTCTAGCTGGTGAAAAATTCTTTTAGTTTTTCTTCATAATAAGAACAAGAATAAGCATTTCCCTTATTTCTTTCTTTATTTCTAATGGATTGTTTCAATGGACATAGAACTTATAGGTGGGATTTCTTTTCTTTCATGCTATTTAAAAATATCTATGTTGCTTTTTGATTGGTCTCCATGGGATTAGATATGAAATTTGTTGTCATTCTGTCTGCTTTCAAGATATTTTCTTTCTTTAGTTTTTAAGAGTTGAAATACAATGTGTCTTGGTATAGGTGTTTTTGGTTTATCCTGTTTGGAGCTTGTCAGCTTGTTGAATGTATAAGTTTCTCTCTTCTCAAGTTTACAGCCATTCTTTCTATATATTTTTTCAGTCACATTCTGTCAGGGATTCTGATTATATAAATCAAGATTTTTTTGTTGTTGTTTTTAACAAGCCTATGAGGCTCTTTTCATATTACCTCAACCTCACCCCACTCTGTATTTCTTCTTGTTGCTCAGAATGGGTGAATTCTCTCAATCTGTTCTCTAGTTCACTGATTCTATTTTTGGTCATCTCTACTCTAGTATTGAGCTATTCAGCAAATTAAACTTGGTTCTGTTTTATAATTAGTTTCATCATTTTTCATTTGGTCCTTTTTAATATCTTCTGTTTCTCTGCTGAGATTTTCTACTTTTTAAATATATTTTGAGAAAATTTGCAATTGATTGTTAAAACATTCTTATGATGGCAGCTTTAAAATCCCTTTTAGATGATTCCAATATCTGATTCTTCTTGGTATTGGCATCAGTTGCCTGTCTTGTCTCATTCAAACTGTGATTTTCTTGGTTCCTGGCATGACTTATAATAGCCTGTTATTATCCTAGACATTTTGTCTGTAGCATTAGGAAGCAATATTTCCTACTGGAATCTTTTAACTAGCAGTCACTGTTTAGGTTTAGCATGCAGGTCCTGGCCAACTTTTGCTAATTGTCACTTTAAAGACAGTTTAATTTTCAAATATTATACAAGATATTTCAGTCTTTTTCTTTTTTTAACGCAGTATCATTGGAGTCCCTGTTGCCTTCTGCTTGTCCTGTCTGAAGGCACAGATGAAGTTTCATGGGACTGAACTTCCCTCAGTAGGGAAAGATACGGTGGGATCATGGGGATTGGGATCGTGGAATCGCTTTCCTGGCAGGGGAGTAATGTCTTAAGCCCACAGGAACAATGAGGCTTCCAAAATTGTATCTATTATGTAGCTGGGTCTGAATTCTGCTGTCTGCCTCAGTGTTTCTCAGCAAAAAGAAGAGTCTCAGGCCCTGCAGAGAAGGAGAACATTTCCTCTGGATGCTTATTGTTGCCAGTGTTCCTGATGGAGCCTTTTTCACCAGTTCTACAGGCTACACTGGTGCTGTCAGAGAGAGTCCCACTTGATCTAGGGGAGAAATGAATGTTTATGAGCTTCCTCTGTTACTGAATTGAAGATCAAAAAACATCAGGTCTAAGTGATTTTGTGTATTTGTATTGAATATTTTGTATTGAATACTTTGTATTGAGTAGGGGGGATGTAAAATTCCCTACTTCTCCACCTAGGGGGTTCCAAACTATTTACCACCTTTCAAAATTCTCCTTTGTCTCAGCATTATTTCCAGGGTTTATAGTTGTTTTTTTTTTTTTAAACTATACAGTTTATTTCAGGCTTAGAACGTACACATAAAAGAAAATTAGGATACAACAAGATATCAGTATGCAAATTAGGATACAACAAGATATCAATATGACATATATTACAAGTTTTAAAACTTTACGACAACTTGAAATTTGGACACAATAATAGAAGTAATAACTGGGGATGTTCTTCAATATCCTAGTTAGGAGATTTTTTAAAAAAATAATTTCTAAAATTTTTTTTGGGAATAAAACAAGTTACATAGACAGATATACATATTACAATACCATAATTATGAAATTATAACCATGCAAAATAATATATTATTTACTGATGTGTGATTTAAAAGTTTCAAATACCACTGGAATGGCAAACATCAAATCCAGTGTACTGATTATTATTTCTATTTCCAGGGTTTATAGTTACACTTAGTGGAAGCAGATGAGGAGAAACAGGCCTATACTATCTCGTTCAGACCAGAAGTCCCATTAATTGCTTTTCAAATTATATTAAACTCCTGATGACTAGAATTAGGGTTGCTTGCAGTTTCCTATGCTCAATGCTCCATCTTAGTCTGTTTCCAATGATTTATTCAATGCAGGTTGGTGCTGGGAGTTAATTTTAGCATGCTGAGTTCAAACTGATGCTGGGACATCAACTAGTAATTATGTATATAGAGGGAGACAGAAGGCTGGAATGAAAAAATCAACAGTATAACAACACTTTAATTTTATTCCTGTAAAGGCACGTTCTGATATTTCCAGGAAAATAAATGGTGATCAAAATTTCCCTAAGAAACTTAAATGATTGGAAAGGAAAATGTGGGGCAAGCTAGAAGATGGGTCTGTGGCAGAGAGGTCTGCATGTAATGAAAACTCTAAAATCTACTCTGGTAGATGTCACAGCCATGTCAAAACCTCTTTTCTCATATCTTTCTCCCTGTGAAGGGCTTATAAAAATCATATAGTAACACAGACTATATGACACATATATCTATATATAGACAACTTTTTTCCCAGAATACCTTTGTGGAAGTGAAAGTGGACCCAGGTTTTAGCCAATGAGATAAAAAGGAAAGTATGATGGAAGATTTCTGGGGAAAATGCTTTTCCTGATAGAAAGCAAGGAGGAGAATTCTTTGTCATCCTGGCTTCTTCAAGTTTTGTATGATAACTTGTAGCCTTCTTCCTGTATGCAGAGGGGAGAGCTGCCCTAACTGTCATCTAGTGACTGATACTGTGGACCTTGAGTCACCTATGCCCCTGGAATCTCTTACCCTTCCACCATCTTAGTAAGTAAACAGCCATCTTTATGGTTTGTACTGATAATGGTTGGATTTTCTATCACTTGTAAACAAAAGCATTCCTACTGATCAATGGAGTGAGGTTGAGTGGCAGGGTGAATACTGCTGTACTTTTTCCTGGTCTTTCTTCATTATGTAGACTCGATTCCAGTGAGAGCAACAGCATCTCAGGTCTCCTGAGAAAAATTTGCTCATTTTTCTCACCATGAATAGATTAGGCATCTTCAAACATTTTCTTTAAAGTTCATCACTGACCACTTTGATAGATAGCTTCAGCAAGTTGTAAATTAAATGAATGGATTGCTAATGCGAAAACTGACTTTGTACATCAATGTAAAAGAAACATTCTCAAGAAACCATCATAAAAGTGATATAATGATGATTTTGCAATAATGCTTCATTAGTAAAAGATACCAAAAAAAGGTTTCCTCTGCTGAACATGCATTAATGAACAAGGATAAGAAACTAGATTAAAAATAATGATCTCATTAAACATTTACAGCACAGCAGTAAATTTCTGCAAACAGTTGCAATTTTGCAAACTATCCCTAACATATCTAGAAGGAAAATTTTAAAAAATACTAGCCTGAAAGCTCAAGAAGCTGCTGAAGCAGCATGGAAGTCTTTACTCAGCAAGAGGCAGCTTGAGTCACAAAACCAGAATCTCACTATTCAAGATCTGGAATTTCAGTGGAGGGCCTTTGTGCTTGGGAAAAGTGAGCAGACAAAGGACAAGAAGAGTGGATTATTCTGGGGAAATGTGCTAGTACAAACCGACCGCAATATTCTGCAGTACATAGCCACAGAGGCTCACATGAATAAAAACAACATGCTTTCTAGACTGTGAGCATCTTTGCTCCCTTGTTTAACCTAAAAATCACTTAATTTTATTTTTAATGTGTAGAATGGCATTGTATTATAATAGGTCTAGAAGTTTCATAAAAATGGCTATAGCAAGTCCTAGACTTAAAATTCAAGTGAGGTGAATCTTAAAAGATAATTATAATGACTCTGTTATTGTCTACAGATTGAATGTTGGGAAGTTGCTTAGCTGTAGATCTAAACAGATGAGTCTTAGTAGTCTGTTGCTCTAAACAAGAGAATTGGGGGCAATTCTTTATTTAACATCAGTGTGATTAGCATAGAGTTACTCTTGTGGTATAAAATGAAGACAAAGTTGGGTTCCAATTTTAGACTTATTTTCCCTTTAATTTAGTCTAATATACATGATGATTTTTAAGAGTCTTGATGTTAGCAATACCGACTTAAAGGTCACCCAACAAAACTGACAATCAATGTTGAACTTGAAGTGAAAAGAACTCTGGCATGTTTTCACCAATCTCCTATCATCAGTAGTCTATGGACACTGATGCACTTTTTCAGCCCATTCATTTGCTTGAAGATGAAAAGGATATCCTGGTATTAACAGAGTAAATGTTTATATACTGAGCTGTTACACTCAAAGAAGGTCAATACATTACCAGACAGTATCTAACATCTATGTATGTGTGTTTTGAGCCTTGTCAGAATCTGCTTCTTATAATTTAAGAAAAAAATGGTTTTCTTGGAATTCTGTTATAATAAGGTCACTAACCAAGTCTTCTTAAGGACCTTTTAAGCAACTTGAGAAGTTAGGTTTACTTTGTATTTCTTGAGGATTTTCTAAGCCAAGGCACCTCCCTGTGCTACTTGCAGGGCCTTTGCTCTTTCTCAAAGGGCCACCTCACTCCACCTCATCATCTCTGGGGTGGGGGGAGGGGGGACTCTACAGAAATACATGGTGGCTCAGTGTGTGCCAGACACTGAGGTGTACATGGAAGGAGAGAGGGTGTTATATCACTTCTTAAAAAAAGATTTGTGTTTGTCTTGTTAAGACACCTGTCAAGAGTCAAACTTATGAAAAAGAGAACACAGGGTGTCCAAGTCTTTCCTCTATGAACACCCTTTAAATAGTTTCACCAGACTTGTGGAGGAGGATCCTACTTCCTATTTTTAACCTCCATTATTTAAAGACAAACCATCAGGAACTGGGGAGGGGTGGGAAAGTCCTCCTTAGTCCTCCTTTTGCAGCTGTCAGGTCACATGGAATGAAAAATATGTGATGTTCACACATTAGTCTTTAAAAAGCAGAGAAAAACGCTGCGCGCTGAAAAGAACAAGAGCAATACCAGTAACAGAACAAACTTATGGAAGCATATTGAGAAGCGATCAGAGTTAAGTGCTTCCATGGATACTATACTCTCAGTTAATCCTCACAACAGACTTACAGTAAGGGGTTGCTAGTACTCCCATCTTACCTGAGGTGGTGGGGGTGGAGGGAGATCTGATTGAGATAAGGAAGCTCAACTTTCCCTACAAAGTTCCTTAGTGACAGAGTCAGGTTTAGGTCAGGTCTCCATCTGTGATTTGGGATAATTCATTGCCTGCTGACATTTGCTAACAACCACCCATTGACAGCACCAGCCAAGTGAGGGCAGTAAAGAAAGGACCTAGAGCTTCTAAATCTGAAAAGGCCAATTCTAAGGTTGGGACGACTCCAAGCCTCCCTAGTTTCCACTCTATGGAGCTGGACTGGGACTCAGGATTCAGTGAAGGGAGAGGATATTGTGTTCTTACTGTTTTGTTTAGTCTGTCTATGTCCACTACACGAAAATGGAAAAGGTCACATATTATATTTGCTTTTGTTGTTGTTATTGTTGTTTTGTTTTGTTTTTGAGACTAGGTCTTGCTATTTTTGCCTGTGGAACCACAGGCTCACGTTGCCCGGGGTACCACAGACTCAAGCACTCCCCAGCCTCAGCTTCCCAGGTAGCTGGGATTACAGGGACATGCCACCATGCCCAGCTATATTTTTTTGGAACTAGGTGTCCCTACGTGCCCCCGGTGGTACTCGAACCGCGATCCCTGGCCCCAGCTGCTGCTTCCTAGGCTGCCACTTACAGGCATGCACTACCTGCCTGGCCCACATATTATATTTCTGACATCTAGTTCCTATCTTTCTCTTTCTTGAAATAGACACTGTACAACTTGATGCTACAATGAATGGGAATAGTCAGTTTGAAGCAGAAACATTGTAAGTCTCTATAGTCAATGTTGCTTTCTCTCTGAGCTTCATGTGAAATTAGTCTGGTTAAGTGTTAACCAGAGTGGGAGGGAAGAGTTCTGACTCTCAGTGATCTCACTGCTTTAGACACTGACTTCCCTGAGCACAAGTTCATTAACAGGGAAAAGAAGATAATACTCAGCACACATGTGTAAATGGGCCAGCACTGATCGTGTTCCATACCAAGCAGCTGGGGCCAGTTCAGGACAGGTGATAATAGACAGTGCAGGTCCACATAAAAAACCATTGCATAGTAGCACGTAAAGCCCTACTAAATTATCTCTAAATCTTAAAAGATGTTACTTTCAAACATTGTTATAGTTCAAGAACTGTTATCTTTCTACTATGGTTCTTTGAGTTTTAAATAATCCACACAAAATACACACCAAGTGGCAAGTTACTTTCCGAATCAATTATCTAAGAAGGTGTTACCTCCCATGGATTGTGCTTTATTAGATCATGACAGTCATTTAATACATAATTATTTGTTGAATGAATGAATATAAAACATATCTAACTTTTTGCCTTAATTTTTCTGCTGAACCAGGAATCTCAGAGTCAATTTTCATATAAAAATCAGAGCATCTATAGAAACCTTTGTTATAGCATACTTACCCATTTTTCTTTTTGGCTTTCATTTATTATGTTTTTATCTTGTATTATTCAAATTGAAATTCTTTATTGAGATACTTATAGATTTATTTGAGTTGGAAGAAATAATACAGTGAGCTCATTATATACTCTTTTGCAACTTCCTCCAACAACACCATTTTGTAAAACTATAATATAGTAACAGAACCAAGGTACAGCATTGACTGAACACCCCAATCTTATTCAGATTTCTGAGTTTTACTTGCACCGGTGTATACATTAGGTTCTATATGATGTAGCATCTGTGCAGTTTTGTGTATTTACCACTATGGTGAAGATTCTGAACAAGTTCAACCAACACCTCTTGCTGCCCTGTTATAGCCACACCCTCTTCCCTCCAACCCCTCCATATCCAGTTCTGTATGTAACAGCCCTATTTTATCCATGGCTTGGAAGAATACAGGAAATAGGTAGAAGTGGTGATGAGGTACAACTGGTTTTTTGAATATTTAAATATCTAATATTTTAAGTATTCCAAAATATTTACTTAAATATTTAAAAATCAAGTTGTACCTCATCACCATTTTGTTCAATATGTTGTTAATCTGGCCAGAGAGCAAGGTGATAGGACTTTTTTCTTAGCAGGAGGGAAAGAAACCATAGCTACAAGGGGCACTTTCTCACATTTTAATTTAACAGGCTCTTGTTGAGTGCTGTTCTCAGCATGTGCATGGTGCTGAACAAACAAAGATGAATAAAGATGTTAGAGGCTTTGAGCTGAGACCAGTCAGGACTCATGTTGGGAATGAAGAAAACTTCATTCTACTCTTATCGTCTTCAGAATATTGAAGATGGAATGGCATGATTGACCTCTGGTGGGCAGCAGTGTCCCCCGTTCCTCCAATATTAACCCTAAGTGACATTCCTTAAGAGATAGCAGCAATTTAATGAGTGAATCCCCTGGCCCAAGGTATCCCACAGAAACTAATGTTTTACCTAATCTGATTTTGCCTAAGCTACTTATTTCCTTTATTTAACTAGTAATAAAATAACACTTGTAAAGTGCAATAAAGTGACTGGATGATGCATACTTTCATTCAGTCCCAGTCTCTTTGGCCGAGTCAGTCTCTCTCATTGTCCTTCCTCATGCCATGCAGTCAGGCAGTTCTTTACATAAAGTAAATACAGGTGTTCACAACAACTGTGGGGCAGAAATGTAAAAAAAGTAATTACTAATGCAGGTGATATCACATTTCTTTCAAACATTTGGTTTCTAACACAGACTAAATAGCACAGATATGGAGAGATGAAGAGCTACTTTAATGACAATTAAAAATTGTCAATCTCTAAAAATGCTTTGAACAATGCCTTTACTTAAAACTAGGTGAATTGAAACCAAAGAATATTTAACAAGTGGCAAGCAAAGAAAGGAAAGAGATGAAAGAAGTTTGTTTCATACTGAAAGAAATTTGTAGTTGTATGCTATAAAAAAGGCACCACCTGAACATGAATAATTCTAAATTGAAAATATAAATAACAGAAGTTAGTTGAGCAAAAAAGGGGAAAGCCACATAAAGCAGTTCAAAAATTGTAAAGAAAATTGTAATCTTGAAAAAATAATTGGAGTACAATGAGACCAGAGCATATGAGTTATGTTCTTCAACTAAAATTAAATAATAAATCAAAATTAAATTGTTCATTCATTCAAAATGTTTCCTGAAACTTATTATCAGGCCAGGTTTTCTTCTAAGTGTTGGACATAAAAAGGAGAGCAGGTTACACACGAGGTGGTATGGCTTGGTGGGGTTACAGATGAGTGTACACACAATTATATACTGTAACATTCCCTCTATGGGGAAGCATGTGTGATTTGGGGGAAAGAAGTGGAAAATGAGACCACATGTGCAAAGCTGTGAGATCTGGGAATTTAGAGGGAAAAGTCAGGAAGGAAGCCAAAATGCTAATTTGTGAGCTAGAGACTAATTAAAGTGGAAAAAAAAAAGTCAGACCAATTATTTGAGACCTACATGAATTGGGGAGAAAAGAGCACTAACACTTATGATTTACTAGGTTCTAGTCACTGCATTACATGTTCTTCAGACGTCACTTCATTAGGTCTCACAATGACCTGTGATTTAGGAATGATTACTTCTGCTTTGCAGGTGAGGAGCCTATGATTTGGAGAGATTAAGTGACTTGTCCAAAGTCACAGCATGTGTAAGTCGTGAAGCCTGGATTTAAATTCAGAGGGGTCCAATTATAATAACCAGGCTCATCAGTTAGCTGGCTTATATTTATTAGCCATTTTTTTGTAATTTCATAATTAATAGAAAACTCACAAGAAATTAAATTTTGGAATTTTGTTTTAAATGAAACCTACTAAAAGGACATGCTAAAGGTCAACACATTCAGCTCCCAGTGAAAATTTTTAGTTTTACTTAACTTTCAGTCTTCCAAAACATCCCCTCCTTTTAGTTCTGGAATGCATTCCTAATCCCACTTGTCTTCTTGTCTAACCCCCAGGTAGGCTGTGAGGGAAGGCTCACCACTGAATCAATAGCTTCTCACACAGTATCTGACACGCAGCAGGTAAACTGCAAGTGTGCATTAAGTAAATTTGCACATGATTCACAAAAAATCATGATTCACAAAAAAGATTAATATTGAAATATTCATTTATGACCAAGAGGCTTCCACTGGAAGGTGGAAGGGGTAATTTCAGTTAGCTTTTGTACACAGAGACTTATTTTTCAATGTCTTCTGTATATAAAGTCCTCAGAAGGTTCTGTGTTTATAGCAAATGCTAATGTTTATTTTCTGTGATACAAAGATGAGCTTGAGAACATCATCACCATTAGTAACTTCAGTGGCAGCAATTAGGGGAAAAGTTCAATTAATTACCAGTAGCTTATGGCCTGAGAGAAAAGTTGGAGCTTGACACAAAGAAACATTAATGACATTCTGTGAGAAGCCCAAGAGAGAAGCCAAAGTTTAAGTGAGTACCTAGCTAATTAATGACTGGAAAAGACTTTGGAGGGCAAAGGGCACATGCACAAACATGATGATTGTTGGGAAGATGCCAAAGACAGTATGAAAGATGGAGCTGAAAGGAAGCAAAAAGCACAGGGTAACTTTGTGGTCTTAACTCTCTGCTTTCTTATCACCTGGTAGAATCATTAGAAATAAAAATTTCTCATTTCATCTCAATTAACCAAATCAGAATCTCTAGGGATGATACCCTAGAATATAAATTTAATGGACTTATCAGGCCACTCCTAAGTACTGAAAAAATAGCTACTAGTTCTTAGGTCCATGAAACATGATTAAAAAAAAAACACACTGTAGAAAAGTGATGCTTACCCTCTAAGAGGTAATAGGAGCATCCCAAAGAAGTGTTTTTATCATTTTAGAATGAAGTCATAGGATGTGAACAGACTCATTCTATTCCTTGTACCTTATGTAGGAATTCATTTAAATCAAAATTCCAGTCTCAATTTGTGCCCCACTGCATTGCTCTCCATCCACATTTCCTTGATGGAGGGATGCTGGCTGCTTCCTCAGGAACTGTCTGAGGGTCTTGCTCCTTCTGTCTGACATGCTTTCTGACACTCTTCCTTCAGCATCCCAATCTTCTATAAAAAATACACCCACTTTTGCCACTACTTAAGTTATGCTGATTTGATATCTCCATGGACATTATTACATCGTTGAATTTAAAAAGCAGACCTCAAATTTGATTTTTTTTCTCAGATTTTGGGCTTCCAAAAGGCAAAACCTCTCTCCAATGAGGAAACTGGTTATAAAGGGGGAAGAAAGCAACAGAAAAAGAAACAAGAGAATATGCATTTGAACAGGAGGTAGGAGAGATTTATGACTTGAAATAAAACTCCAGGGTCAAGCACTGTGTTAAGTGCCTTGAGTATATGATAGAAAAGGAAGTGGAACAAAACAGAGGATTGGTATTTATACTGGAGATTTTTAGTCACTGAAATGATGAAACGAAAAACCTGGGACTGTGAAGCGAGAGATGCTGGTGCAGGAGAAAGATCTGGAACTTACGAGGAAAAAAAATCTTCTGTTGTCATATTGAATTAGCTGAAAACAACTGGTTACGCTTGGCATCCTTCTAACTCCCAGAGGTTGCCATGACTCAGGAGGTGAGACCTCGTTCAAGAGAAAGTAGGAAAGAGTTTAATGACCTCACTCATATAAGGTGGATTTTAGTTTTGCAAGGAAATTTCCTAAGAAACCATATGGTCCATTTGTGTTTTGTAATCTTAGAACAACAACTTAAAATAGTATTTCTTACAAAAATAACATTCTTTTCCCACTCCAAGTATCTTGGCATCTAAATGCTATTCTAAGCATTTTAGAAAGATAAATTAGTCAAAGCTATTCACAATGACTACCACTGCTGTCTCCAGAGATAGCGAGCTTGGCTTAGACTGCCAAGAAGGGAACAAGGGCATCACAGAAGTCCTGGAAAGCAAGCCAAGGGCACCGGTCCAGCTTTGGGCACAGAGAGAATCTGGAAGACTGCCAAAGCCTAGGCAGTGATGGGGGTGTGTGGGGAATGAGAAAAGGGGTCTTTTCTCCAAAGTTTTTATCTAGCATGTTAATGCTAAAGTTATGCCCAACTCAATTGTTTTAGTGGCCCGGTCTTCTTAACAGCGGAAAGAAGCCATTATTAAGTTATGAAAGTTTTGTGAAACTTCTCATTTCTCTGAAAGGCTGGGGCTGGCTCTTTGTTTTGGTTTCCGTGATCTGGGATAGAAATGGATTTAGAGAGATAATTATAGACCCACTCTTACCAACTCAGGGGTCAACTACTCCGATTACACATGGAAACGCCCCTGTTTTGCTACCTCCTGCTCTCCCTCTGTGATTACTGGAGTCCTTTCTGGGGTAGATCTGTCCAGTCCGGGCTATGGAATATGTTGGGACTCTAACAACAGGAGGTTCCTCCCTGGGCACAACTCCCTTCTCACTAGGGCCATCTCCCTATCTCTCCACTGCCCCCACTTCATTTGGGACCATGAGGATGCATGAGGCTTGAACGGATGAACATACTGCTTCTCAGGATTCTTGTATCAGAAACATCAGCAAAACTTATAAGAATGCTGCTTTCTGGATTTCACCCATGGCCTCCAGCATCAGAAGGGGGAGTTAGGAATTTGCACTTTTAATAGACTTCCAAGTCAATTCTTATCCTCATGTAGGTTTAAAAACCATAGCTAAAGGTGTAAAGACTTAGTTTCTAATATATTTGGTTCCCAAGGTCAACAGTGAATTCAAAAAGCAAGAGATGGCATCTGGGTCTTGTGGGTTCCTGATATTTGGAAAGTGAGAGGCTGAATTGTGAGGGAAGGCATTTGGGGAAGACTGGCAAGAGGTAGGAACCTTGTAGAAAAACTCCAGTGTTGTTGCTAACTTGGCTGTATTGAGTACCCTGTTGTAGTGTAATTGTGAGGGTGGCTTGGGTAATGGAAGAAGCATTCCCATAGAAGCTCCAAAATCAATAGCACCAAGTTCTCTGCTTAATCACATAGTCAAGGATGATAACCATTCTTTGTAGATTTCATCATTACTATTATATATGTGTGTGTGTGTGTGTGTGTGTGTTTATAAAACAAAGCTGGGGAGTCAGAGTTCTAAATTTTATCAAGTCTAACTCCACCTTTCCCAGTTGAGACCATTGGATCTTTGTTTCTTCCTCAGGCTCTAATCCCCTTCCTAGGAAATAGACACACTTCTACCTTTTAGGATTGTTAAAGAGGGCTAAACAATGAAAAGGGCTGGGCACCAACTGGGTATTAATACTAGTGTTCACTGTTAATAATCAACACTGCCACAAAAATTAAAACTGAGCTGACCAGGGAAGTGAAGTTGTGCTGCTTAGTTAAGTCTGGTGGTTATTTATGAATTTAAATTATTCACACTCTGCCTATCACCTATTGTCATAGACACTTCAGATTTCACAGTTCTTAAGAATATTTTATAATATTGTGGAGCTTCCACACAGACCAGTTTATTGTCTTAAAAGATGTGAATCTTGCAGATTGCTCATTTCATTTTAGGTCTAACAACTTCAAGTTTGTTTCCATTACCTGTATTTTTTTTTTAAATTGAATCCTTCTTTTTCATGTAGTCAGACCTATCAACACACTCTAAATAAGTCTTGGTTGTCAAGGTATCACTTAATAGTGTTAAAATGCAGTCTCTGAACTCCCCTTGGCTGAACAAAGCCTGGAGATGAGAAACAGATAAAAGGAAACTGATAGAGTTGCCATGGGAACCTGGCCCTGGGAACCATGACCAATAGGGGGCAATGGCGAATTCCCAGGAATGCACAAACAGCAAACAGAACCAGGCAAAACACCTCCTGAGCAGAAGGCCCACAGAAACCTGATGCCCTAGGCAGATAACCACCACCAGAGATCAACTCCCCAGTGATGAAAAGCAAGCCAAAAAAAAAAAAAAGGTAATAAAAGCACTACATCCTATTTCCCAGCTTGCCCTCTGCTCCCTTGCAGAGTGTTTTAATTAAACCACTTTTTCTGTTCAGGTTTCTGCTGAATCTTTTCACCCCCCTCACCTCCGGTCCCACCCAATGTGCTTCCCATTACACTGACATGTTGCATGACCTCTAAAATATAGCCAGTATGAAATGCACTCTGTGACCACCACCCTCCTAACCAAAAGCGTTTACAATACATCTGACACGGTGTCTATTTCCATGGCACCTGTCACCATGGTAGCCTAGCAGCGCTTCTCCTGGAACAATCACGTTAATAATATAGGCTTGGGCTACTGCCTCCTGGACTCTTTGCCTTCTGCACAAATAAATGGGAGACTTTCTGGTTTTTGTTTGTTTTTAAAGTAGCCATTAACAGTCCACAGATGCCAAATATTGCATGATTTTACTAAACACAAAGCAAGAAGCCCTCTTCTCCTTTGTACCAGTTAGAGAAATATTTTCCTAGAAGCAATTCCAAGTTTCATTACCATGCAAAGTGTACAGAAAATACTGTTTTGAGTTACATTTTAAGATTCCTTTGTATAAATGTTAAATAGGAAAAGAGAACATTGTGATTGCTTGTAACAAAGCCACTTTACACTAACTTGAACTGATCCAGTACTCACTGAATTTATACTATACAAGGTTAATAGCACTTCCCAATTTCCCAGTGATCCCAAATGCAGTTTTATTAGGACATGCTTCACAGCACTGCCATATAAAGCTGACGCAGTATAAACTGATATTCTAAAAAGCAGTTTGGCAATTAGAATTTTAAAATGCTCAAATCTTTTATCTTAGTGCATCTGGGCTGCCATAATAAAATAAACAGATTGAATGATTAATGAACAATAGAAAATTATTTCTCACAGCTCTGGAGACTAGAAGGTTGAAATCAAAGCACCACATAACCATTTTCTGGCAAGGGCCCTCTTCCTGGTTCACAGCCAGGGCCTTCTAGCTGCTTCCTCACGTTGTGAGAGCTCTGTGGGGTCAAATACCATCATCTCCTGAATAGGATTTCAATGTATGAACTCTGGGGAACACAAATATTCAGACCCTGTACTTTTTAATGTATTTCTATTTGGAGGAAATGTTATCAGGTAAAAGGTCAACCCCTTTTAATTTTAAACTAAGAGGAACATTAGTCAATGAGGGTTCCTCCTTCAGCAATAGAAAAATAGATGCCAATTAGGATTAGAGATTCCCAATAGAGACAGAGCATGAGCTTGAGTTTGGACTAAGCATCCGTACAAAGAAAAAAAACCAAGCAAGTAAGCTAGAAAAGAAAGGACATATTATTAAAAATAATCACAAAAAGGAGAAAATACATTTGTAGTACAGCCTGTCTTATCAACAGTGTTTTTACATCCACCATTTATAAGAAAATCTGTAAGTGGACTCATCCATTTCAAGCTCTTTTGTTCATTAATTAATTGCATTTTAATCCTCCAGCTTGTGCCTTTTTGAGAAAAGGAACCAGAATAATTAAAGATAATTTAGAACTACAATGGTCATGTTGGGACCTTTTTCTTCCCCAAACATATTTTCTTGCAAGCAAAACTGAAAAACCATGGATCCAAAATCAAGCAAATAAAATAGGATACCTATTTAATTGGTATTTTAAAGTCCCCAGGAGATACCAAGACTTTAAAAATGTGCCCCTAAAATCACTGAAGTACTGAGTTCAATAAACAATTAAAAAAAATTAGAAAAGCTCTGATCTCATCCCTTTCCTTTTCCTCTCCTGTTCTTCCATCCCTTGTCTGTCTTTTATCATAAGAAGGAAAACCATAGAGTTGGATGAGGTTTTTCTTTCACTAGTCCTAGAGTTCTAAGACCATGGTTTGTCTGCCAAACACAACTGCACAGAAATGCCCCCATCTGCTCAACTCAGGCCTAAGAGCTGTCCTCAGGGAAATCAGGTACCTGGGTGTCTCTTTTGACTTCCCCTAGGAGAGGCTCTAGATTTGTGATTCATAGAGTTGTCTGATAGTCCCAGAAGCAAATTTCTGCTTTTTCCTCTTGAAATCTGACAAAATTTTTGATGATATTTTTGCTTTTTATGCATTTCTTACTGAGGTAACATTGGTTTATACACTGTATAGGATTTATGAGTAATGTACATTATCACACTACACCCACCAGTATTAAGTCTATGGTCAAAAATTTGACCAAAGTGGGGAGTTGATATTCAGAGCAAATTAATAACCTTTTCCTTTCACCCTTAAGCTGAAATGCATCCTGAGGGAAAGAAAAGAATTTCAAAGAAATTCTAAAATCTAAAATTCTAAAAATCTAGAAAGATCACCTCTATAAAGAAACAAACTGACATGCAGTTGATTGGGTATGTGGACCCCTGATATCACTCAGGCTACAATTCAGTTCTTACAGTAATTAAAAGGTAACTGTCCTTATAAACATTGCAAAACTAGAAATGCAGCACTATAGATAGTTTACCTAAAATACAAACTTTGGGGAAATTAAAAAAGAAGCAGAAGAAAGAGAACAGAATCTCTTTTAAATTTAAAGTATATACGAAGGTTTTCTTGCCCCAAATCTAGCATATACAGTTTTTGGACTCAATTCACTGCCAATATTTAAAAATGAAAGTGTAAGGTTTCTGTTGATGTCTATCTGTGTATATTATAGTTACATTATTTTTTTCTACTAATGATAGGGAGGTTGTGGTGAAATTGGGGGGCCATGGCCCACAGCATTGGTGGTGCTGTATTAGAGTATCAGCCATTGTGCCTTGGTGGGTGGAGACTTAGAGAAGGGAGGCCAACTCTTCTGGTGATGGGATCAGTTAGAAGGGATATAAGGAGGAAAAGACAGGCAGGAGAAAGAAGAGGTGTAGCGCAGAGGAGCAGAAGCGGCGGGGGGCCATGTTTGCCAGCAGGCAGGGAAGGAAGCCACGCTGTAGCCTTTCTTTCCAAGCCTGGGCCAATGGGAAGCCCAGGGAAGCAAGTTGAAGAACTTTTTGACTTATGTAAGCTGACTTGGAAATATGGTGCTTGAGAACTTGGTTTAACTTTGTAGCTGTGAAGCTTGGAAATTATCTGGAAAACTGAAGAGAATTTGCTGTGTTGCTGTTTTCATCATGAGATGTCTTAAGTGATTGTTGTTATTGTATTGAGTAAGTTTTGCTGGTTTGGGGCCAATTCAGAGTTAAAGTTGAATTAGAATGCTGGAGCTGTGCCATTTTGGAGGAGAACTGATATCTCCATCCTGTTGGATTTGAGTTTCCCACTTTTGAAGAAGGATTGATGACGCAATCTTGGCTTCTTCTGGCTTGATGTGAATAGCTGTGCCTTTGGAAGAAGGAGCGACAGCACCATCTTGGCTTGAAGGTGGGGCAGCCGCCATTTTGTGGATGCACATGGCTGCTGCAGCCATGTGCAGTTTTGGGACTAGGGACTGAATTGATTGGTAAGATTACCAAAGGGGTTTCTTGTACCCTCAGTGACTTTTGTTTATTTTTTCCTTTTAATAAGTAAATCTGTTTTTGCCTGCTTTTAAGGTTAGTGTGGTCTTGCTACTGCTCATGCAGGCTAGGGCAAACCTAAGGAGTAGCTGGGTTTGAAGGGCCAGCTGCTCCCCATTGTGAGTTTAATTATGTACCCTGTTTTACCTGTTTGTTTTTTTGTTTTTGTTTTTTTTTTTTTGAGACTAGGTCTTGCTATTTTTGCCTGTGGAACCACAGGCTCTCATTGCCCGGGGTACCACAGACTCAAGCAATCCCCAGCCTCAGCTTCCCAAGTAGCTGGGATGACAGGTGCGCGCCACCACGCCCAGCTATTTTTTTTGGAACTAGGTCTCGCTACAGGCCCCAGGCAGGACTCAAACCGTGATCCTAGCCCCGGCCACTTCATAGGCTGAAGCTTACAAGCATGAGCCACCGTGCCCGGCCTCTTGTTTTACCTGTTTTGTGACCCAATTTCAGTAATACCAAATGGTATTACTAAAATTAATTTGTAAATGGATTTTGTTTAATTTATGAACACTTAGATAAATTAGTATCAAAACTCAGGGAAATAATAGACACTAACTCAAGTATTTTTAAATTCATGTATTTTAGGGAAATACAGGTAAATTTGTTGGTTAGATAAAACAGATTAAGTATAATATTTATTCTGGCTAGGTTTATTAGTCAAAATGAATTCAAGTTATCTAATAAGAAAACTAACTTTTAAAATATAGCTGACTTGTCTCATGAAGTTTCTGTGACTAGTATCAACAGACAATACAGACAATAGGCTCAAAATGCAATCACATGTGTTAAGCTCAATACTTATTACTCCACTGCTCCATTTCAACCCCTCCCAGTCTGGAGTTTCCCGGTCATGTAGAACTCCCTACCTGACAAACCTCAATTAAACATAGCTAATTGGTAGTAAATGAAGTAGAATTTCTAGGTAGATGCTTCAGCAATATTTTTGTTAATGTCCCTCAAATATTTTGGCAACTTGAAATTTTATATTTTCTTTAATAAAATGGTGGCAAGCCATTGGAAATTTGGATTGTTTCCAAATAAGGTACTGACTGAATATAGATTTAATTACTCTCACTTATTGTTATGAGGAACTTGAGATATTTTGGCCCTTTAATTCTACAGATGCATCTCCATGAAATGGTGAGGGACATCTGAGTACAGCAAACAGGACCATTTTCAGTACCCCCCACTTAAAAAACGCAGACATCTTGGAACTAAACTTTCAGTAGGCCATGGACTAGAGTTTCTGAATGGGATGTAGTTTGGAAGGAGGGAGTTATATTACAAATGGAGGTAGTACAAAGGAGGATGGGTGGTACACATGGAGGAGGGACAGACTTGGAATTAAGGGAGACACTTGAAGAGGAGACTTGTAGTTGAGACAAGTGGAGAGGTGGCTCCTGGACGTTAGCATTTTGAGAGAGATAATGGCAGCCATTATCTTGACTTTGCCATGGATACTATAGTGCAGTTTGAGTTTCAGCTCTTCCCTTAAGTTGCAGGTCCCTAGCCCCTTTCTTGTGGTTAGGCAGAAAGTGTCTTGAACTTGTGGCAAACTTTTGGGCCTCAGCTATAGCACTTTTGGTGTAATCTGTTTGTCCATAAGGGTAAGGGTAACTTTAGGAATTTGTAGTTCTCTCTTTGAAATTCTCTCTCCTTTCTCTCTCTCTCTCTCACATCAATTAAAGATATCTTGCACTTTCTTTGCTTTGCATGCATAGATGGCTATACCCTTTTAGAACATTTGCCCCTTGGCAGTTTGGGGTTCTGGGGTATTCCTCAGTCATACACGTACATCAGTAAACTTGTCTTAGGAAACATGTATCTAGAAACTATAAAATATATTTTAAAAGCTCACAATTGTTTACTTTTTAATTTTCATTAAAAATTAAGGTTTCTAACGGCTAAGATTGCTAGAAAATGTAACTAAAACTAAGGAAAACAACATGATTATAACTTTTTGTGCAAGGAAAATGAGATGTATATTTCCAATAAGAGAAGGTACAAAAAACTGACATAGGAAAAAGGAAGTAATTTTTAAGGTGACAGCTATTTCAGAATGGGAAAAGAAAAGTTGTGAATTTAAAAAGGAAAGTTACAGAAGGAACTTTAAGGAAAGATTGTGTGGTCAAGCTGAAAAAGATCAAATAAATTAATTATATGGAATACTACACATCAATCAAGGAGGACAAACACATGTCATTCGCAGCAACCTGGATGGAACTAGAAAGACTCATATTAGCAGAAATAAGTCAAAAAGAAAAAAAGAAGTACAGAATGGTCTCACTTATATGATGGCTATAGGGAAAAACAAACAAACGAATAAGAAAGAATGAAAACAACCAATGGGACTGAACCATGGAGCGAGAGAGGAGGAGAGGGAAGAAGGTGGGGGAGGTGAAGAGCAAAAATCAGGATGGTTAACAAATGTTAGTGAAGTGGGAAAGCCCCAGGGTACACAATAACGGAATAATGTAATATAAATATAAATATATATGCAAATTTAAAAAAATTTAAATTAAAAAAAAAGAGAAAAAAAGGACAGGGTTATTAGGGAACGGAGAAAGAAAAAGAGAGCCATCTGCATAGTGCCAGGCAGGCAGGAAAGCTGCTTCTCCCCAGCGTAGAAATTGTACAGATTCATTTTTTTCTTAATTAATTAATTTTTTTATATATGTGTTTCACATCTTTGTATTCCCTGGGGACCACCCACCACCTTCCCTCCCTGACCACTCCCTCCCATCTCCACCCCTCCTAAGCTCCCACATACTCATCCCTTTTATGGAATTTTCATGTATATGTCTATGGCTTAAATTGTCAACTGGAATAAACTTTATAATAATAAAAAAAATAAATAAACTAATTATAAAGATCTTTAAGTTTTAATATCAATAGTAGATTTATGTAAAGCTATTTTTTTTCCATCTGCTAAAGAGAAAACATTTTCTCAGACTAAGTGTCTGCTCTTGGTCAGGAACTAGGGAAGCTTTTTCTTTATCTTTTAAATATTTTACCTTGAAAGCAAAAGTTTTATGTTTCATTTGTCTTTATCATCCTATCTTTATTAACCAAGTAAATCTAGTTTTCTAATTTTATAAAGAGCTTAATTTTGTGCAGAAGTTATATAAAGTTTCTAAATATATCCTAAAATATTTAGAAGTCTTGTCACTTTGTTTAAATGAATAATCAAATATTGCTTCATACTGTGGTTTTATTTAGTCAAGTGGTTTGGAAACTTTTGATAAACTTCCCAAAATCAAATTCAAAATAAAGATCTTTTGACTTAGTTACTATGAGATTTTTTTTCCTCAGAGGATTTCTAGAAAAATATCTAATAACATATGTTCTAGTCTTATAAAAAGGTCATAAATTAATCAGGATTTTTTTGGCATATTGAATTGTTTGGAAAGCACTGTCAAAGAAGTAATATACTAGGCTTTCTCAATTTACATTTATGTGACTATAATATTAATACAAAATGTTGTAAAACTATATAAAATTTCCAGAAATCTACAATGTCCAGGCATAATGCTACTTATTCTAGTTATTATTTTAAAATGTATGTCAGCAGGAAACAAATTTCCTTGTGAGTTACACAGTAAGGTCTCACAACTGTTGAAATAGTTCTTGGAAATTGCAAGTATGTAACTTACTGTTTGCAAAAAGTTGTAAATAGTAAGTCAGTCCTTACACTATTGACATAGTTTTCAGAAATTGCAACTTTAATTAAAATGACATGATAAAATCAATTTTATCACAGACTAGCTGACAAAAATAAGAGCTATGTCCTATGGTATATCATATTTTTGGTTACAAAACATTCACAAAACTTGTAAATAAACATGCAAACTATTTCTAATAATCAATAACCATTTGTATTCATTCACTTGCTCTTCCATATGTTCAGGGTTGTGGGTGGTCAGGACCATTTCTGGTAGCTCCCTGCACAGGGAAGAAACCAGCAGCCCTGGGCAAAACATCATTTCACTGAAGGATATAGTCACACACTCATTCACCCCAGGAAAATGTAGACATGCCAGTAACCTGAGGTGCATATCTCAAGGATGTGGGAGGAAACCAAAGTTCCCAGAACAAACCCATGGTGACATGGGAGAGCATGGAAATTCCCTACAAACAGTGGCTCTGTCTGGGAACTGATTTTTTTCCTGAGCAACATTATAATGAAACAATTTTGACAAGATTCTAGGACCTGCTGTACTAAGAATGAATTCTTACCACATCTTTAATTATGGTCATTTAAAAGTCTTTATTTACAGAAGTTACTATTTAGTAGTGCATCACCAATATGTTTCATGTTTAGGGAGATTAAGGCTGAGAAATTCTCTGGAATACATAAAACTAAATTATCATAAAACTAAATTGGATAAAAAATTCCAGACATTATGGGAGAAATGAATTCATAAACTGCTAGCACAGATCAAGCATTAATTATATGGGAACTGAATGAAATAATGAAAATGATCATAATTTTTATTTAAAATATTGTTGAAAATGGGTGAGTATATTTGCTTTGAGTTAGAAATCACTGTCTAATTATTCATATATCATCAATTATAGCAAAGAGAGATCATGATAATGTTAAATGTAACTGAAGCAGAAAAGGCCCTTTAGATCTGAGAGATGACTCCGTTTTAGAGAGCTATGACTCTTTAGCTATAGATTAAAAAAAATATATATGTATATGTTCTTCCAATGATGTACATACATAGATATATACATTGTCTATATTTAAAAATCTCTTTGCAAAGAAGATTTGAAAAACAAGGTACTCTTATTTAAATAGTATATTTTATTAAAATAGTATGCCTGAAACTATCAGTTTGTGTTTAAAATTAGCAATAGTATATGGGTATTATTTATATTGGGCTGTGAATTATTTAAATTACAATGGTTTCCAGTATTCCAATAATTTTGTTTTGACACAATTATTCCATATTTTTAAACAATTTTTAATTTTTACCATTGAAAGCTTTTTCTCTTCATTAAAGAACATTATTTTATCACTTTTGGAAATTTTTGACTTTGATACAAAGTATTCATGTATACATCCAAAATTGGTAAAATAATAATAGTACATGTCTAACAATAGCAATTTATTTCAAAAGGTTTTGCTTTGAGATTTATGTAACTTTCACAGCACTAAAATGTGCTTTGCATGAGATATAAAATATAAATGGATCAATATCTTAACTGATAATGAAAAATTCAGCATTACCCAATAACTTCTACAGTGTGTCATAAATTCTTTGTTTAAGATGAGACTAATGTCTTATAATCAGTTTTTTGTATTATGTTTCTTTGTTGTTAAAAAACCACAGATCTCACAACAAAATAGTTAAAGTATACTTTGTGAACACAGGTAAATCATTCACTTTTTCTCTCTACCCAAGCTTATTTAAGGCAATCAAAATCCTTTTTCTTTGTATAGATAATACAAGTAAAATCTCACACAATAAAGCAAATTGACAAGAGCCTATATTATTAACCACTATTTTTATTGTACTCATGTATGTACCAGCTCAAATTTATTTGAACTAGAAGTATTTTTCAATAAGTTAATCTACTATGATTATCTCTGATAGAAAAATAGACAACTATCATGAGAAAAAAGTGGACTTAGAAATACCTTTGTACATACTTAGATTGGAGTATTATTTTAATTATCTTTATGGTTTTACTGAACTGGATATTGAATTCTTCTAACTTCATATAGCTAGATTACTGGTTATCCTTACTTCATTATATGATCAACCAGAAATAGCATTGGGCAGTACCCTCAGACTTATACCACAGAATATAGAATGAAACTGACTGCAAATTAGCTAAAGGTTTTATTGCTCAGCATTGTCAATGTACTGAAACTGCAAAGTTTGAAATAATATTTATCCCTTGTATGGAATGACTGCAAAACAGAAATTTACCTAAAACTTTAGAGACTACTGCTCAATCTGTTAGTATAGCAGTAGCTACCAAAGAAAATCTTTGGACTCCTTTGCATGATTAGAAAATAGATTTGCTTTTGATTGTGTTCTAGCTGAATAAGGTAGAGTTTTTCCAGTTATAAATATCTCTTGTTACTTGGGTAAATACCTCTGGTTCGATGAAGACAAAATTGCTAAGAGGCCAAATGGTTAAATGCAATACCTGCTAAAATTCCCTGGTTCTCTAATGTTTCAGTGACTGCCATGAGGCTTTGCCTCATGGTTCCAGTCTCTGTTTCAGTTTGTATTAATGTTTTGCTAGCAATTATATAAATTCTTGCTGTTGCTAAACCTTGTGTTTTGAAATGATCACTTGTACGTATGTCTTCATATAAAAATTTCCAGGAACTGCAGAAGATACCAGTCTTTAAAAGGAAATTGACAGTCAAGCCCCTTCCCACCCTGGCAATCTGTTGTTCAAATGGGACCTAAAGTATCACAAGGAAATTACCTTCCCTCCAGTGTGGAGCATTAATCCAGGGTAGTGAGGGACTGAAAGACAATCAGGAGAAGAAATTGTTTGTGATTAATCAGCAAGTCTTTCCAATGCTTGGTGAGGGATCAGAGAAAGATCTTATTAACAGGGGGGAATGTGTAAAGCTGACATTGCTGGACCATTTTAAAATAGGGCCAAAGGAAGCCACTGAAGGACACACACACACATACACACACACACACACACACACACACACACTTTCTCTCTCTCTCTCTCTCTCTCTCTCTCTCTCTCTTTCTGGGATGAAATCCCTGGAGAAGGTGAAATTGACAAAATTCTAACATGCCAGTAAAATGAGACTATCCAGTCTTTTCAGATTAATGAAAGTGAACTTCTACTTTCACCATGTGATGCTCTACCTCAGCATTTCCTCATTCATCATCTATTTCCTCAGCATCACCTCATCATCCATTTTCTTCCTTTCTGTAAGAAGCACGTAGCCTGGGTTTTTTTTCTTGGGAAAAGGTCTAGGTATCTACCAAATTGTAATTCTCTATATGCCCAAATAAACACATTTCTGCTTGCCCAGTAACTTCACTGCTCTCTTGCTGGAGATTAACAGTGGTATGATTTGATTTTCATGAACTAATATCATGACACATTTTTATATATAAGTATTCCCAAATCATCCAAGAATACAGAAAGAAAAACTTGCATATCTTCAATATGATTGTGATAGAAAAATGTAATTTTCCATATTTGAAAATAATTCCATATAAATTGGATTCAATATAAATCTTTATCTATTAATTTAGTACAGATTTTAGGATAGGGATTTCTGACTATTTTTTGTTGGTGTGGTGGTTTTTTTTTTAAACTTTCCTTTAGAAAACTGAAAGAAACTTGGTTACAGTATGTCTGACCAGTCACAAAGAAAGGCTGCATACTTTCCTGAGATCCTCCCACTGATAAGATTGAATGTCACAAGCAATAGGTTTTCCTACAACTTCTGAAAACTTTCTTTGTTTCTCAAACCAGGTGAGGTAAGTTCCAAATCCGTTTATTCACTTTTACTTCCTGAAAGATCAGAAACTCTAGCTCAATCGCAGGTCCGTGAAGGGCTCTTTCTCTTTAGAACTGCTTTCTTCTTTCCTTTATCTCTTGGGTTGTAAGTAGTTGACCTTATTAGTAGGAAAGTGTATTAGACTTTTGTCTGCTATGGAAAAAAAGTTATTAAAATTCTTGTAAAATTTTATACTTCTAGTAAACTACCTTTACTATGAACAGTAAGTGTCCTAGTGCCTTAGTAGTCTTTGTGTCATTTTTATTAAGTACGGAGCTTTGGGTCAGATTCTTAAAAGCAGTATTAATTTCACCAGCTCAGAAAACTTCTGTCTTTAACACTTTGTATTCAATCAAGCAAAATATATAGTGTGTATCTAATCATAATGACATAGTCATATAACTGTGAAAGACTTTTGTTCTAATTAGAAGATATTTTGAAAAAATTACAAAGCATTCCTCATTCTACTCCTTTCTGCGTAGTTTGTTTTCTAATTATGGTGGTTCTTATAATTTATTAAAATATCTATATTACATATATATTTGATATATTAAGGTAATATCTATTATATATAAAAAATATTAGTGCACTTTCAGTATCGCTTATTTCCTTTCCAGATACTGACTTTTCACTTTAGTTTTATTGCCAAGGTTTATCAATTTTTCATTTTTTTCAGGGACTACAATTAGAACTGCTCTGCCTTGTCCAAAGGGTGACTCTATGGTATTTATAGTTTCAGTATAACTATTTAAATATTATTTACACAGACACAAACAGTGTATAATAATCAAAGAAGGGGCAGTATAAGTATGTAATCCTTATCTTGTATCACTAGCATCAACCCCCCTTCATTGCTCATCAAAAAGAAAAACCTTAAGCATTGAGATCCAATATATTTTTCACTGTTTTTATGAGTCATATGCACTTGCCACTCTCTTTTATTTTATTATACCCTCTTCCTGGAATTAACTTCTGCTCAGTTAATGCAAATTCCTTGAGATTTTTATGCCAAAAAAACTTGGAGTGGAAAAACTTTCAGGATCTGTATGTCAAAAAAAAAAAAAAAATCACCTTGATTATACTCTTTTACATGAGTAGTAGTAGGTTGGGTGACTATAGAAGTCTAGGTTCAAAATGATTTTGAAATGGGTTCAAGGGTTAAATTGCCCTCAGATCCTAGAGCATAATGGAAAAACAGTTAAACTTTTTTTTTCAGGCTTTCTTTCACAAACAACTGACCTGGAGGTTTCTCAACAGTTGACAATGTCTGAGGTCTGAGCATGAGATGATGGGCCTAATCTACAGCTAAGGGCCAAGTCACTTGAAACAAAGGAGTGGATCTACCCAGAGGTGAAGAACCCATGAACAGAAACATAAACCTCCATTTATCTAAAAAAAAAAAACTTTTCAAACTTGCCCATGCAAGGACTGCCCTATAAGGAGCCAATGAACTTCAATCATATTTGTATTTCTTTGCTGTTCACATACTCCTTAGCCAATAAAAATTAATAACTTTGTGCCAACCTCAAGATAATGGAGGAAGATTTGAGGTTTTTTTCTAGTCTCTTTGCTAGTTGATATGCAATGAACTTACTTCTATTCTCAAAACCTGATGTCATAATAATTGGCTTATGCATACTGGCAAGGAGCCATTGCTTGGTAACAATTTCTCCACATAAATCTGAAGTCACTGGTTTCCTGTGTAAAGTGCTATTGATGGTAAATAGATGTGATTGATTTTTATTTCTCATCCCTTCATTCTTTATTCATTATTCTTTGTTCTCCTTTTTTTTTCTTTCTATTTTGGAAGTTTAGAAATACTTTTATTGCAGTTCTGAATAGCTCACATCTAGCTATGTGTCTCCTATTTATTTCAATACTTTGTAGCTATTTTCAACTGAAACATTTTATCTTTCTAAAACACAAGGAAAGTTTCTTTTTCTGTTATTAGCATTTTAGCTATTATTACTTCATCTCTTCCCTCTCCTCCACTGTTCTTTCTGAAACTGATTAGATGTCTCCTAGCATAGGTTCCATGCATTTTACTTTTTGAGTCATTTTTCATCATCAAATATTTTTCTTACCCTTCAGAAAAAGGTCAGTGGGGAGAGGGAGCAAGGCCCTTTCCCCCCTTTTTTGCCTACATATACTTGAGGAAGATCCAAAGGAAACAGAGTAACTCCCCATTACTAGCTCTGCTGAGGGATGAGAAAAGACACTGTTGTCTCCCTTACTCTAATACACACAGAGAAGTACCTGACCCACTTTTTTCTGTGGTATTTGTTAACAGGGAGTGTCTCTGGGCTATTTTAGGATGAATTGCACCAGTGTCTGATTTCTGGACTACTTTTTACTCTATAATTCTTCTCCCAATTCAATCCCACCTGTTTCTCATAAATCCTTCAAAACCTCTAGTCCACTGATTTAACTAGTTCTTATTTTCCAATGCTTATATAAACTAATAATTTGAAAAATAGTTTATGTTATCACATTGGGAAAATGGAAACTGTTAGATGGATGCAATTGCTTGTTCTGTCATCTTGAAAATAAAAGAATAGGTTTATTAGGAAAGGGAGAAGAGAAGCACCTGTGCAGAAACAGGAGGCAGAGAGCAGCTGTCTTTGAAAGGAAAAGATATATTAAAAGAGAGGTTGTTAAAAGAGACACCTGCATGGATACAGACCAATGGACAGTGTTGAGGCAAGAAGAGCCCAAAGCGATTCTTGTTATCTTCTCAAACCTGGTAAAAGTTTAGCTATATTGAATTTTGCTCTGTCCAAATAATCATTGTTTTGTTATTATTTACCAACAGCTTCTAGATTTATTTATAAGTAAATTGTAATTATTGGCAAGATGCTTAACATCTTTGTGTCAGTCTACTTCATCTTTAAAATGAAGGAGGCTACAAAGAATTTTCTAAATTCCTTCCTAAAATTATTTGGGGATTCTCAAATTGTCTTTCGTATGCTAGGACTCAGCAGTTATCTGAAAGCCAGTGTCGGCATAAAATATCCAATTATTTCTTTAACATGGAGAAGCCAGGCATACATGTATTATATAATTAGACTCCTGCCACCTACCCCAGAATTTATTTACTTTAGAGTGAAAACCAATATCAGAAAATATAAAAGCAACTAACCCAATGACTATGTAAGATGTAGTGGGCACAGACAATTCTCTGAAAATGTGTCAAATAGGCAGAGAACAGAACAGAAAGACAGGAGGGCTGGGAATGGAGCCTAGCTAGCACAAACACACTGAGGCATGAACAAACTTGGTGTATTAGGAAAAAGTGGAGAAGGTCAGTTGGTAAACGGTTTATGAAAAGGAAACTGGTGGGAAGTAAGGTCAGAGTGAGGCAATGATCAGGACTTAAAGGACCTGTAGTAAGGAAAGAGATCGTCATGACCCTGGTTGTCCTTTCCTGTTTCTGCTTATCAGCAAGGAAATTTTGCCAGCATGAAGCAATGGGTCAAAAATACCTATACCCATTTTAAATGAGAAAAAATCCAGACATTTCATAAGTTGACAAGCTGTGTTCCAGGGTACAGGCCCTAAAGAACACTGTCCTTGAGCTGACTTCTCACTACTCAGACTGAAAAACAATCCAGGAAAAATGTAACTAAAATGCCTAGCTCAAGGTCAGACACAGAACATTCGAAATAAGAGGTGCTCACTCTTGTTGCAGTTTTCAACCCAAATTCAGGTTATACTGTGTGGGATTTGACAAAAAGCAACCCAGTAGATTCCATCAACTCATATATTTTCATATCTTCTTTTGTTCTCAGACTTTTTAAATACTGCCCAAAGTCCTACCCATTTGAGTTTCGAAACCTTACTTTGTTTCTATCATCTTCAGTACAGGTTTTTCACTTCTTTTGCCTTTCTCAGCAAGTGCTTTAGTACTAGATTCTTATTCCTTAGGTAGCCAGTCACTATTCTGTTTACTAAGTTAGGATGCTGTTTTTACTGGAATAAAAAATTGATCATAGTCAATTCTTGATGAAAGTAACGCTAGCATAACAATTTAGTTCAACAGATTATCTATCTGGAACTAAGAAGAGTCATAGTTTAAGAGGGAGGAGGAAATTGTTCCCAATGGGTATAAATGATTTATGAACACCAGAAGACTGGAAGAAATAGCATATGAGTGTATGCACTTACACATATAAAGCACTCTTTCCTTGAAAGGTGGAATTTCATCACAACATACTTCATATGACAAAGGATAATTAAATATCTTTCTCAAAAGACATTAATTACAGGCTCCTGAAAATTTGCATGGAGTGAAAACATTGAAGTTCAGCAATTACAAAGCTGAGAAATACCATATGGTATCTTAGAATCCCAGAGTTCAGGTTGAAAAACAAGTTTCTATTATGTTCTTATACCTTCCATAATAGTCAAAATTGATTGTCAAGCTCCCATGTTAAGAATCAATTTACAGCTAGGAAGTGACTATACATCACAAAATAGCCTGAGAACATTACATTACATTACATTAGCTATCTGTTCCCTCTGCCATATCCAAACCTGACAATGCTACAGGATGCAAAGGGAGGCTGCTAGACCACAGAAACTCTTATAAGAACTGGGAAACCCCTCAAGGGAGACCAACAGTTGGGTTCTAGTGTGGACAGCAGTCAGCAGTCCAGAGAGAGAGAAGGTAGGTACGCATAGAGGAAAGAATGGCCTTGAGCTTCCTAGCTTTTTTATACTTACTGTCCTGGGGTAAGCCACTGGAGACAGAAGAAAAGCAACACCAGCTTCAAAGGTGGCACCAGAGTGTTTTCTCTCCTTGAGTGAAGATACAGAGAGGTTCCCAATGAAAAAGCATTTCCATTACGGGGAATAACAACTATAGACATTCTGCCAGAGGTCTGGAAGTCAATTGTTAGGATACTTATGTCCTATATGAATATCAATGGGAGGGTGTTTGTTCCCTTGTACAGTGGGGAGGACAGAATGAGTAAGTGAAATCACATAATGAAATAGTAGGCAGAAATTTGGAAGCAGTGAACTTGAGACATATCTTTGTAATAGAGTTGAAGTATAATCGTAAGAAACAGAATGAGAATTGTGGCACATGCCACTTTTCAAAGTTAAAAAACACACCAAATATGTAGTTTACATACAAATCCAAGGATTTACATCAACCCTGTTAGAGTAGGTGGGGAGAAGGGGAAAGAAGAGGGAGTGGATAAGCAGGAAAAAAGAGGGTGGTGTGGGATAGGTAAAATCAAGTAACATAAAATAAGAGGGTTCTTTCAATGACTGACATAGACACAAATCAGTATAATAAGAGCAAGATCAGCTTATATCTCTGACTTGGGGACTGTCTGCCTTCCAGTCATCATAAAAAAAAATTTACCAAGTGCCTAAGCAGAAAATAACAGTTGTAGATTTAAAAGAAGGTTTAGCTTACTGACACTCATAGACAAAACTGAATCTATTTTTTTTTTTATTCCTCCTTATAGGTCCTGGGGCTTAATCAACACTCACTATTGTTGATTGGAAAGTGTCTAATGTCTCAAGATGTGATCAGATTAACCTCTTTCAACTGGTCACTGTTATAGGAACAGTGTATTAAAGTTTTCCTAAATAATACAGCAACTCTGATAATCAATATATTTTATCAGACCTTGAATTAAAACCTTTATTTGGAGTAACTGTATTATCGATGCATTTGTTGCAGTGACCCACAGCTAACTTCTTTGAAAGATCAAAGCCTAGTTTCAAAGAATTTGTGCATTTTCTAGAATGACCATATGGTCAGAAAGACCATAACAAATATCAAAACATAACAAAAATTTTCAATATTGTGGATCAAAACATATTAAATTCCTGAATGATTCAATTCAAGAGAATTTTAACCCTAAAGTCAATGTCAGTTATTAATGTGGAAATAATTCAAATAATGTTCAAAATATACATGGTTTCTTGGATGATTTCTATTTTTGGTAAGTAAACTATACAGCTTGGTTGTCTACTTATAATGCATATTAAATATTGGGATAGTTCATAGATGGGTATCCTTACTCTCCCCTCAAGGTCTATCAGAAGCATTGTGGTTTGTTACAAAACAATCTACCTCAGCAATAGTGGAGGAACCTAAACACTCCAGTTTTGTTATGTGGATAAAAAGGATATAATCATAGCAATGGGGTGACTTTAAGGTTTCATATAATGTAAAGCCTCACAAATCTCCCCAAGGTACACTGGCTACCAAGTAGAGAGTATCATTTCTCATTGCAACATAGCTGAATACCAGAAAGTCTACAGGGTCTAACTATAATTCTAACATTAACTGAGGTAGACTGAATAATTATTTAGTCATGTTACTTACCCTCTTCTTTCTTCCACCTTTCTTACCCATTCACTGTCACTGAACTTGGCTGCATGACATGCTTAATCTTGTGGGGTGTGAGCAGCCATGACACTTGTGACATCTGAGCAGAAACTTCATGTGACCATGTAGCTCAGCTGGGGTCCTCTTGCTCTACCCTGAGCCATGAGGATAGCATGTTCTCAATAGGGTCTGCTCCCTTAGCTTGGGCACCAGAAAGAACCAAATCTTGATATAAAGTACAGACCTCTTATTCGAAGTCACTGAGATTTGGGATTTATTTGTTAAAAACTAGGGAAAGCCAAAGGATTTCACTGACTTACTACAGACAAAAGAATGAACCATTTGCTTTATTCATACAAACTAAGGATTATTCTTTATCTTTCCCTGTGAAGGATATCATCCCACTTAACTATTAATTCCTGAACCTACCTTTGCTTACCTCAGCACTAGTTCAATATATCTTGATATTATCTTTCTACCAACCTGTCTATCTATCTACCTGAAATATTCTAGCATTTAACAACTTAGTCTGTGAAAAAATATTTAAATGATATGTTGATTTGTTCCAAAATCTTACTTTACATATGTACATACATACACACATACACAATGCATTAGAATGCTGGGGTAAGGGAAGGATATATCTTAAATAGTCTTTATGGGGAAGAACCAATGGGTGGCAGGCCAGTGGTGAAATAGAATCCAGAGGTATTCCCACTTGGCACCATGACCTACTACTTCAAGCATGTAAATCCTCCCAATCTTTTATTGCTATTCTCCTACACACTGTTCCCAAGCCCTTCAGGGGCTGATATAATTTTCATTTACTCTATATTTCCTTATGGTGGTAGATAATATATTATTTGCAAATAGTACACATTTAATAGCTAGTGAGTGAGTGAAAGAATAAAAGTTCACATGATGGAATTCCCTGTCAGTTAGTTAAATGATAGGCAAAGAAGAGGCTGAGAGAATATACATGTGAATTACATTCACTATTGCTCATTGCAGACACATATATCTATAAATGTCATTGAATTCAGGATGGGAGTTGACCAGAAGGGAAGGTAATGCCAAAAAATATTCTTTTCTCAGGAACTCACTCTGCATTAGGAACCTCACCAGTGGTACTATAATCAGAAACACTCAGTTCAAGGTTGACAAATACAGAATCAAACGACACCAGATCTGACTCAAGAGGAAGAGGGAGAAGGAATGATCACTTTTCTTCCACTGGATCTCCAGTGCTCTCAGGTCACTGTGCTAGGTCTTGAATATAAAAACAAAGAACAAAACATGATTCATTGACAGAATCATTAATGAAAAAATGCAGAGATAAGCCTATAATTAAAAATCATGATAAAGCAACAAAGAACAGTGAACTAATCACTTCTTGGTCTTTTGGCTAAGATCAAGTGCACAGAACAGTAAACTACTAGACATTTAATGTAGTTTTGAAAATTTTATTATTCAGAGCCCTCATTTTACTCTTGGCTTCCCTGGAGATTGAGATAGGTGAATAGTTGCTTGACTCTAACTAAATCCAAGTTTCTAGCAATTCAGCTAAGTTTTAATTTTCTCTACTTCTCTACTGTCAATAGCAGTTTAATACCTGCATTGACCTACCTGGCAGTAGGCAAGGTCACATGCTTTTATGCTGACACAGCAGGCAGAATGTCTGCTTTTAAAAGCTGCAGAGTCATTGTTGATGACATGGACAATGCCAACTAAATGAATGACTTGGCCCAAGGTAGAATTACTCCAGGGTAAGGTGACTTTTCTGTTAAGTCACTCATTCCCAGGGCAAAGACACACTTAAAAGACTGGTAACATAATTAAAGAACAAATGCTTATATAGTCTCAGGTCCTATGAAAGAAAAGAGGCTTCTTTGATTTTATTTTCTTTTTTTAAAGGAGAAGATCTCTAAATGGAAAAAATGCTCTGTGCTACAATGACCCTGGGAGCAAGGCTGGCAGTCTTGGTGACAAATCAATTGTTGGAGGGTCTAACTCAAACAAGAGTTGTCTCTTCTAGATGGATGAGCATCACAAGGCAGAGATTCAGATTAGCAAAGATAGAACACTAAGAAACAAATTTTCAGAGTGTTTTATTCTTTGCACCTATACCATATAACTAAGGAAAATTAGTAAGGGCTTCTTAACCAAGGGGGCGAAGAACAGGAAAACACAAGTTTAAAAGTTTTTAATGAAATTGCCCATTCTGAAGTGAATACTCCAATACTGTGAAAGAACTACTAGATGCTCTTGAGTTTAGATTAGGTTAACTGGCATTATTTGTAGCGGAAAATTCTCAAATTCTGATACTAGCTCCTCAATGGAAAAAATTCCAGAAAAAGAATACTTTCTTTTACTATGAATAAAAGCTGATTAGTAAATAGCAATTGGTTGCTCTTTCTTCTTTTTCCTCACAAATATCAGCTTTTTCAAGACTTGGCTCAAATATCACCTGATCTTGATGCATATCATTAATCTCTCCAAGGAATGACTTGCATCTCCTTTATGTTGCATGTTCATATCTTTGTTAACATACCATTATTGTATTCTATGGTTATTTGTTTAAATGTCTTTCTCTATAGAGAGTGATGATTTGCTTGCAATTGTCATATATCCTGCTTATCAATGAAGTACTAACTCTGATTATGGATCATTTTTAAGAATATGCTGAACAAATATTTATGGAATTGAACTTGAATGTAGAAAGGAGTTCCTAATAGTCAATTACAGGATTGGGACTCTTAAACCTTTCATCAGTGACATGTAGGGGACAAGTGATCATTCTTTGAGATAATGCAAAGTTGGCAGGGAGAGCAAATGGACTGTCAGAATTTTTTTGAATCTTGACAGACTAGAAAAATGAGATTAATCTGAAAAGATAAATTTTAACAGAGATAAGATGCAAAGTATACTGCTTCCATTCAAAGTGTCAACCATAATAACATGAGATAGAGGAAACAGAGTTTATTACTAGCATATGTAACATTTATTGCTATTAAATGACACAAACAACACAAGTCAGGGGTATGATATTGCTGAGAATATAGGCAATGTGAAATTGGGTGCCTACAGGGAAGGAAGTCATGGTTTCTCTGTGACCTGCACTATCCAGATTGCATACTACTTAGAAAGATGCTCTGTTTGGGTCATAACATTCAGAAATTTTTTTAAAGGATAAATGGCACATGAACATGAAGCTATTCTGTGTTGATTAATGCGATGTAAGTGTGTACTCTGGAAAAGCAAAGATCCAAAATAAATGGGACAGTGTTCTTTTTATTTTATGAGTCTACATGATACAACAGGATCAGTAGGTAACTGGCATCAATATATAAGATAACTTTACTATAGTCAGAATTGACCAACAATGGAGAGTGTCTGAGAACTTTTGTAAGGTCTTTTTTTTACTGGTTCTTTCCAGCCCAGAAATTCTCTAACTTGAACCCTTTGATCAGTCAGCATTTTTCAAAAAAAGAGCTTTTCTTTTTCAGAAAATGTAACGTCCTCTCAACACTCAATAATTTCTAATATTACATTCCACTGTGGATAATGAGTAGACAAAGCAGCTTGCCATTTCATTTATAGATTAATGCAGGTCATTTTTGGTAAAGTATCAAATCAAACTCAAAAATATAATGTGATTATAAGCAGAGGAAATATCATTTGCTTCCAAATGATCTTTGTTTCCTAAATAACCATATGGCTACATGTCTGAAGCATCTCAGAACTTTTTAGTTGTGATTCGAAGTTTGCATTTTACCTGCACGCTTGGAGTTGCTGAGTAACACTTAGATCTATTTTGGTATAGTCAACATTCTTCTGGACTAGATACAAATATGGAGCAAGAGGAAGCATATTTGAATCAGTTCCAGCTGGAAGCCTGTGTGTTGTGATATACACTAACAAAATAGATGTTAAAGGAGACAAGTTTTTGGTGGCTGAAACCTCAACATTTTCCACCTCATTATTGCTAATGTAAATGTGTCCTGCAAGTTTATAAGTCAAACCAGAACACTATTATAAGAAATGGAGGTAACACCTTTTCTTATGGGACAACACTGTAACAAAATTTGTTACAATAGCATCTAATTTAGGTAACTGATGTATCTTTTCACACTTAAATTTATGAAAAAGAAGCAAATGATAAAAATAAGTAACAAAGGTATATTTTTTAAGAATTTAGTGTGGAAAGTAGGAAAGGAGTAAATTTTAGATTATATTTACCCTTAAAAGATTTAACATGCAAGCACTGGGAATGAAAATAGGCAAAAAGTAGAAATTCTGAGCCCAGTTTTTTCACCGGCTTTTGTGTAAGACATTAGCAAGTTACTTTCTTCTTTCATTAGAAAAGAAAACCAAATGCTTATGGAGAAACAGTTTTAAATAGACCAAAATGGCAGAAAGCTATGGTCCAGAATTTGGATCTAGGTTTCACCAACTCCATATTCAGCATTGTTTTTATCTATCAACATCAACATCAAATAAAATAATTCTGATTTCTCTTCCATCTCACCATATAGTATCTCTGAGGAAGTAAGAGATGAGAATCAGCATTTAAAAAAACAGCTCCTATTCTAGAATAAAGATTAAAACATACTTTTTTTTTCTCTAGACAGACAACAAGTATTTTTTACTTTGTGGGCCATATCATCTCAGTCGTTACTACTGAACTCTGCCCTTGTAAAATAAAAACAGCCAAAGGGAGTACATAAGTGAATGACTGTGGCTCTGTTCCAACAGAATTATGTTTAAGAAAAAAGAGTGGTGGTATAAAGGCATCAAAAAAAAGTAAATCAAAATATATTTAATAAAGTACTGTAAGACTTTAATAAATGGAAACTTTAAAACATTGTTGAAGGAAATTAAATAATACCTAAATAAATGGAAAGATATTTCATGTTCATGAATTGGAAGATTTAATGTTTTTAAGATGAGAAATACTCCTCTATCTACAGATTAAACACAATCACCATCAGTGTATACCTATTCCAAACTGTTTCTGCTTTTCAGAAATTGGCAAGTTGATTATATAACTCAAATGGAAATGCAAGGGACCATATTGAAAACAATATTGAAAAAGAACAAAGTTGAAGGACTTATACTTCCAGATTTCACTTACAATAATATAACTTACTATAAATATAACTGAGTTACTAGCATTAAGTTAAATGCATAGATCAATGGAATAGGACTGAAATCTAAAATAAATACATCTATTGTCAATTGTCATTTGACCAGGATGACAAAATATTTCAACAGAAATAGTCTTTTTAAACAAATTACACTAGGACAACTGAATGAACTTGAAGTCTTATCTCCCACCATATACAAAAAAATACTCAAAATGCACTAGATACCTAAGTTTAAGAGTTAAAACTACAAAACTCTAATTTATTTTCTTAATGTGTTAGGTGTTTCTTTTCCTATGATGATATGAATTTGAAAAGAACTTCAGTCCCACTCATCAGATCCAGGTCTCTACAGTTCACTAGCAAAGTGAAGAAGGCAAATTTTTGTGGTTATATGTGTATGTATAGATATATGTGTACATATATCTATATATAGAAAGTATATCTCAGAGTATAGAGTGTATATATATATATATATAGGTATATATAGAGAGTATATATAAAGAGAGAGTATATATATAGATATAGAGTGTGTGTGTTTTGTATAAACATGAATCTGGCTTATTTCTAGAATAAGTTTAATGTCAGTATTGTGTTTACAACCATCTTAACAGACTAGAGGATGTAAATCTTTGTGTTTGTGCTATATCAAAGCACAAACTTTTATTAGTTTCACACTTTATCTTTGTTCCTAAAAGCCTGTAGGATGGAGAGGGTGCTCAGTTCATTGAGCCAGTCACTGGTAGCTTTGTTTGCACATGCTCCTGTTTAGCAGTATTTCTTTTTAGAAAGGGAAGTTTGGAAAGTTCAACATATATGGAAAAGCTAGTGTCCTCCCATAGCATCCTGTGCTTATCTGCCTCCTCTTCCTGTACAGTAAAACTATAAAACTCTTAGAAGAAAACTTAGGAGTGAAACTTTTTGATCTTGGACTAAGCAATGATTTCTTGAATACTGCAAAAGGACCCACTAATATTATCATCTTTGTGGTTTAGGATTTCAACATATGAATTTTTTAATTACTAATTTTTCAACTACTCAGTCAATAGCATGGTGCCAGTATAAGAATTCCTGAATTTAATTCTTTTAGAAACACTCTCAGTCAAATCTCTGCTGAAGTCAAAGATCTAATGAGAAGATTATGCAACTTTGTCAGGAGTCCCATCCAATATTTAACAACGTTCCCTCACAGGAAACTCCTCCTTATGTCTTCCTGGAATGAAAGAGCAGTGGGTACAATATGATCTGCCATCAGGAGAAGGAGAAACAAAAATATTCAGAGTTTTGAAAATCTGTCAATACTTCAAAAGTCAGCTTTCAGAGTTCTGAAGGCCCAGAGTCATGAGAATCTGTGAATATCTTGTTTCTGTAATGGTGGTCCTACAGTAAATGATGGCCACATTTTTCATTTCTGAATTCAGCAATGTCCTGTGCAGACAGTAAAGACATTGATGGTCCAGGAGTTTGACATGTTGCTTAGACTTACTTTCCCAGACACTGATTGCAGGGGGAGGGGGAAGCCTACCTCATAAAGACTGCACCAGGGTCCATCATAGTACATGCCAGCTGAGCATAATGGAGTAGGGGAACAGAAAGAAGTCAGTGATCAGAGACTTGGGTTATCAATAAAAAGCTTCAGGAAAAAAAAGTGGCATTTATAGTTCTTTGTTAGCCCAACATATGTTCTGTTGACTGAAAAGTGGCACTCAACTGAATGGAAATTTTATATGCATTAGGGTAATATGATGAACTTAAATCTCTCATTTGTACTCAAGAAAATTTTATTGCCAGCAGTCCAGAGCCTAGAGGATAAACATGATATTCAATAGTCTCCTAGTCCCAATGCTTTTGCTTCCATGCAGACTAACATAGGCTTCCAGACACAGGCCCGGGGAGCACTGCAGACACTTAGGAGTGAATTTGGTGCCTCCCTCCCCTTTTACTTGCAGCTGCCCTGTGATTTACAGAGGTGAGTGTTTCAACTGAATTGTAGAGAGAAATGTGAGTCTCTCAAGTTATGTAGCAACTCCAAGTATACTGTAAAAATAGGAGAACAGGGAGAAAATATATTCCTACCATTTGCTGTTGGCACACTATCACTATAGTACCCAACAATGGTGCTCAAGTTATCAGAGTAATGATTCTGCAATGCAGTTCATTCCAAGTGAGTCAAAATCAGTACTGTCATTGCATCAGGGCAATCCAATTTTTCTTCTTACGGCTCAGAGGCCCTTTTAAGAAAGGGTTGGGAATCATCATGCTGTCGATACTTCCTGGCTCAGACTTTTTAAGTTATGGAACATAGGCAGAGCGAGGTCAGAATACTCACACAACATCTCAATCATCACAACATAAGCCTTGCACAGACAAGGCTAGGATAAATGTTGCTTTCATTGTTACTGTAACAATTTATTGCACTGATTTGGTTTAGAGATATGTCCCTACAAGTGCTCTGTTGGCAAGGGCTATTTCTTATTCACTTTAATTCTTCAGTCACAGTCCTATCACTCACATACAGCATGTACCTGAGACTGAATGACTGACTGACTGAAAGGAATGAATGAATGAGAAAGTACACATGTGAGGGCATGAACACTTGTGAACACCTCCCAAACACAAATACATGCACACATGCATACACTAAGGAAGGCATATGGGTTGTTCATTATTTATAACTATTTGATTTCTAATGATAAGAAAATTAGTAAATCTCCATAGTAATCAATGCTCAACTCAAACTGATGTTTCAAAAGAACATATAAATAAAAATGCACTGGACACCTTAACACTGCTCCTGCTTCTGAAACTTAATATAATTGCACTCATTTGCATTCATATTGCACTACAAAGATTGGCAGTTTGTAGTGAGAGCTAATCATGGCTATGTGGTATTCTTATTTATCCTACATTTAACTATCCCATATGCATTTCTTCCATTCCCCAGATGAGTTGAGCATTGGTGCAGCATTTAGTATTCTGACTTAAAATTCTCTGATATTCTCCATTGGACCCAACACAGAGTTAGAAACATGCAGGGGCTCTTGGCATGTGCTGAATTAAAGATCTAACCTCAGGCAAGTTCGGGTTCCAGCCAGATCCATGGCAAATGCAGAAGGTGTCTGACAGCTTTTGGAGGACAGTTTGGTTTTGTCATCTGTGTCGTTATTTCTAGTTAATGTTGTTAGATAACTAATTAACAATAAGATGAATCTGTTTTTAACAAGGCCCTCGAGGCACAGGGTTGGAGGGCACATTTGCTGTCCTTGTTAGTAACCGGAACAAGTAGAGATGTTCACCACAATATTTTAATTCTGTCATCTAGTAGGCCTTCTTTGAGTACCCTATTTAAAGTAGTTTCCTTCAATCTGCTTTATTTTTAATCCACAGCATTTGCCACTACTACATTACATGTGTTTACCTGCATACTCTTTGCATCCATCATGGGAAAAAGTCATTAGCTTTGCTCTTCACTCTAAACCCCACCACAGGGCCTTGGAAAGAATCTGGCATGTAACAGGTTCTTGGTAACTATTTGGTCATGTTACTGAGTTTTCAGCTGATAGATGCAGGTTGTCCAATAAGATAAAACACAGAAATCTAAAATATCTCAATTGCTTCATAAATAGCACACGTGTGCATACACACACACACACACACACACACACTCACACACATACCCTAATAAACTGAAACAGAAATCTTCAGGAAATAAATACCTAGAGCCAAGGGAACATATTCCTCTGACGAAAACCTCATCCAGTCACCCATAGGAAGAAACAGAGCCAGTAAGTACAAAAGGTTTGGAAAGAGATTTGTTGCATTCTACTAAGACTAAAAAAATATATATGGGGTGGGGAGGATTGCTGCAAGTAAACCAGATGGGGTAGAATGTCATGAAACTTACAGCAGATGGCACTAAAATATTAAACTAGCATTTCCTTTTGCTGCAAGCTGAGCTCTATGCTAACGCTATTAGAGGAGTCAGTCTATTTTAAAGCATGCAGATGAGAAAAAACGAATCCTGTTTTGTTAAATCATCCTGCTAAAAACAACTCCGAGAATTAGCATCTAATGTGCTTTCACACAAGCAGTATGTTAATATTATTCAAGCAAGGTTATGTCTAACAAAACCGTCCAGAATAGGAGAATAAAAAGCCCACAGTCTCATGAATCTGTTCAAAAACAAGTTCAGTGTGGTAAAGCCATGAAAATCTGCTTCTCTCATCTCCATGGTAACTGTAACAGCCCTCAGAAGCTTTAAAAAGCAGATTTGTTTTTCTCCTTTTCAAATACCTTTGCATGGTATTTTTGGACAATGGTGAAATACAACTCACATTGCATAAGGTGTAAACACACTGCCTCTTTCAGTGGCTGCAGTATTAGACACGACGGCTCATCACTTTCTCACTGAACCCACAATGTGATGCCACTGCCACAGTGTAGCACCTGGCTCTCCGGGGATGCCCCAGAAAATTACTGTCAACTGAAAGTCAGGCTCAAAAAATATTTATAGGCTGGTATGAGCTACCCAGTTGGAAGAGAAGACACTCTCAAGATTTCTAAACCATGAGCAGTAATCAGGATAATATCCATCTGCTTTGCAAATTATTATTTAAGACTCCCACCTGAAAAAAAAAAAAGCCAGAGAACACTCATTTACTTTCTTATTAAGTCTAAGATGTACAGATTATCAAGTCTCAGTCACAAAGAACTCAGGGAAAGAATTAAAAATCGAACCATGCAAACAGGTATGCAAAAAGAATTCATTCAACTAATCTTTCTGTTTAAAACCATCATATAGTATATGAACCAAGAGAAATTCCTACAGTTTCGTGTTCTTATTGCAATCAACATAGTGGAAATAGAAGTTGAAATATTTGGTCATTCGGTAGTATTTTTTTTTAAGTTCATTTGTTTTTATATTATCAAATAAGCAATAATGTAACATAAATCCCTTGAAGGAATGAGTCATATATCACTGGGTAATTATTAATGAACAATCAGAAGACACTGAGGGATTTCTGAGGAAATTTGAATATGAATTGGGTGTGAGGTGCTATTAAGGTACTGTTTTACTAGATGTTACAGTGATTCTGTGGCTATGTAAGAAAATTCCCTATTTTTAGAGATGCACCCTGAAGTATTCAGCGGGTGAAATATTTTGGTGGTTGTGACTGAATTTTAAAGTGCTCAACCTAAAACAGATAAAGCAAATGTGACAAAATGACGACTGTTAAAATTTTTGATCCATATTTGCAAATTTATTATCTTATTCTCTCCAGACCATGTAAACAACTTTCCATAATAACCTATTTTAAATACTTAAAGAAAAAAAATAGAGCCATGAGTAATCATTTGTATGTTATAGATAAGAGTTAAGTATTTGAAGGACCAGTCTTTACCTTGTCTTCTTTAAAACATGGTTGAAATACATGCTATTATATAGACTATATATATTATATTGTCAGTGCTTGTGAAATACCTTGCATAGATTTTGGAGGTGATTCATAGTTATTTTTGAAAGCATAAAAATGATGGGCAAAAAAGATGAAGCAAATTGTACTAACAAAGTGGTCACAAGAAACCTGCCCAGATGAAAATAGAAAATTTGCCTGGTGCCAGGCCAAAGGAGACCAGATAGAACAGAGCCTGCCCAGACTAGAAGCACACCACAGCTCACCTCCCACCCAGGAAAGCATGTGACCAAAATGAAAGCACTTTTTGGGAGAAAATGTCCTTACCTGAAGCATTTTATTCAAGAGAAAAACAAACCCTCAAGGACTTGTCAGTCCACTGTTAAGAACTGATTCCATATCTATCAATGTCAGAACAAAGCTAAAACTGGCCTCCGAAAATATGGCTCAGAAAGTAACTTTCATAAAAGTAAATGACAGGGTCTAGCCTTCAAAGCATGTAGCAGATTTATGCTTGGGGAAATGGGGAAGAGCAGTCTGCAACCTTCCAAGCGAGGCATGAATTTAGTTCCTTTTAAAATCAGCCCTTGTGGTACTTTTTGTTAAAGTTGTTACACTCCTGGTCACTCTTTTATATTGAGAGGCATTCATCCTGCTCGACTAGCCACTGTGAGAAGTTGTGAGAGGTGAACTCCAAGCGGATGGGGACACATGATTTAGTGCATATTACCTAGTACAGAAAATGTGATCTAATCAGAGAATGTGATAATAATGGCTGTCATTTATGATAAGCCAGGATATCTGCTAGCATAAGTTTCTTAAAAAACACTTTTCAATTTAAGCTTTAAATTCATTACAATTCTTGGTGGTAGGAACTAAAAGTCACATTTTACAGATGAGACTTGGGAAGTTTTAGGTTTGCAAGTGAAGGACCAAGATTTAGCACAAATCGGTTTTATCCCAGAACCCACCATGTCTTAATCACTATGCAATATAAAGTTAATAACAAATCTTGTTTTAAACTGGACTCTTGTTGTATTCAAAATAATACAATGCAGTCCTGGCAGAAAGTTTTCCCATTTCACAGGGGTTATAAAGTTTTAATAGGATGCAAATTCCACAGGCTCAGCAAAGAAAGGCTGAACACAGGCCTATAGTGATGTCACCATCTGCTTTGTCAACCCAAATCTATAATACACTATGTCAGCTGAACTTCAGAAAGCATCTTGCTCTGGCTGAGTCTCCTTGCCCTTTCCTGGGCTGATCACTGTAGGGGTGCACAGCCAAGAAGCAGATGCTCTTCATAGCTAACAGTAGGGGGGAGTCAACATCATATTTACTTTTTAATTGGTCTATTATTCTTTAACCTTTCTCTGGACTCAATAAATTTAAAAGAGCTCTTGGAAAAGAGAAATGCAATTAAATCTTGTAATATACTTCAGAGGCTCACCTATGTGTCTGGAGTTACCGTTCATTTTTTTCATCAAATGTTTATTGAGTCCCTGCTTCATACTAAGCATTTTTGTAGGCACTGGAGATAAGGAGCAAGTGAAAGTATATGATCCCAAAGAGCTTAAAATCTAGTTGGTAGAAAGAAGCATTAAATAGCTAGTTAGCTCGCTAGCTAGATAGACATATAATAATATTTGCATGATATAGCAACAAATAAAAACAATGCAGCATGGGGTAGTAACAAGTATAACACGAGTCTAAAATGAGAAAATTGTGGAAGAGGCCTTGTGATAAGGACTTAATGCTCCTCAGATTTTCAGTGTGCCCCATCATTAGGGAGGGTCATGGTACTAATTCTGGTCAATGGACCATACATAAAAATGACATGTGTGGTTTCCAGGAGGCAGTTCTCAGCCCTAGAGTGCCCGTCCAGCCCTCCCGGGTGTGGCAACATGGACAGCATATGTTGATATCCAGTGGAGCAGAAGAAAGGAGTTTGGATCTCTGTCTAATTTGATAAAGGAGAGTCCTCACCAAGCAGCATCAGATTTTGCATGAGCTAGAAATAAATGTTTGTTGAGCTAAGACTCTGAGATAGAGGGGTTGTGACTGCAATACGGCCTGACTTACAGAGTCAAAAAAAGAAAGAAAGAAAGAAAAATAGGCATGCCTGAGCCCAGGGAGGGCCAGCAAACAGGAATGATGCTAACACGGAGCAGAACCCATACCCAGATATCCATCCCAGGTTTTAAGTCACCTGGGAATACTCAAAATACTGATCTACTGACAGTGTGCATAAAAATTTATACTCTGAAATCTTTAAGGTTGGGTCTAAGCATCTATATTTTGAAGAAAATACTCAACAAAGATCATAAATTGGGTCAGCTGGTTTTCGGAACCTCTCCAGAGGCAACCTGTCCTACAATATGCTTGGGAAGGAGCTTATTAGTGAGATCAAGTCAGCTTCCTATAAATCCTTGGAAAGCAGCCAGTCAAACTGTGACATATGAGGAAAATGTGTAAACTTACTAATACAAATTTTATGAACTAATACATTGTGGAAATAATTACTATATATAATAAATAATGATTCTTCCCAAACCTGCTCTCATTGAGATCATTTAGTAGTAATACAACAAGAGGGTAAATACTTAACCTAAATTATCTCAGCTAATTCTGGCAAGAATTCTGTGATGTTGGTATTACCTCCTTGAATACTTTTTTAAAAAAGAACAGCCAGATTAACTTGTCCAAAGCCACAGAGTAAGTAATAATTGATGGTGGTCTCCAAACCCAACTGGTCCTCGTTCCCTGTCCTCATGAAGAGAGGTCATTCCCTCAAAAGGTGGGATCAGAGGTGGGGAATCCAGAGACAGGGGCCACTACTGGGGGTGAAGACCTCAGGTGTTAGCTCAGGGAGCAGCTACTCAGGTTCTCTCTGAGGATCCCAGTCCTTGGGGAGCAGAAGAGCTCACAGGTCACCATGGAAATGCCCCGGTTGAGGCAATTCATTCTTCTTGTTCCAGTGTTCTGTTCAGCCGTGATGAGCTGGCCTCTCCACTTTGTTGGTTGCCTGGTACATCTCCAACACAGTGTATATTGATTAGTGGACATTTTGTGTTATACCAGAATCAGATACAAGTGTGTCTCAGTATACCTATAGCTGAGAATGGAGTAGTGCAAGTTGTGGACTGAGGAATCTATTCCCTAAAGCGGAGGACTGGCCTCACCCTGAGACAACTCATTCCTTCAGAGCCTTCTGGAGCTCTGTTGCATAGAACAATCACACTTGAGTTGATACATCAGAGAGAATTAGTTTGTATACAACTGTACAGTGTATTCTGAGAAGCAAAGAACATGAAGGACCTTAAAGAAACACAACACAGGGAATGTGTATTTTGAAAGGGAAGCAGGAGGAGTTCAGGAATCCTGGACTCGATTGGGGGAGAGGGGCAATTTTAGCAGTGAAGAGACAGCACTGAAGCTAAGGGACAGAGGCTAAGGGGCTGGAGATACATTAATGGTCAGAGGCAGGGGATTCCAATATATTCTACTTCCCAACTTTGCCTGGGGTTATCCCTAGACAGAGGGACTTCTCCATCTATGCCACAGAAACTTCTTGTGTTTCTGGGGACTTGGTGGACCTGGTTATCACTAGGTCCACCTTACTTTGCACAATTCTTGAGGGCAACAGCTACTCAGCTTGCAGTTATTAAAGTTTTATTCAGTTTTCATGAAAATAATTCACAAAGTAACATTTGAGGATAAGATGGTCTTTTTCTGATTTGCTCAGAATGAATTTAACAGTAATTCTAGCAGTGCGGCTGATTTGTTAATCAGCAAGAGAGAATAAGTGAGAAATGTAGAGAGAAGAAATAAGACATAAACTATACAAAACCGGGGTACAAATTTCAACATATATTCTAACTATAGATCTTATTTATCATAATACATCATGGATTACCATATAAATCAAGATGAGGTGACAGTAATGACTAACAATCAAATATCAGTATCTTTATATGAGAGAAATTTATTTTGGGCTGTCTTAATAGATCAAAGTATTCATTAGCAGTCAAATTTCACCCAGGTAATCTTTGAGGAATCCATGTTCCTTTCCCTGTGTCATCCCCTAGGTTTAGAGCTTTGAAGAAGGAAAAGACACAATTACAGCCTCATCATCTAGCCCCAGGAGTGACCTACCCATGTCACTTCTACTCACATTTCACTGATAAAAATTAGGCTTAGATTCACCTAGATGCCAAAGGGCTAGGAAACACAGTTGCCCCTAACTGAGCAGCTCCTTGTCAACAACTACTCTATACTGCAGAAGAAGAAGTATCAGTTTGGTGAAAGGTTAGTCATCTGTTTACAAAATGAACTTCTTATAAATGTAAGGGGTTGGAGTGGATAAGCCTAGAGGTAAATCAACTCAGAGTTGAGAGATGAAGAGTAAGGCTGAAAACCAAAATGTCTCCACAGTAACCAGAATATAAACATAAGATGCTTTAGATATCAAAGTCAAAGAGAAGGTTTTTGGCTTTGGAATTATAACCCAGTGAAATTACATAGAAAGTCTACATGACGTTTCAAAAGCATAAGAAAGGACCTAACTTGTGGGTTCCAACAAAGGGAAGGAAAAAAAAATTAGAAAGGGATATATTGGACAATGAGTTCATTTTATTTATATCAAAACAAGAATCAACTTGCTTGTGATATCATTCTATATAAATTGATTCACTTATCAGTTGGCTAACCTATATTAAAATGTCACAATTTCTCTAGGTGACTGGCTTTAATTTCCAGTTGATTAACCATGTACACCTGAAATAGTTACATATGTTGTATAATATTATAAAAATCCTATTTACATCAATCACTTTTATGATACTAAATTTCAACTCTCCAAATTCTAAAGCAACTTAACATAGAATTTAGGTCACAAACACATCTATCTAGAAATCAATATAACTAGTAAAGGGTCATAGCTATGTGTGAATCAGAAGATCTTACTTCAAATTCTTGTTCTTCTACCCTTACTATATTATCTAGGATAAATGATTTCTCCTTAACCCTTGACTGCAATTTAAAATGATCCCAAAACTCCAGTTAGTAGGAATTCCTAGTTCCTAAATTCTATTTATTATGACCTACATTGTGTTTTATTGTATTATACATCATATTTTATACTTCAATAATGGCCAATGGTTCTAGTTCAAATTTAATTCTATCAAAAACTAAGTTACACATTTGCAAATATTCTTTTAACTTCTGTCCTTGTATTTGTTCCAAGGGAAATATGGATGATCAATCCCCACATAAATGATTCGGTCTTGTGACAATGAAGAATCAAGTACCAATGAATGTTTATTTTCCTACCTCATAACACAAGAATTCTGTAAATTTCCAATCATGGTGGTTTGAGATGAGGTTTGAAAGTAGAGGCTGGATATTTTCATCACAACCACTGGATGGCAACAGACATTAACTGTGAGTAGAGACAATCAATACAGAAGCCACTTTACTTGTAAGTAAATTTCTTGAGCACTTTTAGATGTAGAATCAAACATATTTTCCATAGATGTTAAGGAGAGATAAACAATCTTGAGATTGGAAGCAAAAGGGTTAGTTTTGGAACATGTATTTGGACGTGCTCTATGTGTAGATAAATTCCTGAAGATTTTGTATGAGCCAAGAGTAAGAAAATACGGTATCTGCCAGAAGGGAGAGTTAAGCCAGAAATTTACCATAATAAGCCTTTTTGAACTGAATTATTTATTAGTGGTAGTGAAATTTTTGGTCTGGGTAGGAGGATTAAGCTTGTGAGTTCCATTTGTGACTGGAAGCGTACAGCTAAATCCCACCTTCAGGTTTTCTCCCTCTCCCAGTAACTTTCCAAGCTAAGGACAGAGGCCATTTACAAGAACCCCTGTACCCAAACTTAACTACTTAACATGTACCACTTAACAATGGAAACACATTTTGAGAAGTGTGTTGGGTGATTCTGATATTGGTAAAATGTCATAGAATGTAATTTCACAAACCTAGATGGTATTCGCTACCATAGCCCTAGGTATATGGTATAGCTTATTGGCACTGAGAATGTAAATAGCTACCTTTGCCCTACCTGTCCTTCAGGAGTCTTTATTCTGGAGGCTTTGTGGGGTGAGGAGATCTGAGGAAGCACAGCAGGAGCTGGTAGGGTCATGTGGTACACAACTCCCTTCTACTCCTCCCACAAATTTGTGAAAGTTCCCCAGTTCAATTTGGATTTCATTCTAAGCCCTACACATGAACCATTTTCATTAACATCTAAACCCAAACAGAAACCCTAAATCTCAAGACTCTGGCTCAGGTCCTAGAAGAAGTTGAAACACTCAAGGAAAAACTACTGAAGATTCTCAAAGCAGTTCGTGATATCAGCCTCAACACAGTGCCTAATGTAGTAATTCTGAAATTTTAGTGTGCTCAGAATTCACTCAGAGCTATGTAACAGAGTCCTTAGAACCTCCCCAGAAGAGGCTACAATGGGTCAGAAATCTGCTTTTCAACAGTTTCTGTTATAAATGGGACGCTGATCACATTGAGAGAAACAGTCTAGAAAATCCAAACAGTTCCATTGCACCCCTAATCCACTCTCTCTGTCAGTCGCCCCCAACAGTCACAAGAGGAGTCTGAAAACCCAGAAGGAACATTCCAGAGACAGGGCTGACTGAGGAGTCATAGATACAGACTACAATCAACTTCGCCTTGAATTGAATCCACTAGACCTGGCGGCATGCTTATTGCTCCTCACAACCCAGTCTGAGTGTCTGCATCAACACTACCTTTTCTCTCTGACTTTAAACCTCTACTTTCTAGGGCAGCCTGTTCTTTTCTTTGCCTCATGTGTTTCTGATTTCTGTCCTTGTAGGTTTTCTTGGCCCACTTGTATCTACTCTACTTATATAAACTGCTTGCTTGTCCACCATCCCTGCCGATCTGCCTACCTGTTTCCCTTAACCTGCAAAGGTACCCAATGTGACCCTCATTCCACCTTGTCTCTGCCACTCTAAGATCACTGTTACTGAAACGCATTGGCAATCATTATGCCTCCAGTTGCTTAGTCATGAGAACACACTAGATATAGAGCTCAAACTGTGAGAAAACCTTTCAGTTCCTTATAACCCAAAGAGATGATTTCCCATCAGCCGACAAAAAATTATTTTAATGACTAGTGAAATAGTATCAAACTTTGGAGTATTTTTTTCTCACTGTAAATATTTTTGCTCTATTTATAATCATTACAGTGATGAAAACTGAAATATAATCTGGGAGGTGTTGGAGATACTGTCACCACCACCACCAATCCAATGCATTAATGAGTCCTATTGAGTCCATCTCCAAATATATCTCAAATCCCATTTCTCTCCATTTCCATTGCTACCAGTCTCTTCCTGGCACCATCATCTCCTGCTTGCACTACTGCAGGGAGTCCTAATTCATATTCCAGCTTGCTCACTTGTCTTTCTCTAATCCTTTCTCTCTAGAGCAGCCAATGAGACCTTTAAAAATGCAAATAAGGTCAAGCTATTTACTAGTCAAAAGAACTTCCAGTGACTTCTTACAGTATTTGAGATAAAGACCAAGTCTATACCACATCTAGGCATGGGAGGGTAGTGCCAACCTTGCTACTGTCTCCACCTTTGCCTACCACACTCTTGCACAAAGACTTCTTTTCAATATAAAAAAGACCCAAAACTTCCCTGCCTTTGCATCTTTGATTACCTGAACTATTTTTTCCTAAGCTCTCACTGTAGCTAGCCCATCAGTGGCTTCCTCCTCTGACCTTTGCATCTTAGTGTCACTACCATGGGGTACTTTATCAGATATCACTCTGCTGATTTCCATTTTAACTTAACCCACATCCTCATTCCCACGTCAGCTCTGACTTTAAAGGGCATTGCGGTTTGCACTCAAAAGGATTAGCACTCCTCTAGAGCCAGACTTAGCTCTGAGAATTAGAAGTATGTGCATTACATCCTCCAAACCCCATGATCGCTCCCACAAATGACACTGACATATGGAAGGGCTAAAAGGACTGTAGAGATGACCCATCTAAGTAGGGTCACTATTTCCTTGAGGTAACAAAATGCTTGTCATCTGTGAACTCTTTCACTACAGGCAAGTTCAAGGTGGGATCAAGCCCTCTTTAGAGACAATCTGCAATTGACTCTGAATCCAGCAGAACTTTACTAAGGAGTTGGGGTTTATTGGACACCAAAGAATCCGCATCAAAATATTACAAGTAGAACAACGATTTTAGATCTATGATACACCTTAGAGGTAAAGTGGCAAAAATGTATGTAGAAATAGTAAGTGTTGGGGTCACCAAGATGACTTGAAGCATCTTTATCCAAGACTGAGAAGGAAAACTTCCAGGGCCCTATAGCCACCACATTAAAACAGAGATGGTTCTGCACCCCCAGGAAATGCCAGCCTTGTGATTGTTCCAGAAGGAGAAGACAGAGAGGTAAGGTGGCCACTGGCAGTCTCGTTCTGGAAGGTCTAGACTAGCTGAATGCCTACCTTCACCAGGCAAGTTGCACAATGGTGGCTTCATGGCCACCTTCTAAAGTGAGGGATCCATGTCACAGAAGTCAGACTGTACCAAGCTGCTGCTGCTCCATCTTGTTGAAAGCTGACATAGCAGCTACAGATGAAGGGGCCTAAGACTGCAGGCTGATTCTGAAATCTGCACTGTGAAGGAAAGAGACTTTCCAAGAATATTCACAGCTTGATTTATGAATTCAATCTCATGCAAGCAAGTAAATAAATGGAAATACAGACTTTTTAGAAAAAAAAGTAAATGATTCACACTTATTTTATTTCTACTGTAAATATTCTGAGACAGAAGACTTTCTGGTATAATAATAATCTCAGTAGTAGAATAATATTAGTGAAAGTAATAAGACAGTAATATAAAAATGGTAAGTTTTCTAGTATAATTGGAAAAGTAATAGTAAGATGCTAGCTCTGTTTGAGACCTCCATCTGATGACTTTCCTGGAAGTTACTCTCCTAAGGAGTTAAGCTTTCCCCCAACACAGGCTGCTGAGACCTATAAGCTCAGGTCACTGTTGCTGGTATCCACAGAGAGAAGGTGCAGCGGTTGCCAGCAAGGAAACTGGTAGGTATGGAAACAGCTGAGTGCCTCCTCAGCCTCTCTAATTAGCAGTAAGATGTGCCCGGGTGCTTTCCACTACAGGTCCAGTCTGCTTAGCTCATGTGCTTACAACCAAAATTAAAATTCTCTTCTGCATGCTTAGTAAAAGTGAAGGTTTATGTCCTAGCCTACTCTGACCCTGTGCTCTGGGGCAGGGGTCGAGGAAGCTGCATTTTAAATCAGCATTCCCAGGTCCTGGTGCCCAGGCTCACAAGTTTAAACTGGTATTTCTCAAAGTAGACTGTAGGCTTGAGAGTACCACAGGATGGATTTTCATATTTTGTTTTTTTATTCTGGTAGAACATTTTCAAATATCTGGAACATGCTGGATTGTTTGGATGATAATTTTATAATCAAACACTAGCACAGACTCCCAACAGTGTTGATGACCAGACTGTACTTGTGCTGTTGTCTCAGGCTAAAGGGTGGTTGCTCAAATTCAGACCTGGTGTGCATGTTCACGCTAAGTGAAGGCCCAGTTGTTCACCCAGAAAGGGAGCGGTGGATGGGAAGGGGCAGATTTAACATAGATGTATTAAATAGTGGGGAGTGTCCATGGAATGTCCATGGAATGTCCAATGATTGGGAATGGGTTTGGAGCGTAGAAGAGAGGACACCTCCAAAACCAGGGCTCAGGAGGCACTGCACACAAGATCGTAGCTAAAAATCCTTGTGGGTGAGAACAAGGAAATGAACGTCAAGAAAGACAGGGACAAGGGCCGGGCACGGTGGCTCGTGCCTGTAAGCTTCAGCCTATGAAGCGGCTGGGGCTAGGGATCAAGGTTTGAGTCCCACCTGGGGCATGTAGCTAGACCTAGTTCCAAAAAAAATAGCTGGGTGTGGTGGCATGCGCCTGTAATCCCAGCTACCTGGGAAACTGAGGCTGGGGATTGCTTGAGTCTGTGGTACCCCAGGCAGCATGAGCCTGCAGTTCCACGGGCAAAAATAGTGAGACCTAGTCTCAAAAAAAAAAAAAAAAGACAGGGACAGGATTCAGGGGAGAAAGAGAAAGACAGCAGGAGAGACAGGAAAAGAGATTAGAGACAGGGAAGAAAGGGAAGGAGAAATACCAGGGAGGCAAGGGACACAGAAGTTCTCAGGAGAGAAAAATCTTGTGAGTAAATCTTGTCCCTAATTTCACTGCAAAATGAAGAAAGTCAGGAAACAGCCTGTTGAATATGGTACTATGTGCATTAAAAATTTGCCTGTGCTCTAACACTTCAGGGGAACATCTACAAGAAACAAAATGACAACAAAAATAAAACAAAAGCCCGTGGTTACCTCTGAGAATTAGAAAGTAGGAAGGGGATGATGGAGTAGGGGAAACTTTGGCTTTTTATTTTGTACCATTTTATACAAGTTAAATTTATTATGGGCATACATTATTTCTTCACTAAAGTTTTTAGGGCTGACCAGCAGTTGACAGCACTAGCTGACTTCAGAAAGGACAAGAAAGGTGAGACCAATAAGAGGTGACTTTTAGGGTAAGAAGTTCATGGTTAATGATCTTTATCAAGGTTTTTTCAGGTAGAAGTGGGAAGGCGGACTTGTCCTCATTGTCAGGGGCTCTTGTCAAAATGCAGATTCTGACTCAGAATGTCAGGAGCAGTATGTGAGATTCCTAAAAGGCCCTACATGATCTCCCCAAGGCTGACCAAAGCACCATATTTTGACTACCAGAGAATTGGTCAAATGCAGGAAGTGGAAATAAATACAAAGAGATGACTATTTCCCAAAAAAGTATTCCCTAAAAGATGACCTCCAAGGCACTCCGTAATAAGGAAGATTCCACAACCAAGTAGGTTTGGTAAATAACTACATACCCATCCTGATGAGTCTCACCAGTTGTTTGTTCTTAATGGAGAATTGCTTTTTATATTGGCTTTTCACTCAGACATTCTTAACAGGACTAACCATGCAGTAATGAAAATGTATCTACCTTGAGATTTTAGGGCTCATTCTGGCTATTCTGGGAGGGGTAGAGCAGCAGAATTAGAAAATTAGAGTAGCAAAGTTCAGGGGTACACAGAGTAGGAAAACCGGAATCTGATGATCTGCATTTTGTCCCCAATGCAAACACAGCAACGGTCTCTGAAAGATGACAAGACTCCAGAAATGGAGCTGGTGAGGGCACAGTGCTGAAGCCTGATGCTCCTTGACAGTATGATGCCATCATATATTTGCCAAGTCTTATTCTACGTATTTTTGATCTTTCTGAAACATAGGCCAGCATCAGTGGGGCTCCAGTACCACAAGGATAAGCATACTTGCAAATACGTGAACTTGAAATCAAGACACTGCCTGAGGTCTCTGTGGATAAGAGCATAAACCACAGGAACTGGTTTGACCTCACTGCTGAAGGCAGTTGCACTTGCTATAAGCACAATCCGACTGTCCACTGACAGTGATTAAGAACAGTCTGGGGGGAGCCTGGGCAGCACAGATCCACTCACCTGCTGAGATGGCACAGGCGAGACCAGAAGGAACCTGAGAGCTCAGAAAACCTGCTGGCACCACTGAATCATCCTCCCAGGATCTCCAGAGCGGGGTTGCTCTGAAGGGCCTTTGAGACTCTTTTTATAGACAATGCAGCTGAGCAGTAAGTTCCAGTATGGGACTAGATTTCAAAGGCTCCTTCAGAGTAGAGAAGAGCAGAGGTGATTCACCCAGGCAGGCCTTCATCTTTTGAAAAGACTGTCACTCCTTCCTCTCTAACATCCAAAGTTGGCAGCAGAGGGTCCATGCCATATGGAGCAACTCACACAGCGATTAGAATGACACCAGAATTGACCATAAGAGATGCTGTGAAGCCTTTGCATTCCCAGCTGCATCTTTCCATTGTCTTAGCTCTTCAGCCCATGGCTGGTCACTCTGTCGGCCCCAGCTGCCATCCCTGTCTCACATTTGCTAGGGAGCGAAATGGGTCTGCACAGCTCCATTCTCTCCTTAACAGCCTTCAGATTTATCTACTTTTGAGAGTATTTGATAACACTGTACACACGGTGACCATTTCAGGGCGCTAGCTAGGGGATCAAGCAGAAACACATGCCTGTTATAGGACAGTGAGATGAACCAGGCTCAGTACCACCTGAGCCTGGCTTTTGTCAGGATTGCAGGTGACCACGGGTAACCATTCCAGAACTGCCTAGAGTGTCCTTCCCCACCATGGTCAGATTGGTAGTAGCAAAAGAATCCAAGATAGTGTTAATATTCCCTAGCAAACCCACATTCCCAGTGCTAACTCTGCCACCAAATAGCCTTCCTATTGTATGTACAAAGCACAGTAGAAACTCTTGAGGAAGAGGATAATCAAGAGTCAGGTATAATGACCCCCACAGAATGTCACATGTCTCAGCTGCCAGCAGCCAGTCCAGAAGGTTCTCTTCTTAATACATTTCTCTATGTTCTTCTTTTCCAATTATAAAGAATTGAGAAGCTAGCTTCCATTCTCTAATGAGGAAGATTCCGTACTCTATTTTTATATGATGCGCTTTAATTGCTACCAACATCACTGAAGTTAGCATTTACACAGGAAGGAGGATGTGCCCTCAAATCATTTATCTCAAAGAGGCAAAATACAAAAGAAACAAAAAGTCGAAAAAAATGGGTGGGAGGAAACCCTGAATAAAACTACTTTGGGGACTGGTCTTAGGGCTGTACCTGGATGTTACCCGGATGTTCCTCACTCAGATGGTGGGGGAGCGAAGGGTTCGCTGCCTTTACTCAGTGTAGTTCATCACTAGAGGGACTTATCCATTCACCTCAGTCATGGCTTTCCTGACTTCTGCAATACAACTGCAGTCTGGTGGACAGTGATTGGGGAAAAGAATGCCTGTCATACATACCTATATGGTACATGGATAGAAGATGTATACATACATGTCTGGAAGATAAAATGATGACTTCCATTTTTCTTGGATTTAAAGACTTCAACTCAAGATTTTCCATAGGCACAATATGATGGCCATGAAAATCACTTCATGTTATCAGTACTTTAAAATTGGTCTTGTGGAAACAGCTTTGGTCCCTGTCTTTTCTGACTAGCTGAGACATGGAAACACTATTTAGATATAAATCCTTTACTCCTGTGTTTACAGAACGGATGTCACGGAGATCTAGCTGGACCACTTAAGATTTAACTATAAAGGACTTGCAAAATGGAAATGTGTTCAAGGTGGATCCAAGCAACACAGGAATCCTTCATCACTGTATGTGTGTATGTGTGTGTGTGTGTGTGTGCGTGTGTGCGTGCGTGCGTGCGTGCGTGCGTGCACACACACACGGGTGCTTGGGTAGGGGAGAGTTACTGCAAATGAGTTTAGACACTATCAAGAATCATCATTTCCCAAGTATGAAAACCCAGGCCTGGAAAGAAAGGAAAGGCACATTCATGCACTCTATCCTGGACATTTGGTTTGGACACAAACTACTTTTCACTGGGACTGCTCCCACCCGGTCAGCCCGGGCACCGTTTGGAGATGTGGTTTGGCCACCCAGCCCCAGCGGTCAATCTGAGCGCTTTCATTTCCTCCCCACTCGCTGTAGTTGTTCTCCAGGCAACTGTTTGACCCAGGAGGGCATGACTGTGAAGCTGGGCCTGAGCAGCCCTGCAAAGAAAACACAGAACACAAAGCAGACAGTATTTTCAATTAGGAAAGCTGTCGCCTTACCTTTCTGCTTATTGAAAAACATCAGGAGAGGCATCCCAGGACCCTGAGGTCCTGGGGCCTTCGTGACCGCGGGGATATGGCTGGAACTCGGGGTTTCTGCAGCTTTCTGCTGGGCCACGGCCCCCTCGGGTGCCCGGGCACCTTCACCCAGCAGCTCGGGGCTGGCCTGGGGGGCAGCAGGTGGGAACTTGTGGAAGGGACCCTGCTCGACCAGGCCTCCCCGGCTGGGCGCACCCTCCTCAGCCCGCGTGCGTGGCTCCTCCCTGATGGCGTCCAGGGCGCCGGGCTTCATGGGGGGCGAGTCCTGTTCCCGCTTGGGGCTCTCCTCCGACGCCGAGGAGGCGTCGCAGGACTCGATGATGAGCTCGCTGTCCAGTTCGGCCTCACGCTCCTCCCTCAGGATGCTGTACTGGATGTTCGGGGATGCGGGCGAGGGCGGCGGGCCTCCCACGTGGCCGAAGGTCACGTAGCCAGCCGGCAGCCCGTCCTCAGCGGCCAGTGGGTCTTCGGACACCAGTTCGATCTCCGAGTCCCCTGACTCTGCACTGCTGGCCTCGTGGTCCAGGGGACTGGGGATGGTTGGCAGCCCAGACCTGCCTTTGGTTTCTGACCGATCTGTGGCCTGGCCCGCTGGCCGTGGACTCTCGGTGGTCTCATAGGATAACCCCTTTGCTTCTTTAATGGCAGTGATCAGCTCATCCTCAGAGATACTGCATTTCCCCTGGGATTCTGCAGCAGATGGTTCTGTTGTCCCACAGAGTAAGAAAGAACCAGAGAGGCACGCACACAGACAGACAGATGGACAGAGAGAGAAGAAATAAAACAAAATTCCATTAGAGGAAATGTTTTCGCGTTGCTTGAGAAACACATATCTCATTAGGGCAAAAATAGTCTGTTTCTAGGGCCATGCTGGAAAGACAGACCACCTGAACTAGAAGACTAATATTATTAAGACCCAGTTCATCAGCATGACATCCCCACCCATCTTAATCTGGCTGTTTTAAAAACTGATCCAGCAATTTCTTAGCAATAGCACCTGATTTGGTTTTTCTGTTGGCTTTCAGCATGACAAAGATTCTGTAAGTCATTGTTTTAATATCTGATTCATTCTCTCAGGGAAGTTTTCCAATTTCAGAGATTTCATCAGATGATCTGATATAATACTCTAATATAACCCACCGGCATCAACAAATCTGAAAATCATCCATTTTCCCCTTATTGGCTGCCATTCATATGCCTTCCTTTAAAACAAAGAAAGTGAATTTTAATCCTTGTATATAGCTTGACTTCTGAGCTTTGCAGTTCCCATAAGAATCAAGATTTTTAAAATCTTTTCTATCGAAAAGCTTATATAAGTGGAACAATATAAGGGATAGTTTTTGCCATTCCACCAAGCAGGCTGTGAGATCACCATGAGGCACGGTCCTGCAGGGCTTCTGATGATGGAGCTCACCATTTTCCTTTTTTTTCTCTTTATAAATGCTCCTCTTGAGCATTTATATCCAGGTAGCTGGAAAACTTCACTGGCAATCTTGTTTCTACTCCCCTCCTTAGATGAGACTAGTCCCATGGCAATAATTTTTAGGAGTTCAAGCTTCCCTCGATAGGGCAGGGTCCTATTCAGAGTATCCCAGAGAGGGGCCTCCAGTGCTTTTGTGAGCAAAACTCACTTGCCATTGCACCAAACCTTTGAGGCAACTGGTGAAGATACAGGGAGGGAGGAGTAGATTATTTATGGCTCATTAATCCGCTACTTTAGACTGTGCAAGAACCCTGATGGCTAAACCCTTGATGGCTAGAAGTTTAGATTTTTCTAATTCTCTATAAAGCAGAATTGACTTTATCTTAATCCATACACCATTCATTCGTTCATTCATTCATTCACCTATCACTCACTGAGTACTTATTCAGCAATAGGCTCTCTTCTGGGCATTTGAAATACGTTAGTAAATAAAACAGATAGCAGAATGCTATGTTTTTGTGGGAGAAGATAATGCATAACTAATATATATGTATAATAAGTAAAGTGTATAGTGTGCTACAGCTATGTGAAACAAAAAATTAGAATAGGGTAAAGGGATTAGCAGTGCTGGGACAGGGAGGAGATGAATTTCCAATGTTAAATAGGGAAGATAGACCTCATTGAGAAGGTAACCTATATTCAACATTAGAGGAAAAGAAAGAGTAATTCATGAAGATAGCCAGAGAAAAAGCATGCCAAGCAGAGAACAGGCAGAGAAAGGCCCACAAAGGTGTGATTGCAATGGTTTGGGTATCACAGGGAGGCCACTGTGTCTGGGTAAAGTGAATAGAAGGAGAATAACAGGAAAAGAGGTCAAAGATATAGAAAGGAAGTGAGAGCATGTGGGATCCCATTGGGCTTTTATTGTGAGTGCAATGAGAACCCATTGGAGAGTTTTGAGAAAAGAAATGATAGTATCTATGCTGTTGCTATTGTTGCAGTAAGTTAAGCAACTACCACTTTATTTCTCTCACATTTATGTGAGAGAAAATACGCATAAAAAAGATTTATGTATAAAAAAGGCGTGCTGCATGATCCCAAACTCTATTTTTATAGCTGTAAGCTTCTTAAGAAGTTGTGCATATAATTCTTTATACGATTTCAAACAGCAAAAAGGTGTACCGGCAACTTCAGCTTCCTGTTGAACAGCAGCCAGAGCATGTAGGAAAGTGTAATGGGAAGCCAGTGTAGGTGACGGTGTGGTTGACACCTCCACTATCAGTAACAACAGCATCACAGATCCACTTACTTAGCCTCTGCTAGGCTATGGGAATCTGGGCCTCGGAATCCAGTAGCAATAGGCTAAGTGATGTGTCCAGAGTCCTTGTCTATTGGCCCTGTTGGCATCATTCCATCATCCTCAGAGTTCTGCTTTGTGCTCTAAGAGGCTAATTTGATTAGAAGACATTCTCTGAAATTTCTTTCCCTTTGGTTTCTAGTCATTTTCAGCCACTAGCAATCACTGAAGGGGTAGGCACAAGGAAATGCTGGACTATTTATACCTCTTCCTATTTCTGAAGCTCCAGGTCTTGGAAAACTTCAGAAACATTTTCCCTTCCTTTGTTTCATAAAACTGGGTTGCTAGTCACACCTTAATGTTGCAGATTTCAGGATGCTTTGCCATCTTGTGTTGGTTCTCCTGTCCTTACACATCTGCATGTAGCCCCTTCTTTACACTCTCTTCAGCTACAACCTGTGAATATGTCACTTGTTTTACACCTGGACTCAGAATCAATGTCACATGGGCTGGAAATGACTGGTTTGAACTTGAACTCATATTCCATGTATTCTATTTCATGCTACATCTGTTTAAAAAACAACATAGACTGAGGACTCCAGTCTCCCTGACTTTCCAGCTGATTCTGAACACATAGGCCTTTTCCAGACACTGTATGCCCTCATGTTAGTACTGCTTCCTCTGGCATCAACATATCTTGTTCCTTCATTCACGTCTCTTCTCAAAGCCAACAGTAGGAAGAAGACTTTCCTCCTCACTACTCTCCTCTTGTACTGTACCTTGCTTTATTTTCCTCCAAACCACTTTAGCTACCTGATGTTGTATATGTACTTATCTGCATGTGACTCTTCCCAACTAGAATACACGTTCTATACAGGGCAGGGTTCTTGTGCTTCACCACTATATTCATAGCACCTAGGAAATAATGCTGGGAGTACATGGTCAACGTATGTTTGTTAAATGAATGAAAGATGAACTTCAAATTCAACCCACCATTGCTTTCCTAGTGCAGCTAGAACAAAATTTCAATTCTTAATTCTAGAATATGAAGCCCTGAACAGCCTGGGCCTATCTACCCCATCCAGCTTTGATGCCATACTTCTCCTGTGCTCTTTCTGCACCACCATATAGTTCCCAAACAACAGACTGGGGGCCTGCGCATGTACTGCCTTCTGTACCTGGGGTCCTCTTAAGGGGCACCTTGAATTGTGGGTTCCTACTCATTCAGATTTCAGATAACATGTTACTTCCTTGGAGAGGCTGTTCCTGACCTCTCACCCAATATTCTATCATTCCTTGTAGTACTCACACTCCATGAGATTACACTATCCATCACAAGTCTCCTTTTATTGTCTCTCTGACTAGCTGGTGATCTCCATGGAAGGGACTTTATACATCTTGTCTTCTGCAACATCTCTGGTGCCCAGCACATGTGTGACATATAGAAGTCCCTCAATGAAGTCTTTTTTAATAAAAGTGAATTTTCAAAATAAGCAGGAGAATTACAGACCTCAACAATATAAGAAATAGCAAAAGCAGTTCTCAAAGAGGTTAAAATGATTTCCTAACCCTGACCCAAACCTTACCCTCAGTTCACCTAGGAAGTTGTAGAAATCTCAATGCTATTCTGTGTCCCCTTCTATCAGAACCTAAATGACACCAGAGTGTGACAATTATCCCAGTCATCTGTCCCACTGGAGGACAGGGATGGTTTCTCATACATTTAATACTAGCATTGTCAGTGCCTGACAAAAGAAGAACACGTAAAGAAAGTGTTTGTTGAGTGAATGAGTGATTTGAAAATCATGGATCTGGTGTGGATCTTTAAGACCTTTAGGATTTATACTGGATGAGTTTGGGGTAACATCAGAGAAGGGAAAAAAATTGAGCCTAAAATCTGTAGGGAAGTAGAGCAGGGGGAATTTCTATCAAATGCTCTCTTTTAACACTTAGACTAATCACTCCTAATTATGATACTCTGAGTCCATTTTAAGAGGTCACTGGAAGTTTTCAGAGACATGGTGACTAAATCACCTTTCGGGAAGGTCAGAATGCCGCCAATCACAGGCAGTGGGAAGGACAACCTCTGACTATCCTCTTCAGTCTGCTGCTTCATGGACATTCAAGAGAGGTGGAGATCACTCCCAATGGAAGAGACACACAGTAGGTAGTGGGGTGTAAGGGGTAAAATTCTGGCCTTCCAACAAGGTGGAAGTGTTCCCTTTGTGAGAAGATGTGTGTGAGTGGCATTTAAGATCCTGCCTTGAGTCAGAGTAGGAAATGTTCAGAAGAAGGGCATCACTTGCCGGGCACGGTGGCTCGTGCCTGTAAGCTTCAGCCTATGAAGCAGCAAGGGCTAGGGATCACAGTTCAAGTCCCGCCTGGGGCCCGTAGTGAGACCTAGTTCCAAAAAATAGCTGGGTGTGGTGGCGCGTGCCTGTAATCCCAGCTACCTGGGAAGCTGAGGCTGGGGATTGCTTGAGTCTGTGGTACCTCGGGCAACGAGAGCCTGTGGTTCCATGGGTAAAAATAGTGAGATCTAGTCTCAAAAAAAGAGAAGGGCACCACTTAGTGAATTATGAGCTTTTAAAATTCTGACCAAATAAGTCATTTAGTTAAAAAAATAAAACTAAACCCTTTAGTTTAAAAGACTATGAAGATATAAATTATAATGCTGACATTGAAGGTAGAGGGGAGGAATACCCATTTTTCAGGTTTCCTCTCAGGGCCCACCCTGCCCTCCAAACACTCTGAAGACCCCTCTGCGTTACTGCGGACCTGGAGCTGGGGCTGGGGTTGTGAAAACACTGCCCAAGGAGGCCCAGCTGGTCTGGGGGCAACAGCCAAGGTGTCTTCCCCGTGATTTCTCCTGGGCGTCTCGGAGAATCTAACCCAGAACCATTCTCTGCTCTGAACAAGAGGATTTCCATGTTCCTTGTGTGATACCCTTACAACTTCCTTCCAGTGAAGAAACCTTTCCACAAAGCAAATCTGATAAAGCTTTGAGGAAAAAGCCTGTATCTCAACCATTTTTAAAGCCTGGGGGGGGAACTATATGCTAATTGAATCAATTAAACAGAGACTGAAGGGAACCCTGTAGTAACATATTCTGAGTACAAATCTTTATTCCTTAACATTCATGTTGACACAGGATTGGTTTTTCCAAGGCAGGGATGCCAGCCCACTTACCTGTTCCAGAAGATGGAGGGGTGATAGAGCCTGGGCTGTCATCTTCAGGCTCTGAGACAGTGACAGTGGGCACTGTGTCCAGGCTTGGCTTCAGACAGATATCTTGCTTTTCCAGAGTATGCTCTTGGGCAGCAGTTTCAAGAGCAGGTTCAATCTCAGTCAGCGTGATTTTGACAGGGGCGGTGATCACAGAGGCGCTGTGCTGCTCTTCAGGCAAGTCATCTATGTAGGGTGCAAATGTGGACTCTTCAAACAAATGGTCCTTGAGGATTTTTCCCTCCACAGGAGCCGGTTTCTGAGGCTCACAGATCTCTTCAGATTTTGTTGGGATATCAGAGTTTTTAGTCTTAACATCCACGTCCTTCTCTTCCACTTTGGGGTGTTGTTGTTCCTGATATTTCACCTCCTCTGATCTGGTTATGTCAATGTATTTATTTTCTGCTTTCATCTGGTCCAAGGGGTCCGCTAAGATCTTGTTCACTTCAGTGGACTCTGCAGGAGTCATCTCTATTCCAGAATCAGAACCAAGTAAGCCATGAGACTCCATCTCAGGCACATCTGGTAAGGAGGGTCCAGGGGTACTCAACTCCTCAGCACTCTCTGAAGTGGTGAGGTGGCCATTTTCCTTCTGAAGAATTCCAGTGAAATATGTAGAATCCTCCTGAGGAGGGTAACAGATGTCAGAAATCAGAGACGTGTAGCACGTTCCTTCCCCATCTTTTGATGCAGTTGAAAAGGTACTATCCATGGCACTGGCAACATCTGCTGCACCTAGGAATCAGAACAGGAGCAGACAGTGAGTGGGTGCCTGGCTTCAGTTCACTCCTGCCTAGCCTGCCACCCACCCCTGCCTGTGGAGACATGGCATCCTTTCTCTTCGAAGACCTCCCTGTTCCTGGGGTTTTGCTCATCATTCCCGTCAAGTTTGCGTGTGTTCATTTCCCTTATCTCCCTGAGAGCCCACAGTGCTGGTGTCTCAAAGGGAGACCACAGAGTTTCACATTATCTGCCCCACCCAGCCCAGTCCAGAGTAGCTAGAGTCAGAGTCCAGAGAACTAGAAAGCTGATTTTCAGCATCCACTACCTCCATATGCAATAACATGGTCTTACTTGGCATTATTCATTAGAAGGGCCTCTCTATAACTCAAATATGAATGACTCCAAGTACAGGTGGAAATGTATGCTCCTGCCACAGTACCTTTGCTCTAGTTGTCATCTTTCCTTAGAAATCTCTTCCCCTCATAGCTTCATACCTAACTCCCTTACCTCCAAACATTTTCTTAGTTGCTACCTACTTAAGAATCTAGATCACTCTTTTTGTTTGTCTGTTTTGTTTTGCTTTGTTTTGTTTAGTTTTTGAGACTAGGTCTCACTATTTTTGCCCATGGAACCCCAGGCTCTTGTTGCCTGGGGTACCACAGACTCAAGCAATCCAGGTAGCTGGGATTACAGGTGCACGCCACCATGCCCAGCTATTTTTTTGGAACTAGGTCTCGCTACAGGCCCCAGGCAGAACTCGAACCGTGATCCCTAGCCCCTGCCGCTTCATAGGCTGAAGCTTACAGGCTTGAGCCACCGTGCCAGGCTAGATCACTCTTATAATTATAATCTGCCCTTCCTCCTTGCTCCCATGCAAAACTAATCCCTCCTGACCATCTCTAGGTTTTCATCACCTCCCTTTTCCCCATCCCCACAGCTGTGTGCTAATATGTCACATGTTCAAATGATTTATTATTCATTTATTGATTCTGTGCCCTTGCTAGATAAAGGGAAGACTTCTGTGAGGGTAGAAATCTAACTACTTTGTTCAATAACAGTCCAACACCTAGAATAAAGCCAGACACATATCAGCCACTTGAGAAATATCTGCAAAATAAAGAAAGCAATTAAGATGTTTAAGATCACTGTAACAAGGTTGTGTGAGAAGACAGGTTGAGAGTCCCCAAAATTGCTAACAATATCCACTTAGCAAATGGCCTAATTTTGTGAGTAACGAAGCAGTTCAAAACTGTGCATTTCTGCTAAGCTTCTAATTATAGTTCCTCTGCATTTGTCTTTTCAAGTTAGACAAAGAAACAAAATAAAGGTAACAACAAAGGATTAACAGTAAAGATGAACCTTATTGCCTACTATACATAGACCACCAAAGATAACATTTAAATCCATGTGCGTATGCACACACACACACACACACACACACACACACACACGCACACATCTTTATCCTAAAGAATAGTTCAAGTTTCTTTGTTTAGAAGCACTAGGCCAATATCTAGACTTCACTGGAGGCAGAGAAATTGAATTCTGAGATGTCATGACACCACTGGATCCTAGATGCTCTGCTACAATTATTTGGAATCGTTTCCAGGTGTTAATAAGTAATTATTTAACAGAAACTAAGATGAATTTGCCCATAGATATAGTCTAGGAGTGGAGAAAGGGTGCTTCCTAGAGATTACACTGACTGTGGTTGCCAGGACTGTGTCACCATCATTATCATTCAACTGTAACCCCATGTTTTCAGTGCAGGAGCCACTCCTGGAGGTTGAGTCTCATGCCTTGCATACTTTATGACACATCGTAGACACTCAACACAGAATGAATAAATGAATGAGCAGATCAATCAAAGTAGGCACTCAACACAGAATGAATGAATGAGTAGATCAATCAATCAATAAGTGAACTTATCCTACATAACTGCTGAGAAGTAAGAGAATTTTAAATGGATCATGTGAAAGAGCCACTCAAATTTTGATTATCTAGCAGTGGAATTGAGTTGCATCTTATAAATCCAAGTGTGGTGGTGTTTCAGGTAGATGCCCAACACTTGGTAGAGAGCTGGTGAGACAATGAGAAATCCCTTCCAGCATTCTGTGATCTTTGCACTGATTGGCTGCCACTGGAATCAGATACAACTTTCTTTACATTTTTGTTACCTATAAAACAGAATCAGTATACTTTCCCCAAGGTAATGGCTCAGAAACAGGGAATTCCTGCTTTAGGGTAATAATTAATGGAATAGGTTCTAGCTTGCCTTCTCTATTATTTGAGCGACTAGACATAGAATCAACAATTACAAAGAAACTTCCACCCAGAAACTTATATCCCTACCAGTTTATTCTTACTCAGAGCCCATGATGAAATGGAAGGAACAATTGCCACACTCCTAAAGTATTTCCAACTAGAGGAAGGAGAATCAAGTCCTTTGTGTATATCACACATTTTAGATTGGCAACATGCCAGAACCATTTGTCATAAAAGCAACAAATAATCCAAATGCTTTGAATATGGTTATATTCCACTTTCTTAAATTGAACTAAAATAGCCTGAATCTCAAGGTTCTAACATACTATATTCGGAAAAAAATTGCATACATATACATAAACACATATACATTACATGGTGCCTATCAGACAGAACCCTTGAAAACAGAAAGCTCTTCTAGACAGTAAATTATGCAAGAACAGAGTCCCATAGGACTGTTGGTACTAGGAAGCAGAACTGAGCCTGAAGGTTCAGGAAAACCAATTAATTCTTGTCAGTGCTTCCTGTGGAGCTGGCAGATGTGGGAACTGAGGCAGAGAGTAGAAGCCAACTGCCCTAGGTAGGAACCAATATGGCTACATTGTTAAATACAAGTCCACTAAATAAAAACACCATACTTGCCTAGACTAGAAATTAATTTCTTTATATAACCAAGAATTCCTTGGAACATGTGATCTCATTTTCTCAAGTTGTCTCTTTGGCCATGAGGGGCCCCACACCCATGAGCCAGATGTACTCTGAGAGTTGATGTGATCACACAAAGATGCTCTCAGGAGATGACTGGGGAGACACAGGAAATTCAGCACTTGGATGCCTTTTAAGTGGAGTTGCTTTCTAAATTTTCAACTTACAAGTTACTATTCAGGAAAGGACTCACAATAAACACAGAAGGATACATCACTATTTCTAGAAAAAAGCTAACTGAAAAAGGAGGAAAATAAGCTAAAAAGTCACATTCTATCTTTGTCATTAAATCACATGCATTGACACAATCAGGATATAGTATCTATTGATGTTACAAATATCATCAGAGAGATAAATATAGAAATACTAACCATGAGCTAGGCAAATTCAATATAAATGTTATTAAAGGTAGGTATTTTTTTCTATTTTCTATTTTATTTTCTATTTTATTTTATTCTATTCTCCAGAAATGCTGACATGACAAAAGTGACATGCTGAAGATGGTTTTGCTTTTCCCAAGGAAAACATCAGTCCTCTGGTGCTAGTTCTTAACTCTGTCCCATCCCCACAGAATTGAGTTTACTGATTGGTAGCTTAAGGCTTCAGGCTATATTCCAGGTCTACCACTGTTTGCTGTTTGCTCTGAGATTTTGAGCCAATTAGCTTCTCTGGACCTCAGCTTATTCATTCTGAAAACGGAGGCAATAATTGTCCCCATCTTAGTGGATGTTCTGAGTATTAAATGAGACACTGCACTAAGCTCTGTGCCTGGCATGTAGCATATTCAATAAATAAGAGCTGTGGATCTTACTGTGTTTTCTGCAAGGAGGACACTAATCATTTGTGACTTATTACCACCTGTTCATTAACTTGGTACTTTATCTCTAATGATACATGATCAGGGTCCTTTGTGTCAGGAGTTAAACAGCCAACCCACTCTTGCCTTCTGGTATCTGCTTTAGAGGCTACAGCCTCCAGAGGACAAGGCCAGGTCTGTCTGCACAGTTCCATGAGGTGGGTAAGTGATGTAACTGACATGGATTCTTTCATGTCCCTGGTGATCACCGACTTAAGTGTGAGAATTGGAATTTACCAAGACAACAGATAAAGGGATGAGGATGCTAAGTGCCCACTGGCAAGCTTCCTCCCTTATGGAGAGAGCTCATTGTGACTCTTCAGTTTAAGATTTAAAAGGATACTTCTATATTTCAATCAAACCCCTCTTACTGCTCTGAAGTGGAAGCAAGAGAATGTTAGAAAAGAAAGGTTGATTATTCCAGAAGGTTTTCTGAGCATAGAGAAAGACAGGTTCCAGGAAAGAAATATCTGACTTATCCTATCCCTTGGAGGAAAAACACCACCAATTACATTTTGAATAACACCAATACTAACAAGCAAAAGGGACATTAGCCCCATAAAGTTGAGAAATGTTTTATTTTTTAAGGGAGGGAGCGAAAAATAAATTAAAATGACAGTGGATGGGGATGGGGAGAGAGATAACATGTTGACATTCCAGAACAAAAGGCCAGAATCAGTGATCCAAAGGGAATCTACATTCACTTTTCCCAGAATGGTCTATCCTGAGACTGTCCATGTGATAAATGGCAGTAACTCACAGAGCCAAGGCTGTTAGGCTTCTTCTCTGAAACTCCCACTCATCTTTCTGACTGCCGAGAAATCAGCAGGCCCACAGTACGGAGGCTGTGACACATTTGACAATAGATCCATCTATGAGGGATAGATGTGCCAGGGAGACTCCAGGAGACTCTATGTCACCAAGAAAACATTCTCCTGAAAGTAAGTGGCCAGTGAGTTAACATGATAAATCGGGTGCTGAGCAATCCAGGTTTACTCATTCTTTACATGTTATCTGTGTGATTAGTTAATAGGAAGAAACAAAGAAAAGGGGAAAATCAGTGCATTCTTAGCAAAAGACTCATGACATGCTGTGGGTTTAAGAATATGAGTAAGTACTCCTTCTTTGTCCAACTTGCTGCCTTATTTAAAGCTTGTCTGCCAGAATAATAGATTTAGCTGTTGGGATTACAAAATTAATGTTTAATAAGAAATGATTCAGCAAGTTTTTGTTTTTTCTCTATGAAAAACCAGAATCTGCAGTGCCTGCGGCATTTTCACTTTAGCAGAAAATTCTGTTAGAGGAAAAAATCCTGGCCTGGCAGACAAACCTACTGTCTAAGTTTCTTTGACAGTTCTCAGCAGAGACTTGGAAATCAGTAAGCTGCAGGGTACTGAAATGGAATGGGAGAGAAGTTCTGCTGAGTTTGGAAGTCTACATTATTTTGCCTGCTCTCCAGGAGTAGAGATGTGATTCTGTGGGCATCTTTGAGAGATGACCTGTTTGGAGGGAAAGGAAAGGTAAAGTTTTATTTATAAAATGTTTAAATCTTAAGAAACAGTTCTTAAAACCCAATTAAAATTTCCCAATGCTTTTCTTAAAAAATTACTAAATTTTTTTATAATTCAAAAACTATATGAAGTTCAAGTATACATTCAAAGGTTTTTGTATAGTCACAGAATTATACAACCGTCACAATTAACTACTCAATATTTTCAGTACAAAAAATTCTGTAAACTACCTCCACTATACAAAGTATGACCTTCAGAATCAAAAGCCAACAGCTATTCCTGCAATCAAAACAAGAGCTATCCCAGTCTAGTTATTTGTTGATAGAATTTTAATCTGTGATTTACAAAAAGAAGAATAATTGTTCTTCTTTGTGACATTCGTTGTCACATTCTCAATGTTATGTATACACAGTAGCAAAAGCTGTCTTAGTTCTAGCTGCACTTAGGGTTCTTTTGCTCTTTTCCCTCACATAAAACCATCTAGTCAATACTCATAATCCCTTCCACATGATCCATCTCCCTTGCTCTCCATACCATCGTTAATTTTTCAGGTATACTTTTATCATCTTCTATTTGAATGACGTGATAGTTTTCTGAGGGTCCAAGAGTTGCAGCTTCATCTCTTCTGTGTACCACCTGTCTGCCCCCTGGCACAGGGCTGGTATCTCCCTAAAACTCTACTTCAACCAAGCCATTTCTTCATTCTAATGGTTTTGGCAGCCATCTTTGCCCATCCTTTGGCTTCAAATTCAGGATCCCCTTCAATGAGGTCCCAACCTGTTGTTATGGTTTTTATTTCTGAGCCAGCTCAAGAAACGTACCTGTTCATACCGTGAAATATTCAAATTCCAAGCATTTCTTCAAGTCTTTTCCCACAACCAAAAGACTTCCCTGCCCCAGTCCAAATTAAGTCTCTGGCAATATTCCAACTCTTTTAGGAGTTTTCCCTACTTCCCACTCATTACTTTTCCCCTTGTTTTTACACTAAGACTCAACCCTAGGCTCATGACCATTACTAACTTTTCTGCCTTTGTGTCAATCATCTATTTTTTGTATATTTATTGAGAACCTCATCGTATATGCCTTGTTATCCTTGAGTTCTTAACCCTGTGTTTTGTTCCCACTACCTCTATATCATCATCTGGTAGAGTCAAGAGCTTTTGGAATACAATCAAGACAATTTACTGAACACTTACCATGTTCAAATGCACCAACAAGGAGGAGAGTACCATTGATGTGTTAGTTTAGTAACTGTGTGTCACAAAAAATTCACTACAAAGCCATTGTTCATGACTGCAAAACTAGATCCCCTTAACTGCTTGTGGCACTGACGCATGTGTTGGGAAGAGTAATTGTTGGAAGATAATAGTGAAACGGCGATGTACTATGTGGAGCCCTGGCATGCCATATGTCCCAATTAAACTTTATGGTGAAGCATGGAATTATCAGAAAAGAAAATTTAGTTTGAAGGGGTTCTTAGACATCGATCTAATTTAATCCCCTCCCAACCACAGGATCTCATCCACAAAACTTGAAATTGATTATCTCCCAATCTTAGTGTGAATATATTCATTGATGACCCTACTACTTACTACACTTTTATTTATTTATGTTTATTTATATTTATTTATGAGTTTTATTTATGGTATGAACACTTCCAGATTCCTTACACTGGTTGTAACAGGGAGATACACTACAACTTGGTCTCACATGTCTAAAATATGACTTGGTCCTGATCAAAAAGTGATGAAGATAGAGAGGGAAGTTGACACAATTTCCCCTCCTGGGATTTATTCCTTGACTTAAACTTCCTATATTTATTCACAAACTTCTACACTTGGCTGCCCAACACTAGTAACTCTTGTTGCATTTCTTGGCCACCTAAAACAAAAGTCTACATAAATTGTTGTTGGTTTGTTTTTTTCTTTTTCAGTAACTACATAATTTCAAAATATGCTTTCAGACACAACACTGGATATATTCCACTAGTTTAAAAAACATGACAGTCAGATGAATATAGTATTTATAATAATTGCTATGACCTGAATCTATCATTTGGAATAGTTTGGAAAAGGCCCTAGAAAGGGAATTCACCTCAGCACCTCAGCCTAGAATAATCCATAAGACCACATTGAGCAAGAGTTATAGTTTCCCATGAGCATGTGTGTTATTAAGGACATTTATGGTCATGCAGCATAGGGGTCATCTTTGGAGGCTGCCAGCAGTCCATGGTGTGTCTGATGAACACAGACCTGTGCTAAAGGTCTGTACCCTCTGCAGAGAGGCCTGGCATTGGGGAAAGTGAAATGCTTTAAGAGGTATGCCAGGAACATCAAGTGGGGATGACAACTGAGGGGCAACTCTATCCAAGATGGCAATGTACATGACATGGCAGGATGTAGCATGCATAGGAAGTGGCACCATGTGCCGTGGTGAACACAGCATGACAGCACAGGACAAGTACAGGTGTCACAGGGAATGGTATAGTTTTGGGGGGTCCTGTGCTTTGGGATATAGGAGTGCTTTGGGATATAAGAGACAGAAAAACCACAGATGTCAGAGGACTTATAGTTCTATCCCCATCATGTTTTCTAAGTCATTAAACTAATTAAAGCAGTCAGTAAACTCTCAGAAAGACTTCACTTACAAAAAGGGGTGATGCAGCAAGTATTATTTAAGTTACATGCTTACTATGTCTTAAATGAGGTGGTAAGATGGATACTTTCAGCTCAAGCTTAATTTACATGGCTTTTACCACACCCAGGTTATTGAGAGAGAAAACTGACACAGAGATTAGGAAACTTGCTCTGAGGAACACAACCAGAAATGACAAAATCAAACTGGATTTAGGGCAATCAGACTCCAAAGCAGATGCTGGTAGCATTGTTCTTGGAATTGCCATGAGGATTAAAGGAGACTGATGGTTTGTGTCTGGTTTCTCAAGCAAAGTAAGGTGGGTCTGAACTTGGAGTCATGTCGTGGCTGATGATGGAGCAAAGCAGAAAGAAACCTCTGCACAAGCAGATGTATGACTGGGTCATCATACCCCAATCATTAAGTGGTTGTGGGAACAAGGCATGTGTTTTACCAAGAGAACATCAAAGTAGATTTCAAAAACTCCCAGGCTAAACTCCTTTTTGAGGCACAAAGGCCAATGACAATGGTTTTATTTTGCATACTAATCATAATTAGTTACCATTTGGCCTCTATATAATTTTCTTCTTAAGTTTTCACCATCCTACTCCTATGGTGTGCTGATCATGGAATGTCTGAAATTTAATTTTGGGTTTTGAGTTGTCCCCATTTCAAACATAATCTCATGTTGGAATGCTTGTTGAAAAAATAGAAACAGATCAATGACATCTTGGGACAAATAGCATGAAACTGGAATTCAGGGTCCATCACTGGGTGGACTGAAAGGCAAAACTTTATCTCTCTTTCTATATCTCTCTCAACCCTCAACCCCCGCACACAAACAAAAATATTTGCATGCAGTCAAAACCAAAACATAAGTAGGACATGAACCCCAGAGTTAGCCATACTAATCAAAGACAGTAACAAGAAAATTAATATCTCTTACCAATGACAGCATTCATTTTGCTGCTCTGGGCTACCTGATCTATGGGTCAAGCACACTGCTTAAGCCAGTAACAGCCATTGATGTGCCAGAGTTTATTGTATTGATCCAAGCAGATCTGAGTGCTCTGTCAGGAAACTACTCCAAGAATTTCTTTGTTTGCATTTCCTTCCCTTTCATCTCCAGGAAGAAAAAGAATAATAAATAATGCACAATACACATAAACCATGTACATTTTCTAGCATTAGTGCAAATCTTTTATTCTAAGAGGGTAACCAAAATTTTGTACCCAGGCGGTGTAACTGACCTACCATAATGATGAATAAAAATATATTGTGTCTTGGGAATTTAGAAAAGACTTGCTTATGAGGAAAGTGAGGCTTTCACTGGGGCTTTAAAAAGACATCCATTTTAGAGAGGTAGAGGGAAAAGAGAGAAGTTATATGAGGAGCAGAAATCAAACTAAGAAAAAGGTGAAGCAGTAAGTAGGAAAGAACCCCACTGCAAGAGGAGAGTTTGGGGAAGTGGTAAGGACACAGGTCTGAAGGGAGTGGTGTGACTGTGGTGCCAGAGGATCTATGAATTACTTTCAACCAATTAGAGCAAAAATAGCATCTCCAATGGCAGCCTAAATGTTTGAGGTTCAGATCAAAAAAATTATGACTCTCTTAGATTATGAAAGTAATAATACATGGCTACTATGAAAAAAATACAGATATGCAAAATTGAAAAGTAACCTCTCAATGTCTACCCCTACTTCTCTGAAAAACAACAGATACTTTTGGGGGAGTTGTAGATAACGTTAGATTATTTCCTCTATGCATAAGATAGATATAGATACAAAGACACACACATCATACCACAGCCATAATTTCATTTATCTATGTAGATCTAGCTTAGAGGTGAAAATGTCAGTATCCCATAAAATGAATTCACCAAAAATTCTAAAATTCACCAAAGCTTCACTCTTCCACTACACAGTGCACAGCCACCAGCTCTTCTGCTCTAATAAACACTGCCGAGAGGAACACCCCTGGAGCTCACAACTGTTCGATTAAGACCATCAAGGATCAGGGACACAAATATTTTTAAATATCTTGTAACTTTACTACTCAGCCACTTGGAAAACACCTAATAAAATGTCCTTCTGTGTGTGTCAAACCAGAAGGACTAGGAATTAGTGTAGCATAGAAGGAGCAGGAAGCAACAAGACAGCAGCTCAGGAAGAGAGTGACTACAGCAATAGATGTTGTAACAAGCAAGAGCAATACAACAGGACCTGCTTTGAGTACACCCTGGAGCTCCAGAACCCAGAGAGAACAGCAGGCAAAAGCCTGGGGAAGGTGCATTCAAAGGAAAGTCCTTTGACTCCAGAAGTGCCTGGATGGAGAAGTTTTGCAGAATCCAAGGGAATCTCATCTTGAAGGATGTGTAGGAGACTAAGAGAGGGTAAGAAATTAAAGATAAATGCATGGCATTTGCAGGCACATGGTTGAAGCTGGAAGGATATGCTAAGTGAAATAAGTCAGAGGGGAAAAAATATCAGGTGATCTCAACTTCTAAGTGGAATCTATGGAAAATGAATAATGGGGCCAGAGGAAAGACAAAACTTGCAGGCAAACCATAGATCTGAGGTATGACAGCAGGTGAGGAGTCAAAACAAACAGGAGAGAGGAGAGCACAAGGAACTATGAGGACTGTTTGCAACGCCACAATGGTGGGAGAATTCTGGGGAACTACACCAGAGGGGAGAACTTAGATATTGTACAGAAAAAATAGCAACAATGTAAGAAAATAAAAATAAACAGAAAAACTCATCAGAAAAAAAAAGAACTTATAATGAATTTGTAAGGACAGAAGTGCTAATGATCCGATGTTACTTGATTTTCCTTTTATTCCATCTCAACTTTGGTATATATTCTCATAGTCATTTTTAAGTAGCTGGAAATAAATTTGTTCTGTCTGAAGGCAAAAGGCTTCCTGAACAAGCTAGTGTGTGAACAGTTAAAATAGTCTGGGTCAAAATGTGCACAAATAAGAATTTGAAGAGGACTATATTTCTTTGTTCAGTGAGAGTCCATAAAAGCAGAAGACAAAACCATGTCCTGGAAGAGGAACCAGAAACAATTACTATGTCAATAATTCAATACGAGCATTAAATTTTTATGTTTTATTTTTTATAAAAAGTTCTAAACATAATCTTTTAAGACATTATCTCCTGCATCTGGGGTTTGTGGCTTTCAAATTATGCCAAGTAATATACTTTGTTCTAGTTAAGGGCTGAATTAACAGTTTTGGCCACAAACAAAAGTCAATACCATTCAAGTTATTTTTAAAATTTGGTTAACAATTCACTGGAATGTTAATCTGTCTTTCAATAGAAAATGGTTTTCAAAATAAATGTTTCTTGAAAGAAACATGTGGGAAGAAAACAGTCAAGTTTTACCTTTCCTAAGTATGAGAAACAGGCCATTGGGAATGGATACCTTCTGACCTATTTTTATCATGTTTGTTAGTCAACAAATTGTTTTTAATTTACCTGGATGTTGGTAAGCTGGAGGCTTTTATGTTTTGAAAAGAAATCAACAGCTAAAAGAGTTTGTCATTGTCAGATAATGCCAGAAAGATCTGATTTTGGAAAATAATTTTAGGAATTCTTAACTTTTTTTCTGTTTAAGATTTCTTCTCTGAAGTAAGAATAGTAGTTTAAAAATTACTTCTAAATATATCTTTATATCCTATTTCTGGATCATTTCTTCTTGACTAAAATAATAGAAGGAAAGAGCATTTGCTAAATACTTGCTAGGTGCCTGCCAGTTACCAATGAGAAGTGTTAAATGTATCATGTCAATAAACAAATATGTAGACATTTTAAAGCAAAAATCTGATCATAGCATGAGAACTATGAAGACAATTCAAACCTAATAGTGATATAACAAACTTGATGTTCCCCTGTGTTTATTTACTTCAATCATCCAATATGTATAAATGTCTTTAAAAGGAGTTATTCCTCTTTTTGCCTTTATCACATACAGACTACACAATCCCTGTATGAAAGTCCTAGGTATCTTTTGGCTGGCTCAAAGGGGGGAAATCCACTTTGATTTATCTCTAAGGGACAAGTCACTGGGAGCCTTCTGGGGACACTGCACCAGTGTGCACTTCTCATGATACCAAGATAAGACACAGTCTGTGGGGCTCTATGGCTTATAGAGCCCTGGTCACAGGACGGTGATGGATGGAGGATACAGCAAGGACCCATGTTGTGGGATGTTGTGGGACTGCAAGGGGGAGCCTTGCTGATTTGTGGAACAGGGAAGATCATCCCAGAGAAGCTGGTGTTTGCATGGATAGACTGGCAGCAGTGTAAGAGTTCTGCGCTCCCCAAATAGAGGACACAGAAAGGTCAAAGTCATGAAAAGTCCCACCATCAAGAAAAAAATTGTTTGGTATAGCTGACTCCATATACAGGAAGCTAGATAAAACAAATAAATCAAAGTCAAAACCAACATAAAATTTGAGATTTTGACAACTAATACATGATTCCTTTTTGGTTAGGCTCTGAAAACATATTTGCGCTAAGGACAGTTCAATAATAGCAAAACTACTCATTTCTATGGTTCCTTCCTAGACCTTATTACTAAAACCTTAATACTACAGTCAAGTTGTATGTATGTATGTATTATGCATGTATGTATATATTTATTTATGTATGATCTTTATTTATATAGACCAGAAATCCATGAACACTTAGAGCGATTAGATCAACTATATGTAGTCAAAGTGCAAATTAAAACTCAGATTTGTAAGCTACATTTATTTCTAAGACCTATCAACTGAATATTGCATTTAAGACCTGTGTGATGCCATGAATTCTCCTTAAACCAAAGTGTCCCAATATCAATAGGATTGTGTTTGAATTATTTCTAATAGTGTGATGGGTTTGTGATGACCCATTTGTAGTCTCATTCCTCATTCCTATACACTTAACCGATATTTTGATTCCATATTTGCAAAATGTCTGGTGGGAGCTGGGAATCACCTGAGTCAGGCAACCTGTGAAAACCACACACCCACCTCTCCAGGGGTCTTCAGCATGTTCATGGTGACTAAGCCTTGCTGGCATAGCCATCATCTGAACAGTGTGCAAGAAGCACGGGTATTGTTTTTTAAGGTGCCAAGTTGGCTCCTCAGCTATTACAAAATTAACATCCAAGTGCATCTGTGAGCACCGTGGAGGTATGTGAATCATAAGCATTCATAAAATGTCATGCCTAAATTAAGTTTTATCATCAAATAGTATTTATTAAACACCCACACAGTGCACACACACAGCAGTATGTGAGGCACATCAGCAACGGAATGCTGTGTCTCTAGTTGTGAAAGTCCTTCAACATAAAATACAAAAGTGCGGCTGGAGGTCATCAAGACTGTTTTTTTCCACTGTGAATATTCTTACCATAAATTTCAAATAGTGAAATGAAATACCTTCACCCATATGGTGAAATCTTCACTAAAGGCTTTATGTTCAATTTTTTCTTATCAGTAAATAAGCAGCTTATCTGCAATTCCATCCAGGCTTCTTGTGGTTATGACAAGATACTCAGAAGAATTACTCTTGTATGGATTCATGTCATTTTGCACTATGATATCTAAAATTATGAGACAATAAGAAACAGTGAGAAGGAACATCTGTATTTAAATTGTCAAAGAGTCATTTTATTTTAGAATCGAGTATACGACTCATTTTTTATTGTTATTGCCTTTTGTAATTACTTCTGAGAATACAAAGACTTTAAAAATTCATAAAAGCTGAGGCTGAGCATGGTGGTGCATGCCTGTAGGTGGCAGCCTAGGGAGCCACGGCCAAGGCCAGGGATCTCGGTTTGAGTCCCACCAGGGGCAAGTAGCAAGTCCTAGTCCCCCAAAAAAATAGCTGGGCGTGGTGGCATGTGCCTGTAATCCCAGCCACCTGGGAAGCTGGGGATTGCTTGAGTCTGTGGTACCCCGGGCAACGTGAGCCTATGGTTCCATGCGCAAAAACAGCGAAACCTAGTCTCAAAAAAAAAAAAAAAAAAAAAAAAAAAAAAAAAAAAAAAAAAAAAAAAAAAAAAAAAAAAAAAAAAAAAAAAAAAAAAAAAAAAAAAAAAAAAAAAATCATAAAAGCCGAACAAATGGAATATCTGAAAACAAAAGTACCAGAATTAGTTTTATATCCAGAGACTAAGGATACACACAATCGTTGAGTCAATAAAAAGTTTTAGTGAATCAACTGATACTATACATTGGAAAAACCTGTTCGTTTTTACATCATGCATTTGACTTTAAAACACCTAAATTGTAAGATTCAACCTGTTGTTTCTACATCCTTTAGAATAACTCAGAAATTACTTTAAATCTGAATGAGGCTATCCTTCATAGGTCATTTTTTTACTCTTTAGTCACTTTCTTTACAGATGTGCTCATTATGTCAATTTCATTGCTCAGTTTATCAACAGGTATATTTACTATCCATACATTTTACCTGCATTTACTATACAACAAGCACACACTGCCTTCAGTATGCTCAGAAATCTCAGGTAGTTTGAATGTTACCCACGAAGCACAAGGTCAAAATGGCATTTGACACTTTTCCACATTCAACTCCACCATAGTCTGATTTCCCTCTCCTTCAAGAATTAAGAAAAAAGGTACACTATGAAGAAATCTTTGTTGTCGACCAAGTCCTTCATGAACATAGTTTTAAATTACTGTCTTCTGTGTGGCCTTTTTTAGGTTTCCCCTTTTTCCACTTTAGGGGAGTCCTCAGCTGCAAAAAAAAAAGAAAGAAAAAAGCCATTGCCTAACATGAGCTAGACTGAGAAAACTTTTGCCCTTAATTATTTAGAATTTCAGGTTTTCAGAGAACTTGGGCAAACCTAGTAGTGCTCTCCTTGCTGGTCAATAAGGAACTCTTTTTGACATTTCAGACATGGGGAAATATAGATCTGGTTAGAAAAAAATGTAGATGTGTAGATGTGTTACTCATGACAGCCCAAAGCCAAGTCTTTGGGATCCGTGTGAATGAATTCCATCCAGGGCCCAGGCTGAAAAGGAGCCCTTGGTGCATTCACTCCCTTAGAGGAGGTTCAAGTTAGGCACCACTTAGACTGCAGTCTGCAGTGAATAATGTCACAGTAAAATTTCAGTGCTATGAATTTTAGATTGTTTGGTTATACATTCATATGATAGTAAATGTGTTCATTTTAAAAATGGCGCACAGGTGACAGGGTGGTAGAGACCCCTGGGTCTGACAACAATATAAAAAAATAAATCAATAATTTTTTTAAAAAGGGATATAATTCTTCACCTTGAAATAGTTCTTAAATTAGGTCTTCACTGCACTGTTCTTTCCTTAAAATTTTAAGTGGTTTCTGTGGTTTCTCAGGTAAGACCCCCAAAGTAAATAAAGTATAACCTATGTGACATATTTCAATGGGTAGTCTACCTCACTAGCTATAAACTATGACCATACTAGTTATATTAGGGAAAAAAATTAATCATTTATTTCTTATTATAGTAAAAACAATATCTTGTTAATCTAATTAGGAAAAAACTAAAGATAGCACTATATTATTAATTCATTGTGGTGGTTCTAAGAATAAATAAGGAAGTTTTATACATCTATATATCTATAATTCATCTTCTGATATTAAAAGCTAATTTCTGATAAATAAACCAGTATACAATAAGACAACTCACTTAAATCAACAGCAAACTTATGTGTAGATAGTATTATGATACCTTTAAATATCTCAAAAAGCTAATTTTTCCACAATTGTATACCAGAAGTTGTTTCTCCAAAATGAAGTCACCTGAGCACTGCAATGTCCCCTCCTGAGTTAACAACTCCCAACTTCTACCTCTAAGATTTAATGCGAACAAGCCAATGAAGGTAAAGTGAGTAGCTGTGCTACAATTTTTCAGAATTTCAGGAACCAATTTACCTTGACTTTCTATATACTGTCTTTCTTTTTTCTATCCTGATTTTTGACAATCTCATTTATTATCTTACCCAAGAGAAGATCAAAGAAAAGGACAAGAGATAGGAGAAAAGCTGCATATTCGCCTCATCTTTTGGTATTTCAGTTTTAGCACTTTCACGGAGCTTTTGATATCATTATAGGATGATGGAAGTTGTACCTGAACTGGAGACTGGAGACGATCTGAAGGTTTTGTCCTCCTTAACCATCCCTCCTGTTAATAATGAGGAGTTGATGGAAAACTGGGATAAGTCTGCATAGATGATTGCTAAACAAAATGTCATATTTATAAATTTTGAGCAAGTACCTACTTTTATGAAAGAGTGCCTACAGCTAACCACCAGTTCCACTTAAGTGAAAGGGAATCTTTAAATGCTTTAAGAAGCAGAATTAAAACATAATGCAACTGCTGAGTTAATGACAGCACAGCTCTTTATTGTTCTGTGGCAATAATGTGAGCTTCTTACCAAAGTGACTTTTAGAATGGCTGAATTCCCATCTCTCCCCTGAGTATTCTACAACCCACTTGGTAAAATGTGAATCAACTTTGAATAAAAAGTACATAAAAGTGATGTCTAATCTTTAAGACACGGTGGTGCAGATTAGTATAATTTGGCTCGAAAGGGTTGGTTTCTTTCAACCTCTGCAGTTCTAGTTGTGTCACCTGCTGGTTTAGCTGTGTCAACATGGGCAAAATTGAGAGCTGAAGTAATTAGACAAATAATTCAGGCCAAAAAATATGACTGAGAAGGAAGCTATTTGGCAGTCTCTCTCTCCACTGATCAAATTCAGCTCATTACAGTGCAGTTCCTTTCTTGTTCTTTCCCCTCCCCCCCGAGACCGCAAATAAATACATGTGAAGTTAATGAAATTCAAGTCATTTTTCATTTAGAATATAATATTTATATATACTGTTATTGTTCCCTCTTGACTAAACCACCATCAAGGTGGATAAACCTGGTCACAGTGCTTCACCACCACCAGCGTGGAGCTTTGAGGAGTGCTATGATAAAGTCAGCCATAAGCCACCTCACAGAACATCCACAAATATTCCCACAGGGAGGTCACATGATCAGAAGTCACTCCAAAAAAACCTTCCTGAATAAGTACCTCTTTTTTTCTTTAATTGAAAAGGCAAAGATGGTCAAGTAACCACTTCTATTGCTTGATTGAGTTTACATTTCAGGAGGAAACTGCTGCAATAATAAACAGAAACCTCTTTCAAAACACAAAGAAGCTGGGTCCATGCCATGTATTCATGCTACTCTTCCATGTAAGCCCTACCCTTCCAGCATTTTGAACAGGATGCACCTTTCTCTTAGGAGGTTTTTTTTCAGGGATGGTGATGACGGTGATGGTGTTGAGATGATAGTGATGGTGACTTTACCTAACACTTAAAAACTGTGTTACACACTGTTCTAAATCCTCCCCAGGTATTAGTTTCCTCAATCCATGAAGTGGGTATTGTTCAATATTCTTATTTTAAAGGTGATAAAACAGGTATGATGAGGTTAAGAACCCAGTAAAGGCAATTATACAAGATGATGAATCTTCAGACCAAAAAGAAGACACCTAGTACTCTATCGTATACAACAAATATCAACATCCTTTACTTTAATATGTTTTCCTACATCCTGCAAATAGGCAATGAAAATTGTGGACTAGTAACCTGGTTTACCTAAAATGCCATTCATTCATGAAGGTTATCACTAATAACTCTAGTGACAGGAATAAAGAAGAGTTGTTTGAAATGTGAACCATTCCTCCCCAGTTTCAATTGGGGGCAGCAGAGGTGAATCAGTATTAATAATATTCAAAAATTAAGATTTGATTTAAAGAGATATCATATATAATCAAGATAACTTGTCACTTTCTCTTTTTCTGCCAGAGAATTATTGTCTCTTGCAGAATCAATACTTTCACCAACATTTGTGAGAAAGTATCAGTTGCCAGTTCTTTGTTCCTCTCCTTATTTCTCACAATATTCATAAAATAGAAAACTTCCTTCATCTTAGAAGTGTTTGAAGAGATAAAAATCCTTTACCTTTCTTTCTTTCTGCTTCATTTGCACCCAGGGCAGAGACCGAATCTTCCTCTGGCTGGATGGGGTTGAGTTTTTATCTGCCCTCCAGGACTGTAATCTCCCTGACACTCCCAAGGGCTACACAGTCCTCTCTCTATTCAGGAGGAGTCTCTGAGAGGGACCCAATGGAAAGTTCATTTCAGGAGGAGGACTGAGAAGCCCAATCTTCCACCAGGGAGTCAGGTTGTGCCCCCCAACTCAGGTTTACCAAAAATCAAGCAACCACATATTTTCCACACTAGCTGAGTCCGTTCAGAGCTCAGAGGGAATGAGGTGAGATTAACTGGCACTGAGAAACTCCCACACATATCCTAAAGTATTTATTGAGTAATAATTTCCCAACTAAAAATAAGTCACCTGCTCTCGCTGACAGGCAACAAGGTAAGGGCTCATCACCGGCAGCAACTACAGGAGGGATCTGAATGTGCCAGCATGAACCAGTATGGTCCCTAGGTGCAGAAACCTCCCTGTGAAAAGCCTGCCCTGGCAGCAACAGCTCACAGTCTCTCCATCTCTCACATTCCTTAGTCTGACACCATGTTAGTGCAGAGGGCAAATGGCACGTATTAGCATCATGGGTTTGTCTCAGTTTAGAGGTGCACCCTAAAACCCTGTGGTTCTGCTTGCTTTTTCTGTTACCCTATCTTTCATTTTGGCCAACAGACTTCAATTCCTCAATATTTCCTCCTCCCCCAGCCACAGGTCAGTTGGAACAGAGCACACAAGTTTGCTAAAGCTGCAAGAATTAAGTCACACTCCATCTTAGCAATAGCTCCTTTTAAGTTTGTGCTGTTTCAGTGGTTCTCTTGTCTAAATGCCCTTCTATTCATATGGGTACTTTCCACTGACTCTTCCTTTTAGCCATCAACTTGGTGACACTCCTGAACAACCTCTTTCTGGAATAAAGTGGAATGCAGTCGTGGCTTCTTTGACTGACCTGAGTAGCCTTAATACTGGACTTAGAATTCCAGGCTGTTTGCCCTTTCTTTCAGGCATACTTTTAGCACCAAAGGAGATGTCTTCCCTTTCGTGGGAAACATGGGGGTATCTGATGATACTGACACTACATTAAAAATGATCTTTTATTCCTCCAGGTTTTTCTGTCTGTAAAACTCAAAGGTGAGGAAAAGTCAGGACAAAGAAAACTAACACTGAATTTGTGCCCCTCAGGGATGCACAGTGCAACCTCTTTAGCACTTTCCATTTATTTCAAGCAATATTTATATTTTTATTTTTTATTTTAATTTGAGGGCTACAATTTTGCTCCACCACGTGTGTACACATTTCACTTACTTTTCACCAAACCATTGGTGCCAATATCCCCTCTGCCTCTTTCCCCTGACCCCTCTACTCTCTTTCAAGTATACTTTTCACATACAGTGCCTTCCTTATATACATGACTTGATCAAAACTGCAAAAAAGGTTAAGTGAGTAGGTTACAAAAAATAATTTCAAAAAATAAAGTAGCGTATAGTTTCTGAAACACCCCCAAGTGAAACAGAAGCATTTTTTGGAATTGGATAAAAGAGCACAAGAGGCATGAAAGGTCAGCTGTGCAGGCTTTGTTTCTGGTGAGAGCTCCCTGACAACACACTCCAACAAGATCTACATACAGGAAGGGGAAGTATTCTGGCAATTTAATGACCAGGTTTTGGGTTCTTCTTTAACAATCAAAGATATGGATGAACGAAATTCCCACTGTCCCTACCTACTATCCAGTGAAACCACAGCCAAGGGAAGAGGCTTGGCGGAATCCGTGGGGAAAGAAGACCCTGTTGAGTTTGACTCTAGTCTGGCATGAAGAGATGTGAGAGGTGTAGATTAAGTGGGAGCCTCCCACCCCATGCCAGCACCCTATAACCCCTCACCTCTGTCCCTACCAAGGAAGGAAGGAAGGAAGGAAGGAAGGAAGGAAGGAAGGAAGGAAGGAAGGAAGGAAGGAAGGAAGGAAGGAAGGAAGGAAGGAAGGAAGGAAGGAAGGAAGGAAGGAAGGAAGGAAGGAAAGAAGGAAGGAAGGAAGGGTAGTTGGGAGTAAGAATTAAGTTGAAAAGATTAAATAATCATTACTGTAGATTTGTGGACAGCATCACCCCTGTCCCCCTACCCCCCTTAATAAAGTTAGAACCATCTTAAAGTACCAATAAAGCCTCATGACACAGTTGCAGAAATAGAAAGAACCTTTGATCACAAGTCTCTTACCTAAATTAATTATTTAGAGCCTATAAAGAGGCAACTGTGTAGCCAGATGTAGACTAATATGTGATCAAGATTTCCTAAGTGGCTTTAATCCTTGGTTCTCCAGGTCAGGGTCCTGATGGGTAGCTGCCTCACTGCGGCAGGAAAAGGTACCACCTTGCTGCTGCCTTTCTTGAGCAGCTGCCATGTGATGTCGCCCAGCTGCAGAAATTATGTGTCAGTAGAACTTTTCTCATTCCTCTTTCAGCCATGAGCACCTCTTAAGGAAATGCTTGTTTGATCATTGCAAAGGAACAGCAGAGTTGGGCCAAGTAAGGTCTACCCTCCGGGTTGTATTGAGTGATGTTCCATGATGCTGCAGTGCCCTGGTAACAGTGACTACCTGCTCATGAACCTCAACCACCACTGCGTGGAAAAGCCCTGTCAATCTAATGCACAGGGGAAGAAAGCAAAACAGGGAGGTTAAGGATGGTGTCCAAGGACACACAACAGCTAAGCTACAATTCTAATCCAGACTTGTCTCTTGATCCCTAGGCTGTCATCTCCCCACGTGCTCATGTATATTTACTTAATAGTCAATCAGTCAATCACAAATATCTCCAAATTCCCATTTTAAGTGCATTAATATGAAGAAAAGTATACTTGCTAAAATTTTGAGTGAGGTAAGGAGCAGAGAGGGGAGGAGGCAAGAAAGTTCCCCTGGTAGGGTCATATCTGGTAAGAGAAGCAGGTGGAGGGTAGCTAAGTTGCATTCTACAGCACACTATTGTGCTGGAAGGTGTGGAGAGTGAGATGAGCAGGGATGTGGACAAGTGAGAGAGGAAAGCCAGGTGACATGGTCCAAGGTGTGTGATGGGGTATGATTCTTCCCCCGCAGCCTTCGGACTTCAGAAGAGACTGAACTCACAAAACGCTGCGTGGGTCAGGATTTCTTGTCGAGAGCAGAGAGGGAGCAGCTTCCTGACTCCCAACCACAGATGCACTAAAAACTGTGAGATAAACCTTTCTTCCACTTTCTCCTGAAGCAAAGGTGGGGAAGACATGGGACCAGTGACAGCTGGACAACAAGGGCGTATCATTGAGAGCCATCAACAAGGAGGGTGAAGATAGCATTGCTTCCTTTAATGAACACCTGAGTTAAAAATGAGGAGGGGGAATTTTCCTCCACAGGAAGCAAAATGCCCTAGAAATAATTTTTTTTAATGCGATAAAGACAAGTGAAAAAAACCAAAACAAAACAGGCAATAGAATCTTATAATTTCCCAATCTGGTGGTCCCCTCAGAAATATGTTTTGAATATCTATTTTTCTGGTTTCTAGAAAGGACATGAATCTTTACAAATGCCTGTTCCTTCTTCCTCTGTGCCCAGCCTTTTCATGGCCTTTGCATATTTTCTATCCAGTCACTATATTTTTGCATTAGTTTATTAGAATGCTAAATATGATTGCCACTATTTTCAACTTTAGTTATTGTGTCTTTGACTATATAGAAGTGTTAGTTTATAGATGGTCAAATCTGTTGATCTTTGCCATTATATCTTTGGGTTTTGGGTACTGTAGGGAAATATATTACCCCTTTGGTGTATTCTTTTCAAATGTGTTTGGTTTAGCCTTTTGGAAAGGCAACTAGAGCAGTGCTTCTTTTTCATAGTGAAAATGAACTATTATCAAAGAGGTTTTCCCCTCCTCATTTGAAGATTTTGATAAAAAGAAATTGATACTGTATGCAAATTCATATTTGCCCTGAGAGTTAACTGGCTCTCAGTGGCTGAGGGGTAAGTAATTAATGGTGTAGTCAATGGCACTTCTGATTCCATAACCAGTAGAGCATATACTGCAGGGAATCTAGGGTGGAAAATGAGAGAGGGAACTGATCAACTTTGGGGACTTACAGTTCTGGTTTTGTTGTTGTTGTTGTTGTTGCTGTTTTTTAGCTCATACATTTTAATACCAGAAGATCTTCCTGAACCTCTGGATAGACTTAAATATATTTGATTGGCATCATTTGTTTCTAATTTAATCTCTTTCCATAAATCCTTCAACATGGAAAAACTCACTATGAGATTGCCTTACCGGATGAATTCTGCAGAAACTGAGGTTTGTGGGGTCTTACAACTATATGTTGGCTGATGTTCTAAAAGGATGAGTTTTATCAACCCTAACACTGCAGGTACTGCCTTGGATTCCTTCTGCTTACAAAATAATCATTATGCTAATCTAGTCAATACAACTTGTCAAACTTTAGCTTTTTTAATCTTAATTCTTGCCACTTGGATTTCATTTTTCTTTCTCTTAAAACACTCTCATTTTGCTTTATGTGGGTTAATTTTAGTGCCTAATGATATAAGTGCATTGCTAAAACCCATATGAAAATTATAACAAAAGTAAAACACATAAGATCTGAGTGCCAAGATAAATTTTGTCATCTGGTGCTTTGTCTCTACCTAAGTACATTTGTTTCTCTTCCATCTGTTTGGAAACTTATTTAAGCAAATTAACATTTCTCCTAGAATTAATCTGGCTCCCATATCAAAAGGCAAATATCCTAATTTGAAGAAACTTTTTATACATGATTATTTAGTTTACATGGCACATTTGCTGTAACTATTATTGTCATTCCCATTAGACAGATAAACTGAGTGTGAAAGTGGCAATTTGCCTGAAGTTATACAGATCTTCAGTGGTATGACTGAAATTCGAATTAGTCTTGTCTAGATTCACACCCTCTGCTTTTTCTGAAACATGGCACTTGCTCCCTTCCACGAATTCATTTGGATCTAGTGATAGTTGACTCAGTCCTCAGGGCTGAGCTCTCCACTTTCAGGGCGATCTTAAAGACTTGAACTCCAGCAGTGTTGGATAATAGGCATTCCTGTGGAGGCAGTCTTTTCCTCTTTCTCCTAAAAGTCTACCCTTTTTCTTAGTGACTGCAAAGCCTCCCCTCTGATCAGCAAACAGGACAGCATAGAAGGAAACTCTCTGCCTCACCTCCTTGAATGTGAGAGAGCTCACCACAGCCACAGACGGCTATGATCCAGTGCGGGCCTCAGAAGCCATATACAAAGGGGTCAGCACTTTGCTAGGTATTACTCAGTCCAACTGTTAAGATGGCCCTTTAAAACCCAATCGGGATCAGGAGTCCATGGAAAGAACAAAGGAATTGTAGTCCAAGTCCTATGCTTGAATTCCAAAGATACTATTTACTATTATATAACTGTGGGTGCAGCTTTTTTGAGACTTTGTAGATCTATAAAATGGAGTGACTACAACCACCTCTCAGAACTCCCAGATGGCAGTTACAAATAACATCACTAGTAGCACAAGTGTAGGCTGCAGTTTCTCTATTTTGCTTCCCTGCAGAGAAATAAATGAGGCTGAATATTAAGCATCAGCAACAATGCATGGCTCATGGTGCCCATCCAGTAAGCAGCTGTCATCATTAGTATTGTCACTGTTATTGTTAGTAGGTATTATTATTAGGGAACATTGCAACTGGCATTGCTAGTCACTGTCAGTGTGTAGATTTTAAGGAAAGGCAGAAATAATTATAGAAAGGGTAAGGGGAGAGGAAATAGAGGGCGAATGAGGAAGAGCAAAGAGCATCAAAGGTAAAAATGTATGGTAAGCGCCCTTTTCACTTTTGTTTAAAGAGTCTAATGAACTCATAGATCCATCATCAGCATAAACACTGGTCAATTACTACACCTCTGCTGTCTGAACAACAGAACAGACCCATTGCGAAAGATGAAGAACAACTTGCCTGGGACTATGTTTCACAGTGAGAGTCATCATGTCAGATCTCAGTAACTGAACAGCAGCAAATGAATAATTCCAAAAATACACCTTTGAAGTACCAAAAATAGTTCTGACAACCATAAAAGTGAACAATTGGAAATTATTTGGGGAAAGCAATCAAGAGCTAGAAAAGTACTTAAGGAACTCCTGTTATATATATATTATTAAAGAGAAAAGAACAGTAATTAACGTTCAGAGGATCTTGATTTATAACAGTATTGCATTTCCCCAAATCCACTTGAGCAAGTATTTGGAACCTGAAATACATATCCCCATAAGAAAAAGAGTCATAAATTGTAAAGAGCCAGGTGAGGGAGACGAGGAGGGGACAATGAGAGAGACTGAGCTTAGCCAAAGAGGCTGGAACTGGACATAAGCATGACCGCGCCAGTCAGTTTATTACACCTTATAAGCTAATTTAAAGGGTGTAAAAGAATGGGTTGCAACTAGTTAAAAAAAGAGGAAGAAGTGGTTTAGGAAAAATTAGATTAGATAAAACATTAGTTTTTATGGAATACCTGAGGGCAGGGGATTCACTCATTAACTTGCTGTTATTTCTTAGGCAATGTTTCTTAGGGTTAATATTGGAGGAATGGGGATATTGCTGCTTACTGGGGGTTAATCATGTTATTCTATCTTCAGTTTTCTGAAGACAGATAAGATAGTGAAATGAAGTTTTCTTTATTCATGCATGAGCCCTCTCTGGTTATAGCTGGCAGTTCGCAACAATAAATGGTGTTCTGTCTTGACCCTAGGGACCTGTTTGAACCACCTCAGAATTTTGAAGAGTGTGGCAGAGACAGTATAATAGCACCAAATGCTCTAGCTGTAATTGAACATAAGCATTTGGCTCCTGACCTGCTTCTTCATAGATAAGGCAGGGCCTGAGCAAGTAAGTAAATCTCCATAATCCTCAGTCTATTCTTTTTCTCCTCAATTTCATTGATATATAATCAGGATTTTTAAAGAAAAACTGCACATAACTAATGGATACAACCTGGTGAGTTTGGAAATATGTATACAATTGTGTTGCCATTGCCACAATTCAAGTAGTAAACTTATCCATCTTCTCCAAAAGTTTTCCTAAGTCCTTTTTTTGGTTTATTTGTTTTTGGGGTAAGAACATTCAACATGAAATCTACCCTCTAAACAAAGTAAGCAGGCACTGTGTTGTAGAAAAGATCTCTGAAACTTACTCATCTTGAATAACTACATTTTTTACCCATTAACCAAATCCTCACACTGCCCCTGTGTTCTCTGGAAACCATCATTCTATCATTGCCTAGACCATTTTAGATGCCTCATCAATGGAGAATCATGTAGTATTTGTCTCTCTGTGACTGAGTTAAGGTCTTTCAGTCTATTCAGATTGTCCTAAACAGTGGAATTCTTTTGTCAAATGGGAATTAAAATACTATCAGTCTCATGGGTCCTGTGAGCAATCTGGAGCTGAGAACACTCAGCACACTTGGCCCTCAGTGCTCCTGTGACTGCTGGTATTAGTAACAGGAGTGTGGCTCTGCCTGCCGGGAAACCATGAACAAAAGGGCTAACATGCATTGCTCTCTAGCTGAAAGGAAAGGGGCTGATGACAGGACTGCTATAGTTGGAACTAAATGAATTGTAAAACTCTCTCAGTTATGCACATGTTTACAAATGTGAACAAATGCAGAAGAAAAGAAAAATGCTTCTCTCCCTTTCTGATAATCCATCAATGCATATGATTGTGTGATCCTAATTTGCCTCCATACTTGTTTTATCCCTCTACCCATGTCTAAATCTCTTATTTATACAAAGGGACCTGTGCTACATGTGATCTTCCTCACCTGTTCCCTTTCTTCATTAAATAATACATCTCAGAGCTCTTTCAATATGTGCAATTATAGCTCTTGTTCTCTGTAATAATTCAGAGACAGTATGACTCAATGATTATACGAAGGGACTGCAATTTTTTTAAGTTGACCCCATCATGGACATTTAATTTTTAACTCAGCACTTAATAAAAAAATGAATATTATCCTATATGTAATTTTCACATTTTTATATTACTCTTAATGAATATCCTCCTATATGTAATTTTCATGTTTTTACAAACGTATTCAGAGAGCAAATTTCCAGGAATAGGGCTGCTAAATTAAATGATTTAAATTAAAGGATACATTTATCTCCCTTCAATTGAGAAATATTGCCACATATTTCCTTCAGACATAAATATAAAGAATAGTGGTGCACTGATGTGTGCTGTATCAACAACATGAGTTCCTGCTTCTGTTTCCCCTGGCCACCGTTGACTATGAGCAAGCACTGCAAATGTTGCAATCAGATACAGAAACAGCAGTATCTCATTTTATCTGGCTTCTCTTGGATGATAAGTGATAGAATCATAATATTTGTTTCTCATGTTTCTCTGCCATCTGCATTTCTCTTTTTTGAAATTAAAAAATATTTTCTTATATTATTGTTAATTTTTGGACAATATTTGCTTTATTCAGGTCTAGTCCCCGCATTCCTCCACCATCATTCCTCCTCCATCAACATAGGTGGAATGGATTTATTTCTCTATGAAATTCTTGTTTGTATTCTTTGCTGAGTTCTCTACTTTTAAAAGGTTTTGTTCTCTTGACTAAATTGGTCATTTGTCATATTCTTCTTACAGTAATATGAAATGATTTATTTTTTTTTCTTACAGTAATATGAAACGATTTATTTTTTAAATATAATGTTAATTTAAAATAAATGTTTATATGTACTTGAAGATATGTCTAGAGTATTCTTTCTCATTGGTCTAGCTCTTTTCCAGCTTTCAACAGCTTTGCTCTTCAAAAGTTTCAGAACCTGTTTTCAGATGGTGACTGGTTACTACTCTTCCTCGTTGGAATGTCTCTGCAATATTCTTACTTTTCCATTGTCATTGTGTCAAATTTAAAAAATGGTATCTTGATTTATATTTGATATTTATTAGAGATTAATTTATAAAAATATAACAAAATTTAGAGTTTTCCTATTGAGAGTAACATACTTACATGTTTTCTTGTATATCATTTGACCAGTTTTAATGGTAATTTTACATTTCTTTTTTTTATAATATTGTTAATTCTCCCACATATTTTTATCATTTGGTTTTGATTATACATCATTGCTTTATCTTCATATTTCCCATTATTTATATGTTTTTAACTTAATTATGTAATAAGCCACCCTGCTAATATTCTGCTAAAATTTTGAACAGATTTTTAGCTTGTTTTTCTCAGGTTTTCTCAACATATATTATTTTGCTTCCTCTTTGTTTCTTTCTTTGCTTAAGTGCATTTGTCAAAACAAACCAAAAAAAAAAAAAGATAAGTAATACGAATAGATGGCATTTGTTTGATTTTTATGAGAAAACATTTAATGTTGAATGATTTACATTTCTAAAACTAATGTTAAGAAAATATTTACTTATTCTTAGTTTGCTAAAAGTTATTTGTTCCTGTGTTTAAGGTGTTTATTTTTTAAAAAATGACATGATAACTTAGTGTCACCAGGAAATTTAAACCAGGACCAACAACTGTCTTTATGGCTCAATTTGGAAAAGATGCTTCCTTTGTATTTACTGTTATTCTAATGCTATTAGAAAGGCCAGAGTATCTGCAACATATCCCACCACAGTCGCACCTCATGTTCAATGTCATCACTTCAAGAACTTTTAAAGCAGAACTTAAAGGCAGAGTACCTCATAAAGTACTAGTAGGAAGCCAGAATTGGTCAATAATACTCCCTAGATTTCCAGGACATTCTAATAAATATTTTCCTAGCAACAAAGATAACTGTTTGAAAGAGAACATATACAAAATCTTTTCTGTGTGTACCACACTGGATGAAATGAACTCTATTTCTTCATGGCCAACAGTAATTCAATGAAAGCTACCCAAAATCCTGTGATAGATTTAGCCTGATATTTTTTAAAAGACTCCAAAGCAATGTTTTAAGTCATCAATCCACTCTGGCTCCAAGGTTAAGTCAAAATGAACCTAGGAATAAACTTTTGAAAGTAGCAAAGTCTAAAGAACACACATCTAAATAATTCTAGTGAGAAATGAAAATCTAGTATAAACACAGCTATGTTTACCAATGAACACAGTCCATTTTTAACTAATACAGTATTTTACTTTGTTTTATGCAAAACTAAGATTTCTTTTTTCTACAGAATATCAATCCTCAGGTTTTATTCACCCTGCCAAGGAATAAGAGCAGACTGTCAGATGAGCCAGTATATTCTGTAAACTGTGGTCCCCATCTTGTCTTTCAGCTGTCTTCAGGATGAAAGGTGGGGTTATACTCTAAAAGTACCCCCCCCTTTCTTTTTCCTTAAGTACAGAAGCACCAGGCTCAATTCCAAGTCTGCTCAGCAAAGGCAAAGTTGGTAATTGTATCAACTATCTGGATAATGTATGCAAAATTCAAAACAAGAGCAACAACAGCAAATAACCAATGCATAACTTAGAAATCTACCAAGAGACTTGTTAGTGTATGTCAGCATATGGATGCATTTTTAATCACATATGTTTCATTCCTTCTGCTCAGGGTCTTTTATCAGTAACTTCCACTACCTTTTTGGGTTCACACATGCACACAAGCACACACACGTTCACACACACACACGCAGAGTAATGAGATAAAAAATTATCCAAACACACATTCTCATAGACTGTCTTAAGAGTTATTACACTAATTTACACTTGCTGTTGTGATGCTGTCAAAAATCACCTTTATAGAGAAAGGTAAACATGGGATGATGTCTTCCTGTGTGGAACAGAGAGAAACACAACAAAGAACTGACAAAATTAAATGGAAACCCCAGAATTATTGGGGCTACCAGAGTTGCGATGAAGGGGGGAGGGGAGCCCCAGGGGGGAAGGGGCCCAATGGTCTAGGGTGAAGGATTCTGAGGACTTTGGTGATGGGTGGGTGTGGTGACATACACCTAATACCCCTGTGGGAATTTCTGTGTTGAACCATGTGGTGGTTTTGTTTCTCATAGTTAAGTTGTTGCCAACAGCAGCATCAGCACTGTTTGCTCCTGCTATCTGTGTCTAATAGCTCTCATTCCTCCACATCTATTCTTGCTGTCTTTTCTCTTTAAGCACTGACCAACTTAATAGGTGTGAAGTTATATTGCATTGTGCTTTTGATTTGCACTTGTCTTTGATTTGTAATGTCGATTATCCTTTCATTGATGTGTTGACTATTTGCATGTCTTTGGAGAAATATCTATGCATGTCTTTACGTTCATTCATCATCATATTGGTATTTTTTACTTTGTTTTGTTTTTGCTACTGAGTTGGAGCTCCTTTTATATTTTGGAAATTAACCTCTTATCAGATCCATGGTTTGCAAATACTTTCTCCCTTTTTATTATAAGTTAATCTGTTGATTATTTCCTTTGCTGTATAGGAAATTTTCAGTTTGGTATAGTTCTTATCTACTTTTGCTTCTATAATGTGTATTTTAGTGTCATTCATAAAATTGTTGCCAAAACTAATCTCATGAAATTATTGTCCTGTTTTCTTTTAGGAGTTTTACAGCTTGGATCTTATATTTATCAAGTTATTCATCCATTTTGACTTGATCTTTTTGTGTATGGTGTAAGATAAAAATGTGGTTTCATTCTTTTGCATGTGGATATCTAGTTTCCCCCATACATTTTTTAAAATACTATATTTTACCCACTGTGTATTCTTAGGATCCCTGTTGAAGATCAACTGACCACAAATACACATATTTCTGAGACCTCTAGTCTGTTCCACTGATCTATCTGCTAGTCTTTATGTGGGGATCACACAATGTGATCCCTGAAAAACCAAGTGGAGTAACAGAGGTATGGCAACAGTGAGGACAGACCAGGACCCTTTCAATTTCAGATGAGAGTCAGAGGGTCTGTAGACCAAACTATAGACTAGGAAATTTGACAGTCTGACCTGGGTGGTCAAATAAGAGGTGATGATGAATTCGTAAGAACAGGCCACTCACTGTTTGTAATCCTTTATGTGTGAGGCACTATTCCAGGCACTTGAGACACAGAGGGAACAGATGAATTTCCTCACAAAAGCTCAGTGGTTCAGACTGTTCCATCTGTGACATAGTTGCCTATGTTTTTAGAATGAGGTGAGGCTGTTAGTAAGGATTATAGCTAATCCTCAAAAAGACTTTCCTTCTTAACAGAAATAAAACCTCAAGATTCTTCACTGGAGTGTCATGAAGGGTCAGAGAGTGAGAGAGTGCTATCACATTATTTCCAGGAGTAACTCTTATGTTCAACAGTTTCCATGGGTTGGAATGTGAGCAGATGAGTCCCAGGTCTCTGAGGCTTGCTGGAGGCTGGTGGTCACACATAGAGGATGCTGAGTGCCTATCCACAGAGTCCTGCTATTATACAAAATGCACTCACTCCCTCCGGGACAAAAAGCTCCAGGCAGAACCTATGCCTTTCACGAATAGAATCTGTGGCACTACGGGTGCCTTTATTGCATTATTAATAATCCACATCTAAGTCAGATATTTTATATTTATAGATCACTATCTTTCCCATAGTGACCAACTCCGGTATAGACATATGACCTAAAATTATTCCAGTCAACTCACACAACTTAGCAAAAACAAAACAAAAAGCTCAGCCAAAAAATGGGGAGAAACACTAAAAAGACACTTCCCCAAAGAGGAAATACAAATGGGCAACAGGCACATAAGAAAATGCTCAACATCACTAGCAATCAGGGAAATGCAAATCAAAACCACAATGAGATACTATCTTACACTGGTAAGAATGGCCCACATCAAAAAAATGGGCAATGACAAGTGCTGGCGTGGATGTGGAGAGAAGAGAACACTCTCACACTGCTGGTGGGAATGTAAACTGGTCCAGCCACTATGGAAAGCAGTATGGAGAACCCTCAAACTAATGAAAATGGAACTACCATTTTACCCAGCCATCGGTCTTCTGGGAATCTACCCAAAGGAGACCTCAATAATTATACAGAGGGATACCTGTACTTGGATGTTTATTGCAGCACTATTTATGATTGCAAGGACATGGAAACAACCCAAATGTCCCAAAACAGATGAATGGATGAAAAAGATGTGTATATATACACAATGGAATATTACTTATCAATTAAAAATGACAAACTTGATGAATTTGAAATAACATGGATGTACCTGGAAGAAATCATATTAGCAGAAACCATTCAGAAAGAAAAAGACAGGAACCAAATGGTTTTACTAATATATGGGATATAGGAAAAACAAAAGGTCAAGAGAAAAAGTCAAAAACAAGCTAACAAACTAAAGTACACAACTGGGGGGGTGAGTGGGAGCAATGAGGGAGGGGAGGTGGTGGGTGAACCCCAGGGAATACAAAGATGTGAAATATAAATAAATTATTAATAGCAAATAAAATAAAATTATTCCAATCAAAATTATACTCCATTTAGCTATTCAATGATTGGGAAACAAGATTTTCTCTCCCCTTTAGGATGTCATCAAAACTGCATGTATCCTAGATGGTGCCTTGTTCACATACAGAGAAAACAGATGGAAACAATTATGAATAAAATTCATCACAGCCCTGAAAATGTAAGCACATGTTTAAATCACCTCTGAAGACTGTCTTTGGCTTGAGTTTCCAGTTTCATCAGCCAATGGATTTCCTTATTGTTCTGACCAGTCTGGATTGAGTTTGTAACACAGAGGCAGTTTACTGACACAGCTCCCTCTCTCCTGCTCCCCAAATGTAGTAGCAGGGAACTGGAGCAATTGATGACTTAGTCCAAGGCAACTACAGCTGTCTCATGGCATTGGGACTCAGCTTCTTCCTATCTCATTGCCCTGTTATACCTTGGTTATGTCATCATCCTATGATTGACAGTGACTCAGCACTGTTTTTTATACCAAGACAAGGAAGGGGAAAAAAGAGGAAGGAAAGGGCATATCCTTTTTGTTTAAATACACAATTCCTTTTTGTTTAAATGCAGTAACACATGCCACTTGCAGTCATATTCTTCTAAAAGAGATGGCTGGTCTACAGCCATACCACCCTGAACGCACCTGATCTCATCTAAAAGAGATGGTTGCATAAACATATTCAGCTATTAGGGATGCTTATATACATGAGATTTGTAATCTTGGATGCCACAAATTCAGCTAAAAGGTCTTGCCCTCTTGAGTTAATTTTTGTGTGATACAGGGTAGTGGTGCAGTTGAAAATCACTGGTGCCAAAATACCCTGGTGGGTGGAATCTAAGAGAAAGACTCCATGTGAGAGAAAATGGGAAGTGGGAAGAGAAGGCATATAAAAAGGGAGGAGAGCAAAAAGAAAAAAAAAGAAGAGACAAGGATGGCAGACTGAGAGAACAGGCCCACATGGCCTGGCCTTGGGAAGCTCCCTGGAAGAGTGAGCTGGTGGTGGCGAGAAGCCATGGTGGGAGAATGGCCTGCAGAGAAGTAGCTGGTGTGGAGTCGGATTCCAGAATGGCAGGCCGGGAGTAACCAGGGGCTGCTGAGGACAGGCCTGGTAAATGTGGCTAGGCTGCCAAAGGTGGGCCTGGTAAAGAAAATGCCTGGAGCCACAGCAAGGCTGCATATTTGGAAAGTTGAGTTTGCATCAGCATCTGTTGGAAAAGTTTGAAGAGCCTTGGAGAAGCAGAGAAGCTTGGAATGCTGGAGAGAATAGAAGCAAAGAGAAGATGCTGGAGAAGGACTGGACTTTGCAGGGTGCCTCAGGCTTGGAGGGGCACCGTCTTGGACATGTGTTTGAGACTTCTGAACTAAACAGTACTTGAAGTGAAATAACTGGCCACTTGTGGTTTTGAGGACTTTTTGTTTTCCCTGTTGATACCCTTGTTAATAAAATCCTGTTGTTAAACTGCATGTGTCTGTCAACTGCTACACGTGGTGGTATGGCCCTGAGGGAACCTGATTGACAGAGGCCTATTTTATTTATTTTATTTTATTTGTTTTTGGGACTGGGTCTTTCAGGCTCACATTGCCTGGGGTACCACAGACTCAAGCAATCCCCAGTCTCAGCTTCCCAGATAGCTGGGATTACATGCATGCACCACCACACCCAGTTATTTTTGGGGACCAGGTCTCGCTACGTGCCCCTGGCAGGACTCTGGACTTTGCAGGTTGGTGGCTTCTGCCCATTTCAACCTAATTTCATACGCTGTAAGATGATCCCACTAATTTCACTCTTTTGCATGTGATCCAGTTTTCCCACACCACTTATTGAAGAGATGCTCATCTCTCTGAGGTATACTCTTAGCTCCTTTGTTGTAGGGTAATGGGCTTACTTCTGGGCTCTCAATTCTATTTTATTGATCTGTGTGTGTCTTTATTCCAGTACCATACTGTTTACTATTATAATTTTGTAATATAATTTGAAGTCTTGGGAGTATGATACCACTAGTCTTCCTCTTTTTTTTTTTTTTTTTTTTTTTTTTTTTTTTTTTTTTCAGTAAAAATTGTTTCAGATATTCAGGATCTTTTGTGGTTTCAAATGTTTTATTTCTTTGAAGAAATTGGAGACTGGGTAGGGACTGCATTTGATCTATATGTTGTTTTAGATGAGATTACCACTTCAGTGGTTAATTTTTATAATCCATGTGTAGGAATATCTTTCCATATTTCATGTGTCTCTATTTCTTTTATCTTAAAGTTGCATTGCATAGTTACCTCACTTTATTAAGTTTACTCCTGGGTACTACTTCATTCTTTCTGTTTCATTATAATTGTAATTTTTTTTATGTTTTTCTCTTCTAGTTCATTGTTTACACATAGAAATACAACTGATCTCTGAGTCTTGATTTTATACCCTGACACTTTATTGATTTATTATTTCAATAAGATTTTTAGTGAAGTCTTTAGGGTTTTATTTGTAAATTATTGTGTAGGGCAGAGGAGTAGCTTAGAAACACACATGTACACAAAGGACTACTACTAAGCTGTTTTAAAAGATGAGCTCTTGCCATTTGTGATAACGTGATGGAACTGGTGGGTATAACATTAAATGAAAAAAATCTGAAGGAAAAAGACACAGTGGATGGTTTCACTTAAATGTAGAGCATAGAGAAATGAAACAAAGGATCAGGCAAAACTAGTAAGAACCCCAGAAACCTGTGGAATTAAAGCTGTAGGATGCATAGGGTAAGAGGATAAACAGGTGGGGAAGGGACCCAATGGGCTATGATGGAGGGGACCCTGGGTGCCTTTGAGGTGGGTGTCATGTAGATATATCATTGAGGAGGTGCTCTAAATTACATATTTGTTGTAAACTACTGTCATCTCAGTCTGAAAAAAAAAAGTATTTTTCTTTGGGAAAAGAAAAGGTCAGCTGTTGGAGAACAATGGTAATCAGCATTCTGACCTTTATCCGGATATTCCAATGTGAAAAAAGGAATGTGTCTCCTATGATATACCAAATCACTTTCATTTGTTCTTTTAAACCTATTTAATATCTACTCCAATTTAACAGAATCTCAATCCCATCTGCTGAGTTCTACATGAAAATAATTCCATATTGTGTGTATGTTTGTGTACGTGCCAACTAAAGTTCAAACTCTGGCTAATTTCAATAGTCTGTGAGTAATTTTAATCTCTGATAGGACAACCTGGAATTAATCCCAAATTGTTTTCACTGATGACATTAAAGATTTAAAAAATAAACAGTGACATGACAAGTGTGGGCACTTACTCTCTGAGGCCAGTCAATGAAAGTGGTTTATTCTTTGTACCATTTCAAAGTGACAAGATAAATGTGGACAGTGGCAACCCTGGACAGAATTCTGAATTTATTTTAATACATCGAACCCATATGTTTGTGCTGAGTGTTCAACTATGTTGTGACTAACTTCTAGGAAGCTGCATTCATTTGTGGAGTTTTTAAAAAATGTAAAGGAGTTCACTAAAAGATGAGAAATCAAACACTGATTCTGATATATGTTACATATGCAGCACTTAAGTGGCTGGATGACATATATATAAATCTTGTATCTAAATGTAGTTATGATTAACATCAAAAGATGAGCGTGTTTTTGACTCAAAGCTTCAGTAGCATCTCTACTCAGCAATGTAATACATACATGGGGATGAGAAAAAGACTAACATTGGACCTTATAATAAATAACTGCTAAAATAACCTGCATTTATTCTCAAATCATGCATTAATCACCAACTATGTCTGACACCTATGGGGGATGTTTGAGACAAGTTCTCTGCTGCTATAAGGTATTCAGTTGATATTATAAGCAAAACATTAATCAAATACTTCCCATTGTTGTTTGTAGTTTAAACACTTTAATTTCTCCATTTCTTTCAGGAAAATACCCCTATTTCTTAGCAAGATATACTGAATTTAACAATGTGTAGACTCTTGCATGCTTAGAACTTCCCTATAATACACTGTACCCTATCCTTATCTATCAATACTTGTGGTTCCAAGAACACTTTATGCCATTTTTTTACAGTTTCATGGCTTTATATAAATCCCTGCCTCAGAGTGGTCTCCTTGCTTACTACTCATTCTCCAACATTCAACTCACGATTCATCTCCATTGTGAACAAAGTTTCCCCTAGCTTCCATCAATAATATTCAGCATTCCTAATTCTCTCCAAAGACCATTTTCTCTGGTTACATTCATTGCACTACTTCTAATGTTTAATTCACCAAACTTTTTCACCCACTAGACTGTGGTCTCCCTGGGGGCAGTGATTTTTATCCTGTCATCGTCACATGTTCTAAACTTAAAATAATGTGTTGTACAAAGTTGAGGTGCCATAAAATTTCATAGAATTGATAAATAAAGGATCAGAAATGCTACAGTTATAAATGAATGCAATTCAAGTTATTATAATCACTATTAGTTCCTTCTAATTCTGAGGGGGCTACTTGAATTCTCTGAACCTTCCCTCTCATCATTATTTGGAATAACAGAAGCTTTTGGCTTCCACAGAAGTTATTTATTATGCATGAAGTAATATGAGCTTCTTATTCTATGTAACAAACTACAGCTGAACATTATTCTTCACCACTACCATTCTGCCCCATTTTCTGAGCAACTTCTCCAAGCACAGAGAATGTGAGGTAGTGATAACACTATGGGGAAAGTCCCCTGGTTTATCAACCACCTTTCATCCCCTAATTTGAATGAGTTAATTATTTTGGGAATGCAACTGATGTTTTCATTTAAAAATCAACAATGATTACTATGGTTTTGTAGTATAATTTGAAGTCTGTGATAGTAATACCTCCATTTTCTCTTTTCTTGGTCAGGAGGTTTTTTGATATTCATGATCTTTTGTTATTCTATATGAATTTCAGTAATTTTTATTCTACCTCTTTGAAGAATGTCATTGAAATTTTTATAGCGATTGCATTGATTCTGTAGATTGGTTTTGGTAGGATGGGCATTTTTATGAAGTTAATTCTTCCCATCCATGAGCAGGGAATGTCTTTCCATTTCCTTATGTCTTCTATCTCTTTTAGCAGCATTTTAAAGTTTTCTTTGTATAGTTCTTTCACATGTTTTGTTAGGCTTATTCCCAGGTATTTAATTTTTTTTGGTGCAATGGTAAATGGATGGTTATTTTCATTTCTTCTTCGTCTGCTTGACTTTTTTGCATATAGGAAAGCTACTCTCTTCTGTGTGCTGATTTTGTAACCAGCTGCCTTACTGAACTGTTTTATTTTTTCAAGAAGTTAAATGAATAAACTATTAAATAAAAATAAAAATCAACAATGAAAAATCAGAACAAGTGGGTTCTGGTTTAGAAAAGGCAGCACACCCTCTAGTCATCTTCTCTCCTGTGCACCTGTAGAGAGAACTTTCTCTTTAGCTACTCCGAAGTCCATTGATTCACCAGTAAGCAGAACCTATGATTCAGTAAGAAGAATAACTCTCAGGGTGCATCCCAACATAAGTTGCAGAGGTAAAAGCCAACATGGTGTAACACTGGAGACACAGAGGTGTGAAAACTGACAAATATCAGACCCTGAACCATGACTCAGGGGCCGACAATCCCACATTAGAGTCATCCCTTCGTTTGATGGCATGAGGTCTACTCCTTCCTTACCTGGAACAGGAGGCACCAGAATCATAGTAAAGATAAGATTCTGACCTCCCTTTGCTTTTGCCTAGTGCCTCATGTTAGCTGTATTGAGGAGCAGCATTTCAATGAGTTGAGGTCACACATGATTTGGAGGCATGAATCCTTCAGCTCAAATTTGGCTCCTCTAATGACCAGGTGAAAGACTTTAGAAAAGTTCTATTAGCTTTCTGAGTTTCTACTACTTAAAATAGATGAGAATACTTATTCTAGAGTTACAAGAATTTTTGTGAGAATAATATCAGTGGTCAGAATGGTAGATAGTTCACAGTAAATGGAAATTAATTGTTATTTTTATCATTATTTTTGTTGCTGTTTTGTTTCTATTGCTACTACAACAAATAACACTGGCTCAGCTGTGAGTGGGGCATGACTCATGGCCAAAGAATATACTAGAGAAACAACTATTATATATTAAATAGTAAATCAGGAATAAAAAAGGAAATAAGTTCCTTTTCTAATATAAGAATAGGACAGTCTATGTACAGGACATTGTCTATTATCCCTGTTAACAAAGGGTATCACAGTAACTCTTGAAACAAGAGGTATAATATCCACTTTCCTAAGATAAGACACCAATAAAAATATGACTCTTTACCTCCTGTTAAAGTGGACAATTTATCATAAATTTATATCTGCTAATATCATCAGACAAAATGCATTAAGCAGCCCAAATGATTTTTAAAGAACCAATTACAGGATTAGCATGATCATTTGACTAAAAATTCTTTAAAAGGGTCACTCCACTAGATATTTCCTTTACTTATTTTGGTGCTTCAAAATTTATATTAGTTTCCTAATTACTATTATAAGTGATCCCAAACTTAAAAGACATAAATTTATTGCCTTACAGCTACAGAGTTGAGACACCCCAGAATCAAGGTTATCAGTGGGGGTGGGTTCTTTCTGGAGGCACTAAAAGTACCCATTTCTTTGTGTCTTTTTTCTATATTTTAAAAGTGGCTGATTACATTCCTTTGCAGATCAAACATTTTAAATATTGATGACTTAAAAAGGATTCAAAGTACTAAAATGATAGTAGCAAAGGCATCTTAGCTCCCCAGTAACAGTCAGTGATTTTTCTCAGGTCACTTACAAAAACAATTATAGACATTTCAAGTAATTAATGTATTTGAATTTTCTAAAAATGTGATAATTTAATTCTTTCCAATAAGGTCAAGAGAATTATGACTGGTTGCACTAGGAAGTATACTCTAGATACACTTAATTTATACAACTTATAATCTCATTTTTTGAAATGAAGGAAAAGGCTTTAAAATTCTTTCAAAATGGTACTAAGAGAAAAGGCCAAGGCTGCCACACTCAGTCTGAATAAAAACAAATGTCTTATTAAATGTGAATAAGCTGTTAAGCCATACTCATCACCAAAGTTTATTCATCATAATAACTATGAAGGAGGGAATCCTGCTGTTTCTTAAGAGGAAAGCTCTGAAAAACATTGAGGAAATAAATTCACCCAACTTTTAAATTGATAAATATTTGGATAATCTACTGGTCATCTCTGAAAGCCATCAGAGAGTTAAACCAAGTGAAGTGAACTTCAAAGACAAGCCCTTCCTAAAGAGATATGGCGCACATAAACTCACCTTTCCATGGGAGGAAGAGATATTCACCATTAGAAGAATAAATCACTTTAAGTTTTAACACATTTAGAGAGACTGCATGTAGGTTAATGCATAAGTTTAAATAACTGGAAGTCCAAATACATGTTTTTCCTTGCATTCCAACTGTGTGCTTACAAGGTATTGGAAAAGGGCAAGAGAGCAGGAAAGCCCCACTTGGTGGCATGGGTTTGAGGGGACATATATGACCCTTCTCTCCCACAGCAAATGCCTTATGCCACTGGAGAAGGGGATTAAAAAACCGTCCCGCTGCCAGGACACAGGCAAAACTCTACTGCTTCTGGGAGAAGGGTAGGAATAAGAACCCTCTATTCCTGGGGGGAAAGGCAGGAAAACCTTTTGGGCCAGGACTCTGCATCAAAACAAAACAGAAGTCTTCTTTCACTGGACAAAGATAGGTGACTGGAGGAGAGGATTCTATATGTCCAGGAACTGCCAGACATATAAGGAAGAAGTGGACGGCAGATAACAGCAGTGAGCAAGTCTGACCTTCAAGTTCTAAATACAGAGGACGTGACAAAAATTAAAGCTGTATCAGGAGAATTCCCTCTACTGTCATAAATTTTACACCAAGTGAAGCAGTAGAAGCTTACTGGTAGGAAAGAAGCAAAAGCAAAAAAGAGTCCTTCTGGAGTTGATAGGCAGAAGATCAGGGCAGGAAAACTAAGATAAACCCTGAGGCACTATAGGACTACAGTAAGAGCAGGGTAATAGTAACTCACTATTTGAGACAATGAGGAATTTGAGACAATGAAGGTAACTACAGAAATAACAACCATGGAGAGAGAGCACATAGACTATGATGAAGGACTATGGGTACATGGGTGGTGGGAGTGCTACAGGTACTCTACCTAACGGTAAGATCCTCTACTTCCAAAATACTAACAACAATGTAAACCAATGGCACCACAATATAAACACTTATCAAAAAAAAAAAAAAAAAAGAAATGACAAAACCAAGCTGACTTCACTATCAATAGACTGACTTAGCCGCCCATACTAACAGTCTTACAGAAGGGTCATGCCCCATCGTGGATATAATTACTATTTCCCTCGTTCTCTGTTGCTCTTCTATACATGCTATTTGATATCTATTTCAAATACATAGAAACCAGAAAAAACACTTTTAAAATATTTCTCTCTCTCTTTTTTTTTTTAGTGTGGAAAACTTTAATAGGGTTAATGTACACAGAGAAGACAACAATTCCCCAATAAAACACCCAAAGTTACCCATTCCCTTGTGGTATAAAAATTTTTTAATTGCTGAGAGATAAAGCCATCAATAGAATCAGAACTAACACATGTCAAAAATATTAAGTAGGAATTTCAAAAATAATGGACTAATTTGGTAAAAAAAAAAAAAACCTACTGGAAAGTTAAATTAATGAACAGAGAAAAATAAAAACAAAAGAGAAAATTATAGAAGATTCTACTGTGAATGTTAGAAATAATTTAAAAGATATAAAATCAGTGTTTCATTCAACATGCTTATCAGTTTATTAGATACAATTAAGGAGATAATCAGTGAACAGAGATAAGAAAATAGAAATTATTATAATAGAAAAAGGTAAGAAAAAAGAACAGACCATCCAAGGTCTGGAGGACAATGTCAATCAAATAGGTAACATATCAAAAGTAGACTCTTAGCAGAATAGAGAAAGGAAGGAAAATATTTGAAAAGACAACAGCTGAGGATCATTCAAAATTAATAAAGACAATAAATAATGAAAATACCAGGGAACTTTAAGCAAATAAAATAATTGTTAAAAAAAAAAAAAACCTTGACACACAACAGTTCAGTGAAAACTCAGGTAAAATATTGACAACAGAGAAAAAAGAATCTTAACAAATAAAGGAACAAAGAAGTGGGATAGAGCAGCCTTCTTCTCAGGAAACTATGTAAGCCAGGTGACAATTAAGTAACATCTTTAAAGTATTGAAAGAAAGTAACCATCAATCTAAAATTCTATATTCAACAAAAATAAATTTTAAAACCAAGGTCTCTTTTAGATGAACTGTACCTAGGAGAATCCATTTCCAGCAGACAGAAGAGTTACAGGAAGTTTTTCAAAAAGAAGATAAACCATGGAAGTTCAGACATTTATAAATTCAAAACAGACCAAATAAATTCCACTGGAAATTTTAAAAATGAGATTAAATTTAAAAGACAGTTGAAGCAAATTTAAAAATGGTAGTCTTACTCATCGAAAGCTAAAAAGATGTGAGAGGAGTATAATTATCCTGAAATATACTTATTTATTAAGAAGTATTATCTTTTCAGAATTGTGTTATGAGAAAAACTGACTTTCACAGTGAACTCCTATGTACACAGAGAGATCACTGACATGTTCCTGCACTTGTCCTGTCACATCTTTGTCCATGTAGCCATCTATGATCAACTCATTTTTTAACTGCTAGATTGCATATAAAATTACACAATGGAAACAAGTTGAATACCCAATAATAGGGAATTAAATAAATTAATGTGTTTTCATTTAATGGAAGAACATGCAACCAGTCACATTTAGAGCTAAGGCAGTATACATGGAGAGTATTTGGAGACAGACTGTGATAGAGGTTTGCTGTATCAGACTTGGCGAGGAACACCCCAGAGTAGGGAGAAGTGCGGAGTCTCTGAGATAGGAATGCCCTTGCATTTGAAGACCAGTCTATACAAATAATTCTTTTGACCACATTCTTCTCCCCCCACCCACCCCTCTAACATTTCTTATGATTTGGAATCTGCTTGTCAGAGGTAGGACCAGTCACTGAGAAAATCATCATCTGCAAAATCCTCACTTTGATCTACATGCCATAATTTTGACATCAAGCATTTGCTAATTTACTCTCATGATCAGGGCACTTTGTGAAGCCTTGGTATCCCAAAACTGCCAAATATCTAGAAGAAAATTCACCTCCCCCTAAATTTTGTCAAGGTCTAGTCTGCTAATTCTTATTTTTTCTAATCCTGTTGACCTCCAGTCACACCAAACATTTAATGAACACTGTGAACCTGGAATGTTTACAGTCTTCCAGGGGATAATTTGGAATCCAGGATTCACTAGCTAAGTGTATACTTGCTAATTGTTAAAATAAATTATCTTACAACATTTTCAAATAAGTATATTTTACATAGATTGATAGATATAAATACAAAGATAGATTTACAGTAAGTGTGATATTAAGAATTTCTATAAGGATCTTTACTATAAAGAAATCAAGCAAATAGTATGTCAGATGGTCACACAGTTGAAAATACCATATACTTCTGATCAATATGCGGAGAATGACATTGAACATTACGGTATTGCTCGCCAAATCCATAACCCCAAAGCAGTCATGCAGAAACCATCAGACAAATCACAATTGAAGGCCATTCTCTAAAATAACAACCAGCATTCCTCAAAACTTCCAAGGTTGTCAACAACAAGGAAAATCTGAGAAAAAGTCACATCTAAGAGGAGTCCAAAGAGAAGTGACAAGAAATGTCAATGTAATCTGGATTTGAGTATGAAACAGAAAAAGACAGAGGGGGACCTAAGAAAATATCAATAAAGTATAGACTTTAGTATTTGTGTATCAAAATTATAACGAATATAAAATGTTAACTTTGAGGCAGACGCTTATCTTCACAAATAACTATAAATAAATAGCAAAATCCTCAGTCCATTATACACAGACAATAAAGCATAGCACCCTGGGGTCTCAGGGTTTGAAATCTCCATGACAGACTTCTACCTGTTTACTGCCTCATGTGTTGCTCACTACTCTTCCTCCCTCAGGTTACAGGTAGTCACTCAGGAAAGGTAAGGGCTGTTTAGAATGGAAAGCAAAGTGTCATGTATCAAGACAGGGAGAGCCAGAGGACAGACCTAAGTGGGTCACATGAACACTCTCATCTCTTGCTTCTCAGAGGCATTCAAGGGTCCTGATTTCTCCCAAGCAAGAAAGTGTTGAGGAGCGGGGAGGAAGGGGAAAGGCAGGTAGGAGTTCAATTCCTTTATATTATATATGGAGGATCAGGAACTGCCAAAAAAAAAAAAAGTTGTTTTCTTTTTAACTTGAATAATTCAGGCCAGAGTAGATTTGGGTGGCCTGAATTATCTGGATAGTTGTCCTAATTCTTTGTTTTGACTATGGAGACCTGGCCTTGGAGGGAAATAGGCCATTCACTTCCTGAGATGCTTATTCCCTTCCTGGAGGCTGAAAAATTAGTGAAAGGGTTCGAAACTTTTCACTTCTGGATTGAATTATGAGCAGAGAAAGGGATTTACTTGATTATAAACTTCTGGAGCGTAGAAATAAGTCATACCCAGCTCAGCTCAGCACAGCTGACCAGCTCCTTTCAATGGGCAGTCAGGTGAGTCGCTCCAGGGACTCCAATTGCAGTTGTCCTCTCTCCAGCGGTCTTTAGTCAAATGAGAATAGGAGGCATCCTGTCCCTGTGATTTCATTTAGATAGGCAGTCACTTGCTGCCTGGCCTGTGTGTTTATCCCAAAATAAATGACAGGTTATCCTTATTAGTTTCACCCAGAGGATGGCTGATTGTTCCGTAGATCCTTTTTTTTTTCCAGTGCTGAAAGCTCAGAATATTAAATATCACCTGTAAATTCCCAACTCCATTTTCTCTTCTTTGTAAAAGGGATCTTTTATAAAAGACAATTTACACTGTACCCTGACACAGGTCAAAAGATGGCACCTGACCTGCCTCTGGTTTTAGCCAAATTGTGGCATCATTCTCATTAAAGACAAAAGATTTGTTAATACAATTAAAATTTATTGTCATTTTAGCAAGTGAGCATTAGTTTAGATTATGGGGAAAAGCTATCCGGAAGGCAAAAATCTGTGAAACTTCACTCAATGGTGTAGTTTTCAAACAATCCTACAGTTCCTTCCATGGTCTGATTGTTGAGATACTAAAAATGTAACGAAAGTAAATACCAGCAATACAAATTCTAAATGTATTACTGAATTCCAGATGCTGATTTCCTCTGAAAGTATACATAAAAATTAATTGGGAAGAGTGTGTATTAATTTGGCTTAAGTGTGTTTTGCAACAGCCATTGAAGCAAATACAAGCTCAGATTCAGATCGATTTAAATCACATCCCCCTGAAGTAAAATGACATTCAGAAAGTCATATTCTATTCAATTGTAGCATACTGTCATGTCTTTTTCTAGCCCAAGATAGATGGAGACTCAAGAGGTATTTGTTTTCTGGTTTGTTTCATCAACTTTTATTTAGATAACATGGGTTTATGACACTGTATATGATTTAAGGGAAAAGTTCAGATTTCTTTAGATGCATGTCTCCACACCACCACCAAAACACCCGTAACCCTCTACCAGAGTCCTTCTCCCTATTACTCTCTCCACACCCCACCCCGACTCCCTTTCTAGTAGCTTTTCTAGATTCTATTTTTAGATTTCTGGGGGCAGTGTTGCTTTAGTTTGACCTGTTTCTTTGTTTTGTTTCTTCATATCCTACATGAGCATTTATCTGGTCATCTGGTATTTGTCTTTCTCCTTTAGACTTATTTCACTTAGTATAATCCAGGCCAGCTTCAGGAGGTCTTGGATTGGCCCAAATTTCTGTGCTTTAAACAAAACCTCAAATTTGTTATGACTTTATTTTTATATCCTAAGGGAAAAAATATTCTACCACTTTTCAGATTGCATTCAACACTGGTTACATTACAGTTGCTTCAAGCACTTCAGTTGTCTAGGGTATGCTACACGGAGGTATCATTTCCTAAGTCACATTGTGTGCAACACAAATAAACTGTAAGGCATTTTCATGTTCAAATACACTTGGGCGGTGCTGCATAAGATGGAATATCATGTTAAAGGGCATCACAAGTTACTAAGGCTGTCCCCAAAATATCTGATGATGGCTTCCTTTCTTTCATGGCTTACCCATGAATTATTGAGTAGTTCTATGGAACAGTAAGAGAAGAACTGAAAATAGTGAACTTTTTTCTAGTCTCTAACTAGTAGTAGTATACTACTACTACTACTATAAATAGTAGACTTTACCTTATCAACATCTATCTTCAAATAAGGTTGAAGATTATTATCACTACACATAATCTCTTCATGTGTAGTGCCATCTTGTCAAAAGTCCTTTCTTGAGTGACCATTTAAGCAGGACCCCCCAAGCCCTAGTCTCTATCTTTTTTTTTTTCTAGTCATTTTTTTGACACTGACACATTACTTCTTCCATCTTCCTGACCCCCCACTAGAATTAAATCCCATAATAACAGGGGCTTCTCTTTCTTCACCACACATCTTGAAATTATAAAGTCATCTCTGCTACATAGGCTCACAGGCTTAAGTGAGGCCGAAAGAAAGAGAGAGAGAGAGGTCAGAGTTCAGAATATCTAAGGTTGAGCTCGAGCTCAGCTGGTCTGCTGCTGACTGTCCTGACTGGGAGGGAAACCCTGGCATGGCTGCCCGCCTACCTCCCACAAAGGTCTGATGTGTGTCAAAGGGTAAAATGTTTGGACCATGTAATATCACAGAACTATGCCACAACCATTTATACTGTCATAAACATTGATGATAGCAAAATGAAGAAATGTTTTAAAAGCTTTTTCTATGAAAATGTTTATTCTTCATTTCCTAAATACATTTACAATTAAAGAAGACATTATAAATTCTATTTATTTAGTACGATTTATTTAATTGAGTACTATTTTATTTAATTCTATTTATTTAGTACTTTCCCAAATTACATTAACTCAGAAAAGAGAGCACAAAACAGAGTTAAAGAATGCATTATGCTTTTCATTTTGTTCAGTGAGTTCAATCCTTCTTGAGAGCTTCATAAAACTGGGAAAGAGGTTGGCTATTGATGATAGAAATTAAAAACAAATAGCTACATATTTAATTTAATAAAAGCACAAATTACAACATTAAATTACTTTCCCCTCATTATCACATACTTTATTCTCAATTATGATTTGCAGATATAAATTTTGGACAAATTTGAATATAATACATCAGAAAACACATTATATTTTTATATTTCATCTTTTTTTTTCTCTCTTGAAGAAACATTGGTTTACAACACTGTATGTATTCAGGGGAAGAAGGTCACATCTCCTCAGATGTGTCACCATTCCACCCCCCCCCCATTCAAGCACCTCTAGGTCTGTGCCCCAGACTCATGTGCCCTCTCCCCATCTGTGCTGCCACTCTCACACCACCAGCCTTCCCTCTCCCTCTAGTAGCCTCAGTCCCACAGACATATTTCTAGGATTCATCAAAGGTAAAATTTTTCTGACCAAATGGGATTCATTCCAGGGGCACAGGGATGGTTCAACATCTGAAAATTAATCAACATAATCCATCACATCAACAAAGAGAAAAAAAAAAAAACCCATATGATCCTATCAATAGTTGCAGAAAATGCATTTGATAAAGTTCAGCATTCATTCATGATGAAAGCCCTCAAAAAAATAGCAACAAAAGGAACATATAGCAACATAATAAAAGCTATCTATGATAAACCCACAGCAAATATCATCCTGAATGGGGAAAAACTGAAATCATTTCAATTAAGATCTGGAACCAGACAAGAATGCCTACTCTCACAACTGCTTTTCAACATAGTACTAGAAGTTCTAGCTAGGGCAATAAGACAAGAGAAAGACATAAAAAGAATACATAGAAGGAAAGAAGAAATGAAATCATCATTATAAGCACGTGATATGATACTCTATGTAGAGGATAAATAAACAAACAAAATCCACAGTAAAACTAATTGAAATAACAAACCAGTTTAGTAAGGTAGCTGGATATAAAATCAACAACTAAAAATCAGTGGCTTTCTTATATGCAAAAAATCAGTCAGAAGAAGAAGAAATTTAAAAAAAAAAAAAACCACTCCATTTACCATTACATCACTGAAAATTAAATGCCTGGGAATAAACCTAACAAAAGAAGTGAAGAATCTATACAAAGAAAACTACAAAACATTCTTAAAAGAAATAGAAGACATTAAAAAAATGGAAAGACATTCCCTGCTCATGGATTGGAAGAATCAACATTATCAAAATATCTATTCTACCAAAAGCAATCTATAGATTCAATGCAATCCCAATAAAAATCCCAATGATATTTTTTAAAGAGATAGAACAAAAATTACTGAAATTCATCTGGAATAACAAAAGATCTTGAATATAAAAAATCCTCCTGACCAATAAAAGAGGTATGACAATCTCAGACTTCAAATTATACTACAAAGCCATAATTAAAATAGCATGGTACCGGTACAAAAACAGACAATCAGACCAGAAGAACAGAATTGTGTGTCCAGTGATAAAACCATGCATATATGGTCAACTTACATTTGACAAAGGGGCATAAAACATACTCTGGAACAAGGACAGTCTCTTCAATAAATGGTGCTCGGAAAACTGGACCATGACATGCCAAAAAATAAATCAAGACAACTCCCTCACATCTTGTACAAAAACCAGCTCAAAGTGGATAAATGACTAAGATGTAAGACCTGAAACCATAAAATACATAGAGGAAAACCTGGGCAAACCCTCCATGAATTACACTTCTGAAATCCCTTTCAGGACACATCTACAGCTGGCAGAAAAATGAAGCAAAACATAAATAGCTGGGATTACATCAAACTAAAAAGCTTCTGTACAGCAAAAGAGACAACAAAACAAAAAGAAACCCAAATGAGTGGGAGAAAATTTTTGCCCTCCATACAAGTGATAAGGGTCTGATAACAAAGATACACAAAGAACTCACACAACTTAATAAAACAAAGCAAAAAGCCCAGTTAAAAAATGGGCAGAAGAACTAAAAGACAATTCTCCAAAGAGGAAAGACAGATGGCCAATAAGCATATGAAAAAAATGCCCTACATAACTAGTAATCAGGAAAATGCAAATCAAAACCACAATGAAATACCATCTTACACCAGTAAGAATGGCCCATATTTAAAAAAAAAATAGGCAACAAGTGTTGGCACGGATCTAGAGAAAAAGGAACATTCTTACACTGCTGGTGAAAATGTAAACTGGTCCATCCACTATGGAAGGCTGTGTGGAGGAACCTCAAACAATTGAAAGTGAAACTACAATTCAACCCAGCAATCCCTCTACTGGGAATCTACCCAAAGACACAAAATCACTAATTAAAGAGGACACCTGTAAGTGCATTTTTATTGCAGCACTGTTTACAATGTCAAGATAGGGAAACCCAAATGCCCCAAAACTGATGAATGGCTGAAAAAGATGTTGCATATGTACACAAAGGAATATTATGCCTCAGTCAAAGAAGACAAACTTATGTCATTTGCAGCTACATGGATTGAGCTAGAAAGAATCATGTTAACAGAAATAAACCAGAAAAAAAAAGAGAAATGTGGGATGGTCTCCCTTATATGAGAGATATAGGAAAAAACAAATGGATAAGAAAAATTTAAAACTGCCAACAGAACTGAAGCATAGAGCAAGAGAGAGGGAGGAGGAAGAAAAAGCAGGAGGGAGAAGGCACAAAAAATTAAGATGGTTAAGGGGTGACAAGAAGATGGGAGATCCTCAGGGTAGACAATGATGTTAGATATATATATATATATATATCAATAAAAATAAACTTTAAAAAAGGTAAATTTTTAATGAAGAGTCTATCTCAGATTTTTTTGAGTCCCAAAAGGCTAAGAACAAAAGAATAGGCGGCTGGAATTCCCATTTTCCAAAAGAAATGGGAAAATCAATTTTATAACTCTGCCCCTAACTCACTCAATGTGAGATATATACAATGTATAGATAATGTATAATGTATGTGTACACACACAAATATACATATACACATCTATATACATATATGTTTATATAATGTGTATATGTTTATATAATGTGTATATAGGATGCATGATGTATATATGATAAATACAATGTATGTATAATGTATGATATATATATGTGTATATATAGCTGAGTTTAGGAAGTAAAGGCAGTCAACTTGTCACTGCCAAAAGAAAATGACCCAGGGTCACTGTGGATCCAATCTCAAGGTCATCTAGACCTTCTAGGAGATTTCAGCAAAATGAGACCAGAGCTGGGCAACAGGATGTAAAAATATACTGGAGACACAAAGGAAGAACAGCTGAGAGATCTTTAGGGACAGGGATGAGCTATGAAGAATCCATAACACTCATAGTCTTCACACACATGCCACACTCAGAGGAAGTCAACAACTTCAACAATGTTGAAGTCAGCATCAGCGTCTTTCAAACCCACTCCTTCCTGACTCAGGCACCACCGCACCCCTCCCTAAAGGTCACACATTATGCTGGGACCTGGTAGAGTTAACAAATGTTGACCAATGCCCCTCATATCCACTGTAGCCTTCCTTATGCAGCCGCCCTGATTTGTGACATGGAAAGTTTTAAAAAATGAAGCTGGGATTAAGCATATGGGGACATCACATTTTTTTATTATGAAGACTTGTGGCTCTGTTTTCAATTTGAAGATGATAGATCAATACAAGCCATTCTAGGCCACATGAGTCTAACATTTCTTCCAGATGAGTACTAGGAAGAAAATGTTTTCTCCACCATTAAGAGAATAATCAATCACATCCTTAATAGATATATTAGCTGACCATCTTATCTTCCCCACTACCATCTCTTATGTTCCTTTGACTCTTTCCCTCTTCCTCTTAACCTCAGAAACCATTTCCTTTATCAGTGTCCATTGTTTTTTAAAGTTTTGCTGAATCATCCCCTACATAAATACTCAGTATTTGTTACTCCATTTTGCAGTAAAGGGCAACAATTTGTCTTCTCAGAGACCTGACATTTTAATTGCAAAATGTGACAGTGTCTTTTACCACTCTAGGTAGTTAAGGGCATTTTGGTTCCAAGGGTGACCAGACAAGTCATGGGACCAGTTAATACTCATTCACAATGCAGGTCCCATGAAGCAGAAGGAAAAGGCCTAAGAGGCAGGAACCTAGTTATTGTTCAAGCCCTATGAATCCTCTTCCTTCACTATAGCCCAGAGTATATTATTAGCTGATTCCTACCTAGAATAAATTAAGTATGTTTTCATCACCATAGGCATACTGGAACTTCCCATATTTTACAGTAGGGAGTTAGGTTCAGCCAATGCTCACTTATGCTAATATCACTTAGTCAAAGCAAAAAGCCATTTATACAAATTAATCACTTAGCAGGATATAAGAGTAAACAAAAGCCTACTTAATGATCAGCTAATTGTCCCTCCTTATAAACATCAGCATACTAGTATTTAGCTTTAACACATACATTTGACAGGAAAGAACAGCCACAAGCTGCCTAGAAGTTTTGCTAGAAATTTTGCCTTAGAAAACTACTTTGTGTCCCTCCCCTAGGAAGGGAGGCAGATTGCATTTTTGTATTAAGACAAATGGATCTCTACCAAAGTATTTTGAAGGAAAATCTACAAAGGCTGTATTTTTTTTAAAATTTCCTCACAATTTTTTTGAAAATTTCCAGCTGTTTTCTATTGCTCTTCAACAAATATTTACTGAGTACACACTAGTCTCCCAATTCCTGTCAGCCACCAGAGTTTAAAAAAAAAAAAAGATTAAGGATAGGAGATCATTCTCCACTGTTCTCTCATGTCTCTATAAGCCTTATGATGAGTAGATAAGGTACTGACATATTTGTTGATTATCCCTTCAAGAAGGTTTACAGAGCAAAAAGCCATGGGCAACAGGGAGTATGTCTCACCCCAGGCAGCAGGCATATTTGTTTCCTGATCAGGATTTCACATCTCCTTAGCAGGCACAGGTCAGGCAGGTTTTCTAGCAGCCCCTATGAGGGCTGGCAGTTGTCTTCAGCTCCATTCCTTGGCTGTGGTGTAAGCCCACTGTGTGTACAATGTCCATCAGAGTGTGTGGACCAAAACGTAAAGTTCGCACTGTCTTCTGTGCTGTGAGAATGGGGTTCTTTGTCTCTAAGCCAGGAGTCTCCTGCCATCAGCCAAAAAATCATGGCAGGCTAGCATATTAATCTGCAAACCAGGTGAAATCTCTGTTCATTCACATCTCTTGACATTCCCTTATCTCAAAGTGCTCATGGTTTGGGAGGAAGTGAGAAAAACACCAAAAATTTCTAAAATATACAAGGAGTAAAGGAAACATGCTGCAAGTGTGACAGGCACACTATAAAATGGTGGAGGGAGGAGGCAGAGTCACAAAAGGTTTATGGGAAAATGATCACATTTGTAACAGAATCTCCAAATACTTGTGGGAGTCAGTCAAGTGTAGAAGAGGGCCAGCAAACACAAAGACCCAGCAGCAGAACAAGAATGCTGCAGAGAACTAAAGTCCTCACTGCTGCAGGACAGTCAGGTGGGAACTGGAGTGACCTAGATTATGGCTGGAACAGACAGATCACCTTATATCGCACCAGCAGAGCCTAAAGTTTAGTTGCAGCCTCTGGTCTCCAAAGAGAGAGGCACACAAGGCAATCCACTGTGCATTGGTAGAAATGGACTTGAACATATATACTAACTTTCTTAGTATATATGTGGGTTTATAATGATTCCTGCATGTGACCTGTATTTTTAATGTCCTTATATCACACAATATATAGGGACTTTCAAGGGGGAACGTGAAGCTCCTCATCACTGCTGTGATGTACGCTCTACCCATATTCTGTTAAGAATGTGTACAGATTGTAGCTTTATTAAGCCAACCCTCAAAACATGGAAAAGTGACTATAAAACATGACAATAAAGAAACCACAAAACTAACAATAGCATTAGCAAATGACCCCAAAATGGGCTGACACTTTTACTCTGACTTCTTCTCAGCCACATTATAAACTAATATCAATGATAATTTAATCAGATCTGACCACAGGGATTTGTTTGCTTATTAACTGAAATTTAACTGAAATCCACTATTGATGAAGATGAGCTGAATTATCAGAATCTGTTGAATCTTGAAATAATGTTTAACATCAGTACCAGGTCATTGTAATTGAAAAGATACTTCAAAAATGAGTTTTCTAAACATAGAGTCAAATTATTAAGTACTACTTGATGGTCTATGTGCCTTTACCCACAGAACACTGTTGAAAGATATATTTAAAATATTGTTGTATATTGGTAAGACTTGTGTTGATACACTACCCATTGTGGGAGGCTAGCTACAGAGTTGGATGAAAGTAGTGGGCTTTCAACATAAATGGGTGTATGGGATTTACTAGTAACTGTTTAAATGGTAAAATACACAAACTAACTTTTGGTGAAAGACTAAGGCAGTAATTTTCAATTTCAAATTATTAGAATTAACTGGACACATTTAAAAAATGCTTCTGGCCAGGTCCCTTCCAAACCAGTTAAAATAGAATTGCTATAAATTGCTCTTTCTTTCCTTAGGAAGGAAAAAAGGAAGTGACAGCATCTCACCATGAAATCCATTCCTCGAGCAAGTCGTTGATAAAGAAGAAGTTAAGGCCAGGACTATAAACTGCTACAGAAGTCACCAGCACACAGCCAGCTCTGCTGTGACAAGATATATGGCCCCCCGGAATCACCACACTTCCCTGTACAAAACTGCAGTACAAAGCACAGGGCTTATGGGGGAAATGGAGTACTATACTCAAGAACTGCATTAGTGACACAATTTGAAGAAAAAGATAGAAATATAATTTTAAAAGCACAGTTTTAAACTATTTAAATGATTGAGAGATAGATAGTAAATATGGTACTGTGCATTAAAAATAGCTTGAAGAATTGTGGCAATTGTTGCTGAATCTAGTACGTTATTAAGAAGTAGAAGGAGTGTTGTTTGAAATTGGATGGAATATGTGTGTCTGTGTGTATGTGTGGGTGTGTATTCTCACCAAACATGAATAACACATGTTTGGTTCATAACACAGATGTTATGAACACATGGTTCATAACACAGATGTAATATGTATATATCATGGTAGACTGAGGCAGCTGATAAATGGTTAAAGAGTGGGCATATGTATGTGCATGTCGTATTTCTGTGTAGTTCTATTCAACTATTTTCTGCATCTGTCTAGTATCACTTAGCATTTCTATTGGATAAAACTCTGCAAAGCAAACATAAAATTGCTATGCTCACAATGTTCTCTAATATATTACATTGGAACAAATTCATATTTTCAAAATAAGCTTTATAGCAGAACTTACTGTACTTAATAATACAAAATGACTTTGAAACACAAGATAACTTCCAGTAATTTGCAGTGAGATGGTGAATGATAAAGAAAATTTTTCACATCAAGATTTGCAGGTTATCTCATAAAGAAAGTAACTGCTGAAATATAAGTTGAGCCATTCAATCTTGTTTTATTATAAAAGAATAATTTAAAATAAGAATTTTAAATAATTTTTTAAAAATACAAGTAATTTAAATTTGCTGACCTTTTCTAGGATAGTAAATACCTCGTGTATTATAGTATCAAGTAGATATTTTATAGACATAAACATATACAAGTTTTTTACTTCATCATAAAGGTGGGATTTTAGCCATAAAGGAAAAAGTAAACATTTTTCACAAGAGATTCGAGTTCTGGAGGAAGCATTTTGAAAATGAACAATTGGATATGACTGTATTAGGCAATTTTTTTCCTGAAAATGTATGTCATGTATAAAAATTCTCATATCTGCTCACATTGTTGGAAACTAAATTTTCCAATCCATTTAAAATCTTCTACATGAGGAGTTTCTGTCTGTGAATTTCAAAACTAAATATGAAAAGTATTTCAAAAATCTATTCCCAATGAATTTGCAGGCAAAGTCATCAGAGAAGATTCAGGTTTACTGGCCAAATTTAATCAAAAACCTTTCCATTATTGACAGATGAGATTGAAAAATGAATAGCTAGACTTACTAAATTCAACCTATGATCTAATCATTCCTTTGGAAAATATGATCTCTTCATATTTGACAGCCAATGAAATATAGACCTAAGCAAAAGGAAGCACAGACCTCACATAACCTTAAAGATGGGCCTTCACAGTGCTCCATTACTTAGCATGAGGCTAAGGTCTTCAAAAGTTTTGAAAGAAAAAGTAAGTATATTTAATCACAATCACATTGTTCTCTTTCCACTCAGCACTGAGAATTAGAAAAAGATTTTATATCACTAACGAACGGAATACAAAAATTATTTTTAAAAGTTTTTCTTGCCTCTAACATGTTTCCCTATATCTAATTTCTAGCATATATATATAGATAGCTCAAAAATAAAAATAAAAATATATATAATTATATTTTCAAATTTTGTATAGACATGATTAGAAAAATTTGGAGACTACTGTATTCAACTACATATTATCAGAAATCCTACTTTACAGAGATTTATTTTCTCATATTAAAGCAGCCTCAGTATAGATAGTGCTAGATTGGGACTTACATGAGGCCCAGATTTCTCCTTTCCACAAACTTTATTTAACATGGATTTGTCCTCACACACACAGAATGATTGCTATACTCCAGTACATCACATGCACATTTCAGGCAAGAAGAGGGAAGGGAAAAGGGAAAAAAAGCAGATCACATATATAACTAGAGGTTTACAAAGGGACACCTGTGCTCGGATGTTTACTACAGCACTATTTTATAATTTCAAGGACCTGAAAGCAACCTAAATGTCCCAAAACAGAGGACTGGATTTTAAAAATGTGATATATATATATATATATATATATATATACACTATAGAATATTACTCATCAATTAAAAATGATAAATTTGATGATTTTATGATAACATGGATATACTTAGAAGTAATCATATTAGCAGAAACAAGTCAAAAAGAAAAAGATGGAAACCAAATGGTTTCACTAATAATAAATGGGGGAAACGGAAAAAATAAACAAAAACCATGAGGAAAAGTCAAAACAAGTTAAGCACCAAACTGAAGCACACAACTTAGGGCAGGGGGGGAAGGGGGGGAAGGATAGGAGGGGGGGTTAAATCCCTGAGATTACAAAGATGCAAAATTTATATATAAATAAATTTTAAAAAATAACTAGAGGTTTAGAGAGATAACCCAGGTTCTAGACACACAAGTCAAAAAATCCAGGCAGGTCAACTAAGGTTCTTACTGTAGATGTAGAGTATAGTTTATCAAGACAGATGGCAGAGCCAGAGACTGAAAAATAAACATCAGTGAGAGCCCCCTCATAAAAAATGGCCCATATCTAAAACATGGGCAACAATAAGTGTTGGCATGTATATAGAGAAAAAGGAACACTCTTCCACTGCTAGTGGGAATGCAAACTGGTCTACCTGCTAAGGAAAGCTGTGTGGAGGACCCTCAAACTACTGAAAATGGAGCTACCATTCAACCCAGCAATTCCACTTTTGGTACTTTACCCAAAGGACACCAAAACACAAATTCAAAAGAACATCTGTACTCAGATGTTTATTGCAGTGCTATTAACAATGGCCAGGATATGGAAACAATCCAAATGCCCCAAAGAGACAAATGGATCAGAAAGCTGTGGTGTATTTACACAGTGGACTATTAATCAGCAATCAAAAAAGATAAATTTTGGTAATCTATGATAACATGGATGGAGCTAGAAGGAATCATGCTAGCAGAAATAAGCCAGAAATAAAAAAAAAGAAAAGAAAAGAAATACTGGATGTTCTCACTTTTATGTGGAAAACAAAAAAAAAAACAAGAAAAAGTTAAAATGAAATGACAATAGAACTAAAAAATACAGCAAGGGAAAAGAAGGGAGGAAGGGTGAAGTCAGGAGAGGGATGAGCATAAGAGATCAAAATGATGGTTCACAGATAAAATAGTGATGACAGAATTTTGGGGTATAAGAAGATAAATAGATAGATAGATACACAGATAGATAGATAGATAGATAGATAGATAGACACAGACAGGGCAGATATAAATAATCAATTAATAAATCATATATCAATAATCAATAAAAAAGAAGAGTTGATGGCTACACAATGGCAGGGGGGAACCAAAGCAAGCCTTGTTCTGGAGTGAGGCAGGGCCGCCTGCAGTTGGTTTAATCTGAAAGCACAGACTCTGAAGACATGACATCAGCACTTCTCTGCAGGGTCATCAGCTCAATGGACAGGAAGACAATGGAAAGGAAAGGTGAAATAAATTTCCTCACAAGTTCCATTCATCTCACACTTTTTAACTCATTAACACATTTTTATGAACAATAGTATGTCTGGGGGTATCCCTGACATTATCAAGCCAGAGTGGTGCCGGTTTCAAAATATTCTTTGAGAAGATCCTGATGGGAAATGCTGAAAATCCATCTGTAAATGATCTCATTCACTCACCCATGTAAAGCAACCCTAGTGATTTCAGGCGACCCAAATGGAGACTGACAATCCAAACAAAGAAACAAATATAGAATGTCCATAGCTTAGAACTTAGGCAGCCAAGTTCTCGCTGGGACAATTTTATCCTAATCAGAAAAATGTATCCTGATTTGTATTCTCCCTGATTTTCTCACATTTTGTATTTTTGAGATTTTTTTCTCTGTAATAGTTTAAATCAGCTTCTTTGTGGAAACAGCAGGAAGAGTGAAATTTAAGGCAAAGATTACATATCTCTCACAACAGTGTCCAGGCTATTTTACATTGCTCAAGACTCAAAAGTCTTGTGCATTATTCATTTACTCCAAGCAGGGCATGTAATAAATTACTGCTGAGATGCAACCACTTAGAGCAAGACAGTTCATATTTACTCTGAAAAATGATTTCTTCTCAGAGAGCTTTTTTTTCTTTAAGGTCACTGTCACGGACAGTGATTTTTTTCTTTACCTTCTTGCACACTGCACTGGTAAAGTTCCATTCCATGCCTTGCAACAGAAACAGAAATTTATCATTTGGATTTTACACTCTGGGTGTGATTACTCTGGAAGAACTGGAGTGTTTGTGCCCCCCATCCACCCACCCACCCTGAGTCCAGTGCAATTCTCCCTTTAGGCCACAGGAGTCCTCCAGACTGACTCCCAGAGACCACACTCCCTGTTCGCCCCCCTCCTCCTCATACTTCATCTATCTCCTGACTTTAAAAGTCCCCACAAATCTACCACTTTAGCAGTCAGCATGGTCTGCTATCTCAATCTCTGAGTCAAAATTCTAAGATGATAATCTGCACCCTTACAACTCCCACCCTCTTAATGTGCTATGAAGTTCTAATCTATTAACTAAGTCCCCTCTGCAGGAGTGTTCCAGGCACCCAGAGCTTACCTGTGCCCTGGCAAGAGGTGACCTCTTCTTTCTCATCCAGTTCTCCATCCTTCAACCCTCTGTAGTCTGATTTCACAGGCCCCCTTTCCTTGCTCCTGCGGTCACCTGTCCAATACCCCACCTCTCCCTTTCTTCATCTTTTCAGACTGGTGAGGCAGACCTAAACCCTTGGAGCTGACTTCCTCTCCAGCCGCCAGGCTTATCTGCTCTCTGTCTCCTTTGTTGCCGGCTCTTTATTCTTTTGCTCAGGATACCCCTTCAGCTAGCAGCGCCTCTTATCCCTGCAACTGTCACTTGCAGCACCTGTCCTTAGATATTAATCCCAATTAATCCCACACTCTTATTTCACTCAGCAACTCCCAACCCCCATACACAGAAGCAGAGTTTCTCCCTGATGTTTGAGTGTGGAATCCTTATTCCCTCCCTTATATGATTATTTTCATGCCGCCTGCATAGTTTTACAGACTGTGGTATGCAAACACACACCCATATAAATACACATGCAAATACATAGATACTGAGGTGACTAATTAATTAATACTGATTCAGATCATTGCAATGAACAAAACAGCCATTCCTCGGGAAGGTGCTGTCCATCCTCACCCATCTTCATGAACAGTGTCCTTTTCTCCATCACTGCTGAGCTGACCACATGAAATATGATTCACGGCTGCCTCTCTGCCTTCTCCAGTCCCTAGGATGCTTCCGGGAAACCACAATGGAAATAGATTTAGTCCGTATCTGCAGCATCTCACGCCATTTCTGGGACAGAGCAGGGCTTGAGATGGAGGTCATGACTAACATCCAGGATAAAATTAAGATCAGATGGAGAGGAGATGAATATGTACAATAATAACACTAGGAGGGGGCAAGTTTTAAAATATCAGTTATCAGGAAACGTTGTTTTATATATGCTCTAACGGCAAATGCCAAGCAATAAAAAATATATGGTGAACTTATAAGAGGAAAAGAGAGGACATCTTAAGAAATATTTAGAGTTCAAGTTTTACTATAACAGGCATCCACTTACTTAAGAAATTGTTACTAAGTGCTTCTGTGTGATAGGCACTGAGCCAAGTGCAGGCTCAAGAGAGCAAAGGATCTCTTGTAGCCTGGCAGGTTGAACATACATAAATACACTACAGGATGGAAAATAAAAATGTAACTGCAAAAATGTAGCTGGAGTAAGTGTCATGAAGAAAAAATAAAGATTGTTCTGAGCTTATATGCAGAAGGGCCTGACTAAATGACTTAATAGGGAACATTTTGCATTCAAAAAAAAAAAAAGAAGAAAAGAAAAAAAGTAAATAAATAAGGCAGGAAAAAGATATAGCTGAATCCATTTCTTTATACAAGTTGCTGTATAGTTCCCCAGCAACCACCTGTCAAAATACTCCCACATCCCACAAACTTGACAAAGGGGGTGTTCTGAAGAAGATAAACCTCATGCTTCTTGTTTGTAAAGAAGTGTACCCCCTTGACAAACATGTCATGGTGCCCGAACCACTTCCTTACTAATGAGAAACTGCTAATGTAATAACACATCTATCTCCCTACACATTTATTCTCCTTTTATTTTTATTTTTTTTCTCTTTTTATTTTTAAGAAAAATTCTGAGGAATGAGTGAGCTGGCTGGACAATGTAATTACATCAGCACTTTGTAGAGAGAAAGGAACACTCATACACTGCTGGCAGGAATGTAAACTGGTCCAGCCACTATGGAAAGCAGTATGGAGGATCCTCAAACTAATGAAAATGGAACTACCATTTGTCCCAGCAATCGCTCTTCTGGGAATCTACCCAAAGAAGACCTCATACTTATACAGAGGGATACCTGTACTTGGATGTTTATTGCAGCACTATTTATAACTGCAAGGACATGGAAACAACCCAAATGTCCCAAAACAAATGAATGAATGAAAAAGATGTGGTATATATACACAATGGAGTATTACTCATCAATTAAAATGACAAATTTGATGAATTTATGGAACATGGATGTACCTAGAAGAAATCATACTAGCAGAAACGAGTCAGAAAGAAAAAGACAGAAACCAAATGGTTTCACTAATATATGGACAAACAAATGAGAGTACACAATGGGAGGGTGGGGACCAGCTGGAGCAGTCAGTGAGGTGAGGGGAGGTAGTGGGTGACCCCTAGGGATTAAAATGATGTGAAATATATATAAATAAATTATTAAATTAAAAAAATCACATCAGCACCTGGGGAGATGTCTACCACCCCCCAGTATGGAGGCTGCAACACTCCCCCCCTGCAGTGCCCAGGTGCCCACACTCTAACTTCAACACCTTTCACTGACTGTTTTTGCTGATTGAATAGAGGCACGCCGGTACCTCATTTCTGTTTCTTTCCTGTGGGGTGAGGCAGTTTTCAAAAGTGGATTTACTATCTTCTATGTCATTTTGAACAAATTATTTACCTTCTCTAAGCTTAGTAAACCTCCTATAGCAAACCGGAATAATAACATCATTTCTGCAGCATTGTTTAAAAAGCAAAGGAAATGAGGTACTTAAAATGCTAAAGATAACACCTGGGACCTAGTAAACATTCAGTAAGTGATAACTTTTGTATCTATTTATCCATTATCAATTTAGTGATGGCTCCTGTACATATGGAAGAAATCTTATTATATTTACATAATAAACATTTTGTTTATATAATTAACATTAACTTGACAAAATGATTGAAAATTTTTCTCCCATTATATCATTTGCTTTATTACCTTGTGTTTGCCCTTCATAGTGTATATTAACCTTTGTGTAATAAATATTTTGAAGAGGACACGTGGGACTTTTACTAATATTTCACCTTAATTTGGGGGGTTAGGGTGACCCCTGTTTGGTGGTTTAAATTTATGGGGGATGGAGAGCTCATTCTTTGACTCATAGTCATTTCCTAAAATACCCTAAAATGTGACTTTTAGAAAAGTGCGATGTTGGGTCATAGTCTAGGCAAATGCTTGTATTTGTGAGAATGCAAGAAATCTGTTGTTCAGGAAAATACCCACCTAGCTTTCATTTGGTCAAGAAGATGTGGCAGCTCCTTTACCCAAGGCTTTCCTTCGAACATAAAGAAATGTTTTCAAACACAGTTTTAGAAAGCACATCAAAAAATGTTTTGGCAACTCAGTGGCTGAAAAATTCCCTATCCTGCATTTTGCTTGTTAATTTTTTTTTTACCAACTATTCATTTTCAATTTCATTTTGTCGTTAGAATGTCACCATGTGCAAATGCCTAATTCATTAATGATACTGGATTTATAAAAGATGACAGAGTTCATCCAAATGTTTGTTTTTTGTTTTTGAGAACAGGTCTTGCTATTTTTGCCTATGGAATCGCAGGCTCATGTTGCCCAGGGTACCACAGACTCAGGCAATCCCCAGCCTCAGTTTCCCAGGTAGCTGGGATTGCAGGCGTGCACCACCATACCCAGCTATAGTTTTTTGGAACTAGGTCTCACTACAAGGCCCCAGCGAGACTCGAACCACGATCCCTGGCCCTGGCCGCAGATTCCTAGGCTGCCACTTACAGGCATGTGCCATCATGCCCAGCCCACCAAATATCTTATGTGCAAAAATCTGAGCATAAGTCACATATCCCTTCTATGACTACTTCCTGTCTTCCAGCTCTGAAGAACAATCAACATACTCCTGTTCTCACTGCCCCCACCTGTCCCTCACCCATACATACCCGCCTTCAGTCAAATACAAGGATAACTTGGAATCTGAAATACTGTCGTTTACTGACTGTGTGATATGCAGCCATCTGAGGACTTCTCGTCCTCACAGGACACAGCAAGACAACAGAAATAATAATTATAGTAATGGCCATGCTTATCTCAAACAGTTGTGGTGAAGATCAAGTGCTAGAAATATGCTTACTTCCTGAGGCCATATTTGACTCCAAGGAAGAAGTAAGCATCAAGAAGCACCTTTAAATTTTTTTCTAGGTGGGACTGTACATGTCCCACTGCCTTAGTTCAGGTTTTCCTAACTCTGACATTTGGGCCAAATCATTCTTTGTCATGGTGGGCTGTCCTGTGCATTGTAAAGTTAGCAGATGAGACACCAAGATACCAACAGTACCTAAATCATGTCAAAAATGTTTCCAGACATGGTCAAATGCCCCTTGGGAAGACAAGTTGTTCCCTTACCATGGGCTGAGAACTTTAGCTAAAACCCTCCTGAACTTGATTTATCTGGGCTATCTTGTCTATAACCTTTTCTTGAATCCTAATGCATTTTTGATAAGCACTGTTCTCATTCTTCTCCTAGCCATCCTCCCCTAATGTCAAAAGCCTGGATATCTGGAAAATATTCTAGATCAGTTGTTCTAAAATGATATTAAAATAGTTTCAGCATTATATCTTTTCCCCAAAGTAGTATCTGTCTGAGAGGGCTGTATCTGTCTGCTGTGCAATCTATAGTGTGGAAAGAATGCAGATGTGTCACATCTGGGCCTTCTGGTCTCCACAATCAGTACTGTTACAAGACCAGTCAGTGCAGCATCAAACCACTGAGTCCACACAAAACAGGAAGGGCATGAGACACAGCTTAAGATGTGGCCTTAAAGTTATGACATTTCAGAATTTCTCCACCTCAGGGTCCCATCTCACCTTTAGTTTAAGAAAAGGTAAAACAGAGATCATAGATCTCTCAAGATGCACAAGTGAACTTACACCAGGAGCCTGTAACCTCATTGTGTGCATGGAAGGAAGCACCTCACAATGGGTAGCACCCATTCCCAGGCCTCTAGCTCACAAATCTCAGTCTTTAGCACTGGCTGCTCCATGAGTACCTGTGTGCTTCATACTACTACACATCAAAATAGATACATTTTCCCGCCAAATAGAGAGAAATGTATGGAAAAACATTAAACCACAAGTCAGGAGATCCACAAATAGCACCAACAAGAAGCGAGAAAGATGGAAGAGGAGGGAGGGAGGGAAGATAAGGACACACATTTATAAACATGTTTAACTATCTCAGTTCTCAATATGATCCTATAAAGTACATTTGAATACTGGCTGCACCACTAAACAATGTGGTGACTTTTGGTAAATGTCTTAAACTCCCTGTGCCTCAGCTTCCTCATCTGTAAAATGGGTGTAGTAACAGAATTTACCTCTGATACAGTTGTGGGAGTTAAATAACACAGTGCATACAAGGTGGTCTGCACAGTGGTAGCACATGGTAAGTACTTCACAGCTGGTAGTGGTGAGTGTTCTCTCACAAACTGTGTCAGTTCCCCCTCCATATTCAGACAACTGGGATCCTGATCCTGGAACAGCCATATAGTTATAATTTTGAGCAACTCATTGGAAGTTCTTGAGTTCCTCCCATACACTGCATTGGCTAATGGTTCCTGGGAAAAAGTGATGAGGAAGGCAGAGGTCACATGAATAAACTCCATGCTTCAGCATAACCCACTTTCCTCAATATTTGTTTTCAAGTCAGAAATTTGAAATTCAACAAAAGGACAAGTAAAACTTAAAACTGTCAGCAGAACTGAAGCATAGAGTAAGAGAAGGGGAGATGGGTAAAAGTTGGGGGAGGGATGAGTCAAGAGATTACGATGATGGTTCTCAGCTAACAAAGTGGTGGGAGAACTTTGGGGTAGACAACAACTTAATGTGTGTGTGTATATATATATACACACACACAATCAATCAATTAAAAATCAATTAAAGTATATATATATCAATTAAATCAATTAAAGTATATAATCAACTATATACTTTAATCAATTAAAGTATATATATACAATCAATTAAAAAATAAGTTAAAAAAAGAAATTTGAAATTGAAAACTGAGAAAAACACAGTATTTCCTTTCAGGTGGCACAGAGGTTCCTCACCTAGAAAATGTTTACAGAGCTCTTCCTCTGTGCTTTCATCTACACTAGACTCAGAGGTTACCCTGGAGGAAGGACAGGCCCTGAATTTATGCTTAGCACATTCTAGTGATAATAAATAAGTGAAAACACAGATTGGCTAGTGATAAGTGTAAAGGAGAAAATAAAACAGACTTGGTGAAAGGGAGTAATGGGAGGTGAGATATGGTTTTCAAGCGGGTGGCCAGGCAAGGCCTCTCTGAGAAAGACTTGTTCCAGCCAGAAACTGGATGACAAGAAGCCTTTAGTCAGATGGAGGCCTCTAGGCACTAAATGGGTCGATCACACACGTGTGTGTCTTACTGCCACTTTCTCCTTACATCACTTGAGTTCGTTTTCTCGCTGGACATACCCTTCTGTTGGCTGCCATGGCAACCTGGGCAGACCATTTTCTTCTGCCCACCCCGTCACTCATCAGCCCACACTCAGCACATACCCAATCCTAGCAACTAGTCATGGAAACATTATTTAGCAAACAATAGACTTCATAACTCTGTACATCAGCTCCAAGTACCGTTTAGCAGAAACTGAAAATAAATCAGGCAGCCTTGTCCAGGAGGAATCCTCAGTCATTTCCTAGTCTTCACGAATAATAAGCTTGACTTTCTCAAATCAGTTTCTACCTTGGTTTCAGCAGAAGGCTTGGTCAACCAACCAAGCCCAAACAATCCCTAACAGCGCTTCTGAGGTGCACACTGTCCTTCTCTGGCTACTTGTAGCTAAGGTGCCTCATGTTCTTGGTCTGGGTACATTTGTATTGGAACAAGACTTCTTCAAGTATCTCTTCAAGACCAGCTCTCAAAAGTTGTGGCCTCTTCACCGTTTATTTCTACTCATCTGTGACATCTAATTTAAGTCCCCCCCCCACAAGCTAATAAACAGGAGACTTCCTTGTTTAATGATCCATGTAAGACCAAAATAAGCCACCATCCTATTTCTCTCTCAGGAAATTCAGGAGAAGCTTATTTACTTCTGCTCACCTCTCCCTGGGATGTAGTGGGACACAAGCAGTCTCACATCGTGAATAATAATCCAGAACCATCTCTCCCAATGTTGACATTCTCTCTATGTATCTTTGCAATCATATCTTTCAAAAGGAAAGCTAAAGAACTACTCATATATGATCAAGTCTACTCCATGACCAGAGAGAGAAACAGATAGACAGACAGGCAGGCAGAGACCATGGATTTAAATAAACAGAAGTCAAGGGCTGGGTTCCCCCTGTTAGGAGCATGTGCAGGGAAAAGAAGTAGAAGAATGAGAAGAAAGAGACTGATAGTTATCTGTGAAGACCAGCTTGCAGACCAGGGCTCGGGAGTACAACCAAGTCAGTTTATTGTGAACTGAAGCGCCTCTTTTATATCTTGGCACAATGAGCCAATAAGGAAGGGAAAACCCCAGGGTCAAATGGTACATGACACATAGGCTAGTAGGATAGGGGATTCATTACCTAACAGAAAAAAAAAACCTGTGAGGTAAGCACTTTTATCTTTCCAGGTTCATGTCTCTTTGGTGGGACATTCTTAGGGGGTTGCCATCACTGATAAGAGATTTGCTGGTAACCATCTCTGGTATACCAAAGATGGGTGAGAAAGATAAAAGCTGTTTATTTAAGGCACATCTCTTTATCTATTTTGATGCCTCACACCCCCTAGTCTGGCTTTCCAAATCTCCCTGGACTGCTGTACTCATGCACTGATTGGGCAAAGCCCAGATTGTGAACAGTGGACACACCACAGAAGGCAGATAGAGGGCCCTAAATAAAGGACTGGTGAAGATGAGTTATCACCACGTGGCCCGGAGGGAAGACTACAGAATAGTCACTGCTGGCAGCAATAAAACTACAAAGGACCTCAACCAAATACAAAAGGGTCCTGGTCCTACAGCACCTGGTTACCTGCTTGCCGCTAAGCCACAGTAAATTACTGCTCTTGCAACTGCTTGACGCTTTTGGCCTCTCCAGCCCAAAGGCAGAAGGTTACAAAAATCTAGTTGGGCAGGGGCTCTCATGATTTCAGAGTGAAAATCTTTGTCTCTGGGAAGATTATACTCACAGATGAATCTGAACTTTTGGGGCAAGAAGTTCCATGCCTCATGGAGTAATCTTTATGCAAGTGCCTAGACTCTGCCCACACCACTTTTATCAAATATTATATTATTCAATCTCTTTGGTTTTTGCCATAAGTCCGATTGATCTCATAGCTTAATACTGAGGCAGCTGCAATGGCATATTGATTGACTGTTAAAAAAATGAAATTGGCCTTTCGTGACAATATAGATAAGACTTGAGGTAATTATGTTACGTTAAAGAAGTCAGAAAGTGATAGGCAATTACTGAATGGTTTCACTCATTTGTGGAATGTAAATAACCAAGGAAAACAAACTGGCAATCAAAACAAAACAAAAATATCATATAGGCTCTGTGGAAAATATGGTGTCTGTAGGGAGGGAAGATGAAGGGGGGGGAAGGGAGTTGAGGAGACAAGCACTGGTATATTAGTGCCAGAGCTTTGGGAGTGAGTGAAGCATGCCCATGCACCATGCACCAAGGTGTGAAACTGTACCCCCCAAATGGTATCATTTTATAACAAATGGCAAAGCAATAAAATTTAATTGAAAAAGTTGAAGGAGTTGGGTAATGATGACCTTTAAGTTATTTAGCCCCTTTTGGGTCCTAAGATGAGCTTCTTATTTCCTGTTCTTTCTGCTAAGTGACTACCAACTGCACAGCAATTCATCATTCACTAGGAAGCATTTTGGAGTGCCTTCTACCACACAAATCATGTACTGGGTAAGATTTAAGAGTCAATCAGATATGTTCTTTTAGAGAGTTTGTGATCTGGCCAAAGGAGAATAGAGATATGCATGAGTGACTGTAACACAAAGGCAAAACATAAAAAAAAAAAATAATAATAAAGTAGTAAGCAAAATATGATATGAGTTTGGAAGTGTTTCATGCCTCTTCAATTAAGGTATGCATTTTTAAAAAGGAAGAATCTCTATCATTCAAAATAGATAATGCTAAGCTCACCCCAAAGTCTCAGCAACTTCAAGCAGCATTTCACAGTTTTATGAGAGAGACCTAGAGGGAGATAGGTGGAGGCTACAAGAGACCTGTTGGTGTTATTTTTTTGCAGATTCCTGCAAATCTATTATTTACTCAATATTAAAAGTCTTAAAAAACTGAAAATTAAAAAATAAGAAAATGAATAAATAAGCTAGTGCTACCTGCCCCAGGTTGGCTGGGGCACGGTCTGCAGTCCTCAGGTGGGAGACAGACAGATGGAGGCTCCAGGGAGCAGGATAGAAGAGACACAGTGAAGTCCATGAGCTCTTAAAACATCCACACCAAGAGGCACACATTTCCATTCAAGTTTCACTGCCCAAAGCAAATCAGGAGACAGGGATGTGTCCAGAGGAAAACCAAAAATATGTGTCCAATAGCATCAATGATTACTGTACCCAGAAACACAAAGTGTGTAACTAGGCAGTGGTGCTTGAAGAACTTTCTATTAAAAAATAATCGCAGCTATTTTTGGCATGTGTTTAGTCTTCAGTGTAATTTTCTGACAACCACAGAGTAAATTCTGAAGTGAATTTAGCTGGGACACAGTCACCCAACTGGTGAAGCAACCCTGAAGGCTCCCCCCACCCAAGCCACCCTCCACCCCAGCAGCACACAGCCACTACAGTGTCTTCCTGAAGGCATTATAGAGAATCTGGATCAATGCAGGCAAGGCTGGCTGGAAAGCAAGCCCAGCTACATCGGATATGAGTCTGAATTCTAAAGTGGCCAAACATCTTCAGTGCCAACGGTAAAGATGTTTTGTGCTGACTCTTCAAGTGCATGCTGTAAGAAAACCATCCAACAGCAAGTCACAACAGTTGACCCAACACTCTCACCCACAAAGTCCACAACAGCAGCCTCTGCTCATAATGGAAAAGAAGCACAGCGAGTTCTCCAGCCCAGGTGGTGATAGGGCTGGGAAGTGCAGCATGCATCCCAAGAAACCCAGAGGAAAGATGACTATTGTCCAGCATGCACAGGGCAACCAGACAGCTTAGTGGGAAAGAGTCCAGGATGGGTGGCAGGTGGCTAAGGAAGAACCCCAGCTTTGCTTCCCAGAGGTAATGTGCCTCTGAGAAAATCATTTACCCTCTTCTAATCCATTTTCTTAATCTTTAAAATCACAAGAATATACAAGATCATCCCTGAGCTTCTTCCTAACTAAAAGCCAGATCATTAGCGTATGAGCATCAGCTCTGTCTCTGGCTTTGTGATTTCAACAAGTGTTTAGCCTCACTGTGTGTGATTTTGCATAAAAGGAGGAGAGCAACAGATCTAGCTTACAGCATGGTGTAAATGAGCTAATATGTATAAATGAGTTAATATCAGACTGAGCCTTAGAATATTAAGTACCTGGCAAGTATTAAGGGTTAAATCATTATTTTTTTTTTGCTATTACTATTATTAAAGTGGAAGACACAGAAGCAACACTGAGCGATCTCAGCTCTGTAAGCTCAACCAGTTCTTGAGAAGAGGCAAGTAAATTTTAGAGCAGTTTCCAATTTTTGTGTGTTTAAATAGAAAAGCTAAAGGGATGGGTTACAGCTTTTTGAAATGTTAAATTATTATTTTGCCAGCTTCTTGACATTAGACATAAAACAATTTTTGTTTCCTATCCTTAAAAGGAGGACCACGCTGCCTCCAGGCAGCAACTCTCTGCCTCGCCAACCCCTCGTCCTTTGTGGCACAAAAAGGATGGTCCCCCTAGTGGAAGCCTTTTGGTGGTAACACTTCCCTGAAGTCACACCAAGAACAGCTCTAGACACTGTAAATTGACTTAGACAAGACATCATGGGCTTCTGAGAATCACAGTACATGCCCATCATTTGGGAAGCAGAAACAAGAAAAATAATCTGAAATCAAACTATTAGGATGGGGAAGGGTACATTATACTCTCTTTACTTATACATATAAATAACTATATTTATATGTTTATAAACATTTAAAGACTGATATCTTTTATAAAGATAAAAATTGTACTTACTTTTGAATTGATTGCTGACTATAAAATTATTTATAGCTATAGTAAAATATACAATTGATTTACCTCATTTTTTATTTATCTGTGAATTCCCAGACATCATAAATGATCATCAAATCCTCTTCCTCATTTTCCCCCTTATTCCTTTAAAAATGTAGGGACTCAAGAAAAAAAATAAGCGACCACATCAAGACTGCTCTCAAGAAAACCACACATCAGGAAGTGTCTTTTTAATGGAAGTGTACAGAGCATGTCTGGAAAAGAATAAGACAAAGGGTCTCTAGAGAAAAATAAATGCTAAGACATGTCTGAGTAACTGCCAAACTGAACAAATATTTCCCAAGAAGCAGAGCCTACAAACCTAGAGAAAGAGCTCATAACTCAAAGATTTATCTGAAATGAGTCATTTTTATCTACATAGATTCACATGGGAGATAAAAGTCTAATAGGAATAAAAGGAATGAAAAAGAATATAATAACTATTGATCATCTTGTGGTAATTGAAAAATATCCTAAGTACTAAAGCATTTTTTTATTATAGAGAATCATTAGAAAACAGTGAAAATGAGTTTTAGAGAAATGTGTGCTTTGTTTAAATAATATGGTCATTTCTATTCACTCATAACATAGAACACAAGAAAGATTGCTTGCTTGCCCCAATCAAATGTTAGCTCTGAAATACTGCAAGAGTTTTCTAAACAATATTTCAGAATTTTCCTTTTATTTTAACAAACTATAGAAATGATCCCTGAAAGTATAGTCTTTCCTTTTACTTCAAAATCATTTTATTAAGCAGAACCCAGCTGGAGGGCAAATACTACTTGATATCAAAGTTTATTATAAAAGTACAATAATCAAGAAAGTAGCTAAAAGCACAGATAGATCATGTAAGTGGGAAAGCTAAGAGTAATGTGAAAAAAGCAAAGAGAATGTGCAGATCACTTTCGCTGGCTGATAATGGAAAACACATTGATGGGGAAAGCATGACTGGATCAAAGACTGAAATTTAGTCTCATTCTTCTCAGGTCAAGTACAATTTACTCAAAATCCAGAAGCTGCTGAACTACTCCAATCTAGGAGTAATTTATATTTACTGTATTTCAGAAAGTTTTTTTGACTCAAAATATAGCTTCCAACCACTGACATTTGTTCTGCTCCTACACCATGCAGAAACACTCTTCCACATGAAAATTCTTTGTGTTAAGACTGTGATCACACCCTAAGTCTTCTTCTTTACCAGGTTTAACAATTATTACAATGATGATAGTAACATTAATTATAGCTAGGTATTGGCTTCCTAGTAATTCAATAGCAAATGACCACAGGCTTAGGGCCTTTTAAAAAAGTGTTATCTTACAACAGCAGTAAGAAGTCTGACATGAGTCTAACTGAACTAAAATCCAGGCAGTGTAAGGGTTGATTTCCTTCTAGAGGCTCCAGGGGAGAATCATTTCCTTCCTCCATTCCTCCCTTCAACCCCCTCCAGCCACTGCTTCTGTAATCACCTTTCCTTCTCTGACATTAACCCTCCTGCTTCCTCTTATAATGACCCTTGTGATTATACTGAGCTCACAGGAATAACTCAGGACAATCTCCCCATCTCAATGTCCATATTAATCACAGGGGCAAAGGTTTCTTGCCAAGTAAGGTAACATCTGCAAGGAGCTAGGACTCAGACATGGATGTTTTTGGTGGAGGAGCCTCTGCCCACACCTCTGGTAGCTTTTAGCATTCCCCCCTGCATCAACACACTGTGTCATCTCACCTCAGCATTCACACAGTCGTAGGAGGTCAGTCCTATTGTTCACATGTCTCAGAGAGACAACAAGGAAACTTTCAGCATCACACATCACATTTTATCAATTCCTACAACTTTTCTTCATAAGTCATGAGGCTTCATTTTGTTTTTATCTCCGGACAGGCTATAATTTGTGGAAATTATATTAAGTAATCATCTTAGGATTCTTTTTATTAGGAAAAAGTGAAGAAGGATGACATCCCAGGCAGGAAATTATGTGAACAGTGAGGTAAAGGCAGTGAAGTTAAAATGCCTGATTGAGGAAAGGCATGGAGTCCAAAATATTCAAGGTATATGTTGGGGTGTAATCGGGGATAGAAGTAGAAAGAGGTTGAAAGCTGGATTGCAGAGGGGGAAGGATGGGCAAGTAGAAAAGAAGTCAATAAGGAGCCAGGGGTAACACAATTATAGATGGTGTGCTTCATCAAAAGTCACTAGATGGAGAAGATAGGTGCAAAGGGGGAGAAATGCATGGAGCAAAGTAACTGTTCTGGAAAAAAAATGAATAAATGGTGAGGATATCATGCACTTAAAATTTCTTCAAAATTTTCTTCATTTTTTTCTGTAGCATAAGGATAAAAATGCTAAAGTTCATATAGAAAATTAAGGGAGAAGAATGACCAGTATCTATTAAGGGAAACAAAAATAAGGGGAAAATCACATCACCTCCATAATAAAATATACTGCATTATAGTAGTGTTGAACTAGTATGAACAATCAATTGAGGTATCAAAACTGAAAGCTTATAATAATATAAGCTGATAAAAATAAAGCAAGTATTTAGTAGATTATAAAGATGATGCAAATCAGAGGATAATAATAAACAGGAAATATGCCTGTGATGATTGGTAAACCTACATAGAAAGGGGGGTTTCTACCTCCATTAAGTAAAACAAATTCAAAATTGATTTAAATAGTAAAATATGAAACATTAGAAGAAACAGAAGAAAAACTGACTTTTTTAACCTCACAGTGCAGATATTCTTTTAAAGAATAAACACAAAACACAAAGAAAACCAATAATAGATTTGATCACACACAGAATCACATTCCTATATGTCAAAAACATCAGTGAAAAACGCCAACTAAAAAGCTGAGAAACATGTTAAAAAAAAAAACTTCATGCCCTTAATTAACAATGATTTTTTATCATGATAAACATTCCAGTTAAAATCCATGTAAAAGATTGAAATACTTGTAAGTAAATGCAAAGGTAACAAACATAAAAAGATGTGGTTTTGTTAGTAATAAAAAATTAATTAATCCCATTTTGCCTATGAAATTGTTGAGAATTATTTGAATAATAATCTCCAACTTTTTGGTTAAGTAGGTAATTTGAGTCCTGTTTGAAAAATATAGCTCAGCCTTCCTGAAAGGAAATTTGTAGAAAAAGTCATCATTAGACATAGAGTTTTCCTTCCAGGAAGTCATTCAGAGGAAATAACCAAAAAACAAACAAAGATTCAAATACAATGAAGTTCAAAATTAAAGAATATTTTAATAGGAAAAAATGGAAAACTCGTGTCTGGAAGTTTCAGAGATAGGAAGCTTGAGGCTTTCAGAACATCGACAGAATGAATACTGGGCAGATTGTTCAAAACTAAGTTGATGAAGCATAGTTAATGGTATTAGAAGATAGTGAAAATGCTCTGCCAAGTGAATATAACAAGTCGGTGTACAGTGCTTCATTACTGATGTTCTCCAGAGTACATAACCATGGGCATCACAACCATTAGATTTAATTCTATGTGAAAATTCAAAGGGTGCAAAAACTTCATGTGAATATTATGGTCTTTACCAACATATTGATTGAGAATATTAAGATCATGGAAATACAGCTGTGCTTCTGATCTTGAAATCAACAAATCTGTCTGAGTGTCTCAAATATGTTATGCTTTTCCAGGATAGCCCACTTTTGTTTACTAAGCACATGCCTCTGACTTTAAGTGTGATACATCATTGCAGTTTAGTAAGGAAATAGCACCAGACAAAAAAAAAAAGAGCTTTCTCCAGAGTATTTTACTTCCAAAACCTTCCAGATTTCTCATTGATATTCATCATTATGAATCAAAGAGAAAGGCTGAAAATGATCAAAAATTAGATAATCAAGTGAATGCAGTTGAACAGATAATATTTAGGTGGATTTTTTCCTTTCATATTCTACCATTTTCTTCACAATCCCAACAAATAAATGCATATATAATTCGGTTTACACTAGAAACCGAAGTTTTGTCTACCTACCACTACAAGAGTACTTTGGTTACAGCAGCACTGTTGTTCCTCTAAGGATGTTTAAACACAGTAACTTGTCTTTAGCTTCAGTTCATAAAATACAGTATGATTTCCTTTCATTATTACTATAATTATTGTTATTTCAAAGTAATGACTGCTTATTGTAACCTGTCAGGCAACTCAGAAATGTAAGGAAAGAGTTGATAATCTTCCTCCTTCTACCCAAATCCCACTCTCCCGAGGGGCTCAAATTAACTGTCTGGCTGTGATCCTTTGGCACCCTCTAGAACATTTGTTTGACAGGCTTGAAAAAGCTAAATTTTAGAGTATTATCAGAATGTATTGTATTGTGATTATTGCCATCAATCTACATAATTGTAAGAAAATCAATGGAAATCAGTAAAAAATGACTTAAAGCTTTACTAATCCCAGACCTATAGCAAAAGCTTTTGTGCCCATAAATTAAAGCCAAAAATCTAACAAAACCAGCTTCACATGGAACTCAGCAGAACTCAGCTTATTCCTTTCTTTAATATATATAATTCATTTTAGACAATGAATTATCTTCACAGAATCTCGTTTATACAAAGGGTAATTGAGAATCTGTTTTTGGTGTTAAATATGCAAAAATATTTTTAATTAGTTCTTTTCTGCCTTATAAAATTTAACCTTTCTCTTTACTAAAATTATGTGAATTATGGTATTCTGTAATTAAACTTTCCATATTTTGATTTTTTTCCCTTCTTCTGAATTTTGAAATAGGTATCCTGAATCATTTCCAAACTCTACCACTTTCAAGTCTTTGAGATCCATTGTAGGTGCTGAACTTCATCTGGTATGGTTCTGCTTCTTTTGACTTCACTCCATTACAGAATGGGTCCATTCTGGTCAATGGAATAAGATGTAGACCAGCAGAACTTTATTGTCAGAATGTTAGAGGCTGTTGAGCTCACCTAACAGTCATCTTTATTTCCTATCACTAAAACTATGTCTGCATTTAATAATCTGAAAAAGTTGTTATAAGGTTCATAATAGAGTCCAGAAGAAATGTAAACTGGAAGTTACAAGTTCTCCTTTCCACCTTCAATTTGCATTGTGGTTAGAAATATTTTCAAGTCTGGACCAGGCTTGGTGGCATGCACCATTAATCCAGCTTAGGAAGGGAGGCCAAGGCTAGGAATCACTTGAGTCCATGGGTTCGAGATCCTCTCAGGGCAACATAACGAGACCTAGTCTCAAGAAATAGCTGGGCATGGTGGTGCACACCTGTAATACCAGCTACCTGGGAAGCTGAGGCTGGGGATCGCTTGAGTTCATGGTACCCTGGGCAACAAAGTGAATCTGTGGTTCCCCAGGCAACATAGGAAGACCTAGTTTCAAAAAAAAAAAAAAAAATTCAAGTCAGCCTTTTTTTTCAGTGATGTGATTTTGTGCCATTCTGTGCCTCAATGCCCTCATCTGCAAACTGAAGATTTAGAAGAGTGTCTATCATATAGCTGTTAGAAGGATTAAATGTGACAATACCTGGATCTGGCAATCCCACTTCTGGGTACATATCCAAAGACAACAAATAGGTAACAAAGAGGTATCTCATTCCCATATTCATTGCAACATTCATTGCAACATTACTCAAACCCAGTGGAAACCTAGATGTCTATTGATGGATAGATGGATAGATACAAAAAAATGTGGCATGCACGCACATGTGAGCATGCGTGCACACACACAGAAGAATATTATTTAGCCTTAAAGAAGATGGGAACCCTGCCATTTGCAAAATCACGAGTGAACCTAAAAGACATTATGCTCAGTGAAATAAGTCACACACATATAAATAGATACTGCATAATCTCTTTTGTATATTGAATCTAAAAAAGTCAAGCTCTAGAAACAGCATGGAAGAATGGTAACCAGAATCTAAAAGGTGTAGGAAATAGGGAAAAGCTGGTCAACAGGACAAAGTGATGAAAAGAAACAATGTGATTATATTTAAAAGCATGTAATACATACTATGTAATTAACAAATACTACCTGATTTAACTTTTTTTTTTTTTTTTGAGACTAGGACTCGCTATTTTTACCAGTGGAACTGCAGGCTCATGTTGCCTGGGGTACACGGAATCAAGCAATCCCCAGCCTCAGCTTCCCAGGTAGCTGGGATTACAGGTGCGTGCCACCATGCCCAGCTATTTTTTTGGAACTAGATCTTCCTACGGTGCCCCAAGCGGGACTCAAATTGCGATTCCTGGTCCCCGCCGGGGCTTCCTAGGTTGCCATTTACAGGCATATGCCACCATGCCCGGCCTGATTTAAATTCTATATCACTTCAATCTTTCACTCTTACAATAAATCTAAAAATATTCTCCCATCTCCAGCCTTCAAAATATTCATCATTCCTTCTGTAAATCCTCTTCCAAGGACTTGTTTTCTTGGGGAAACTTATCAATAGTAATTCCAATTAAGATTTTTTTCCAATGCGAAAACATCCATCTTTGTAACCTCTACATGCCAATCTCTCTCACAGAAGCATTTGCTGATATATCACAGGGATTTTTCACCAAGTCCTTAACACAAATATATTTTATGCTCTTTCATAGAGGTAACTTGTACAATGATATATGAGGGAAAAATCACTGAGTCAAACATCACTGGGGCCATTTAAGTATCTAGATGGTGTTTTTATTTAATCTCTTTCCATATGTGATCCTTAAAGAAGTTGTGTATCCTCTTCGGACTTGTTTTCCATCTTCATATCTACATACTTCATTCTGTGTAGATATGAAGGTTAAGTAGCAAAAAATGCTACATTTCAATCTTAAGCAGAATAAGTAAAGATTCTAATTAGAAAGAAGAGAATGTTAGACGGGTAAAACAGCAAAACTCAAAGGTATATTTGTTGGAGACATGTTTTATAAAGATTTAGGCAGACTGGAAGTTGAAGAAGAAACAAAGATACATGCAAATAAGTACAAAAAGGTAAGGAGGTGACATATGCTTCAAAATAGGGAATAATAGCATGGTATTATAATTATGCAAGGGTAAATTCGTAAGAAAAGCATAATATTCATAAATGTGCACGTCTTTAATAGCAGAGATTCAATTATATAAAGCAAAACCTGACAAAACTAAAGAAAGAAATAGAAATGTTCATAGTTGGAAATTTAAATATTCCTTTTCTGGAAGTGATTAAAAGAAGTACATAAAAGACAATAAAGATGTAGAACAGCCTTCTAGAACTAGAGTTGTATGAGAACTTTAAACACTTAAAAATTATTTGCTATTTTATACTCTTCATATAAATCCCCCACAGAGGGACAACTGAATCATGTGATATTTTTATTGTTCATTTTTTGAGGAATCTCTATACTGTTTTCCATATGGATTGCAGCAATTTAAATTAGATTTATATTTTATCAGAGCATTATTCACCATAACTAAGAATTGGAAACAACCTAAGTGTTCACTGACAGGTGAGTGGATAAAGTGTGGTATATGTACATGTGAACTATTACTCAGCTATCAAAAAACTATGAAATCCTGGCATTTGAAAGAATATGGGTGAACCTAGAGGGCAATATGTTAAATAAATCAGACAGAAGTCTATACTATATGACTTCATTCATATATGCTAGATAAAGAACCAAAGCAAATGAACAAACAAAGCTAAACAAAAATTCTTCAACTACAAGAACAAAATAGTGATTTCCAGAAGGGAAAAAGAGGTCAAAAATATGGTTATAAATGGAAACCAGACTTTTGGTGACAAGCATTATATAGTATATACAGGTACTGATCTGTAAAGCTGTACATCTGAAATTCTATATAATGTTGGAAACCAGTGCTACTTCAGCAAAAAGAAATGATTTGAATGAAAATTGCTTTTCAATTTTCCCAAAGATGGTAGATAACTAGTTCAGTCCAAACTAACTAATCCATAACTAACACTAGATCCAAACAATGGATACCATAAGATATTAAAGCTAATTTACCTGCCCAAATGCAGTTACAAAGGGTTGATATAGAAAATATGAAAGACAACTTAACCTAACTGGTAAATACTAAACCTGTATACAGATTTATAATTTGTAAAAACAAATTGTGGTAGTGATCACATGGTTTAAACATTTTGATACTTATCATAGCTATATATACTTTCATATTAACCAAAATATAAGGGTAGAACACAACTGTCTTTGACAAATGAGTGGATAAACAAATTGTCATATTTTCACATTGTAGAATATTGTACAGAAATATAAAAATAATAAATTCTCAGCATGTATAATAAAACGGATGAATCTCAAAAGCATCTTATTAAGCAAAACATGCCAATACAAAATTATTCCCTTCATAACTATTCAGACAGGCAAAACTAGTCTGTGGCTTTAGAAACTGAAATAATGGTTGCCTTGGGAATGGTGGTTTGACTTAGAGAAGGGGTTTCAAAGAGTCTTCCTAAATAATGGAAATGTTCTTTCTTTCTCTAGAGATGGTTACATAGATCCATACACACCAAACTATGCAAATAAGATGTTTGCTTTTCTGCATGTAAATCACATCTCAGCATTTTTAAAAATTAAATGATAAAATTAAGTTAAATCACAGAATCAGCCTGATGTGGGGATGGTTTTTAATAAATGATAGCTATTACTGTTACTCTAATTTAAACACCTACAACTATCTGCTAGGCAAGGGTAACTGCATGCACTTGGAAAGACAAGCTAAAGCAAATTGAAAAAAGGAAAGGCAGGCGCATGTGCTTCAAGAAGAGAAAACGTGAATACAATTTTACTAAAGCAAGACACTGGAAGAAATGAAAACAAACCAAAAAAAACTACAGAAGCTATGTCCTAAAATGATTAGGAAGTTAGAGACAAATCCCATAAAATGTTCATAAATTAGACAGCCATTGGCGTTTAGTCACACATCATTTGTTTTCAAAGTCTTCAGTTTGCAAAGCAACAATTATAGCATAGTGCTTTTTTACAAACAGTTTAAAGGCACTGGGAAAAAAAAGAGATTTATTTTAAGAAAATAAATGGGTTAAGATTTAGGTCAAAAAATCCCAAAATGATTGGTGTTTGTCCTTAATTTGCTCCATGGAAAAGGCTGCTTTAGAATCTTAGCATCTCCCGGGACACCCTCACTCCTGCCTCTGCAGGAGCACAGGCTGGCTTAGCAATGGAGTCCTCTCTGGGAAAAAGAACAAGCTGGTGGGTGTTCTCGCAGGCATGCAGGCATGCAGGTCTCTTACACACACAACTTTGGGGATGGGTCGGGGTATAACCCAGATTACAATAGTGGCCTTGATGGTCACACAAAAGAAAAAAGAACATGTGATTATTATGTAGGAAAAAAATGTTTTAAAATGGAAAATACAGAAGTGAAAAAGGCAAGCTGCAGTGAAGAAGCACATGACACTGAAGAGGGAAGACCTGGAAATGGAAGGGCTTAGGCTTTTTGGCTTCTAGATCTCACCCTGTAATCTCTGCAGGAATGCTTCCAAGGAAAGCTAATCACTCACTCTGTAAATTCTTTCATCCAATAAATATTGAATACTCTAATAGGGCAGGCATTGTTTTAGGCCAGGGAGTATGAACCAGATAAAATCTTCAGGGAACTTAAATTCTCCAAACACAATATATGAACCAGGTATTTACCAGTGCCCAGATTACTGAAGTTGCTGATATGAACTTGTTTTGCCTTATCACGTCAGTCAGAAAATATGGACTAAGAGAAAGCCAAAACATCTGTCTTGGAGAGAGGACCATCCTGTTTTAGTCTGTGAATGCGGAGTGGGAAACATAATATAAAGGCAGGGAAGAGATGGGATCTCTTGAGTTTTCAATCAGTGCAACTAAAATATCTTCCACTAAACCCTGGGGGATAGGATGGGGGCTCCAGCTAATGGATAGGAGGAAAATCCCTAGAGGGGACACAGTTTCTCTCATACCTGGTTTCTGTTGTGATGCAGAAGCAGCTAAGCAATGCTTCTGCATATGATGCTTTGTTCACAATCTTTTTGGACAGTGCATAGTGTATTCAAGATTCGGAGTCAGTTCATTAAAGTCACAAGAATTTTCACACTTCAATCTCTATGATCCAAACTGGAGAAACACATAGGCTCAAAGTAGAACCCCAGAAACTATACCCTCCATGCTTCACATTCTAGCTCTAGCTGCTGTAAAAAAGCACAGAAGCCAACTCATAAAATATTCCATGACCATGAACCAATCATGTTTTCCTGTCAGCATAAACTAACACAAAGGATTAGGGTAACAGCTCCCCTGAAAAGTAATAGTAGTTAACGCTGACTCAATGATGGTGGTATCAAGTTCTGTTCTAAACAACACACTGACACCTCACAACACTGGAAGAAGGCAAGTTCCACTGAGACTTTCAGAATCCAGTGAACTTGCCCAGCATCACACAATTAGAAATCGGTGGCCCAAGACACAAGCTCAACATTACTCCAGATCCCCTCCTGTCAGCCTACAGCCCTTTGAAAACTGCTGGTCCTTCTTTAGTTCCTCATCTGGGCAGAACAGTCCCTGAAGGATTTGTCCAAAGATGGCCATGCACTTCTTTCTTACCAAACCCGCTCTGCTGTTGCTTTGAAATCTCTCAAAGTTTATTCTGACGATGAGTCAGTTATAGTGTGAGCCCAGCACAGGACAAGCAAGAGGTTATAGAAAAGCTGCTATTTAATGGTGTTTAAAAAAATGAGTCCTCCTAGATAGTTAGATTTATAGAAACAGAAAGTAGAGCAGTGGTAGCATACACTTAAAAGTGGTTAATATAGTACTGTTATGTGCAGTTTACCACATGAGAAAGAATATCTTTAAAATATTGAATTCTGTTGTTTTACTTTAATAAATTACCAAACAGGCTAATATGTATGCAAGGGTTTTTTCTGATCTATCTCCTTAAACTTGTCAAGATTATTTTGTCCTCTAATAATTGATTATTTTAATTTCAGTTAACACATAATGGCTGCAAATAATTATCAGGATGAGTTTATCAAGATGGATGTGCAATCAACTTACATTCAGTTACTTCAACTAGTTAATGCTTCACTGTATTTGAAGGACAAATAAAGTAAAATCTACAACCAAAGTAAAATTTAACCACCTTAAACATGAACTTGACATTGTGGAGTCCGTGCATCAATTAAAAATGCAAAATTCAAAGGATCTATAGCTTGCACTTTTTGTGGTGTTTATAAAAGCGCTAGCATTCCTAATGGTTTCCCTATATCTATATAGTCAATACCATGGATAACCATTACCTTAGAGACCAGTCCGGTGAAATACGATTTGAATATTAATATTCTACATTTGCAGTGGAGTGCTATTATCTTTAAAAGTGTTATACATTGATTCCCTCTTCCTGTATCCACATTTCACTTAACAGCATCACTATGCATCCCACCACACAGTCCCAAGCCAGAAATGAAATAATTCTTTTTCCATCTTGAGTTCTATCCACTGTATATCATAGAAAGCTCTTCATTTCAAATGTTCCAGCTCTCTAATGCTAGAGCTTCAGCCTCCCCACTTCTCACGGGACAGCTGCGGGAGATTCTTACCTCATCTCCCACCCCTCACCACACTCCCACTCAGCCTTGCACATTGCCAGTGCTTTCTGAAAATGAATATGAGAGCTCCTACCTCACTGACAAAAATCTCAAGTGAGTCTCCATTTTCAAGAGAAAAAAAATGTAATTTTCTAGCATGGTATCCCACAATTTGAAGTTTCTCACTGCTCAGGCCCTAACCACCATTCTGTTCTCTCTTCCCTTTCCTCCAGAAATCTGGGGACACAGGGAGCCACCTGCATTATCCCCCCCATCTACTTTACAATTCTATTCATTTATACTCATGAACCCTCTCCTTAGAAGGTCTTCCCCACAATTTTCCAGCATATGACATCCTTCAAGGTCCAGAAAAAGAAACTGGTTCAGGCAGGTGCCTTGAACAATTCTACAGAGGATATGTTAGGAGAGAAAAAATACTGAAGTTCCAGCAGTATACATACCTACCCTGGAACAGATTAGGAACAACAGCAGTTGAAACTATTAACATACAATTGATGAAGTTTGTTTATTTAAAAACCTGAACTCAGACAGTTGGGTACAAAAAAATTCTGAGAATTCTCAATAATCACAGCCCAGAAGACTGCATGCATGGTCCCAAGGACTCCAGCCTCAAGGGAAAGTCAGCGATACTGCCGAACAAGCATGATGGAAGGAAATGAAAAGGACCAGGACCAGAACCTGAACCAAGACTCCTCTCCTACCATTCTTGGAACAAGGTCCTGAGTTCTTTTGTAAGGGAGGGAGGGATGGAGGGAGGGAGGGAGGGA
>PVHY01000482.1:0-39079 GCA_004024945.1 Uropsilus gracilis | reverse complement strand
AGTTCTCAGTACTCACTCTAGAACACCTACCAAGATGCTTTCCTACCTAATGTTTCCAAATATCCCAACTAAGTAGGCATAATGGAAGAAAAATAAGTATGGATCCCAAGGGCTTGTGGAAATAGCTCAGAGGCCTGATGCAAGTTTACCTAGGTCTCGCATTTGAAAACTGCATGGGAATTTACTCCTTAATGCATACACTTATTTTGACCCCCCCCCCCCAAAAAAAATAGTCTTTTGAAAGGCTTACTACTGGAGAAAATTGTCTTTGTCTAGTGTGGTCTTGAGGATGCCTGGCCTTTAGTTCCATGTCTGCATAGCTGTTTGAGATATACAACCTGTCAAATCCTGAAAACCACATGCACTCTCAGAAAAGCACTCACTTTAAGGAGAATGATTTTGTTTATGAACCAGGAATAATGTAGAGATTTAAAGACAAATGTTAACAAAGAGTGTTCTAGAAATCTGGAGTCTGGGAGACAAATAAATAAAGATTCCTCCTTGAAATAGCAAGAAAAGATAAATGTGATTTTAAACATGGCAATTCTCTCTGAAGAGTCTTCCCCATGCCTTAACTTGTCTCTTTCTCCTCCTTTAAAATTAATTTCTAGAACCACTTCCAGGAAAAAGCTTTTTTTAGACTTTTTCTTCTTTTAAGTGCTTGACATAGCATTATGTACATACTTTGAACGCATTTCTGCATGATAAAATACAGTTGCTGCTTTATTTAAACCCTCTTTAAAGAAAGAGGGTTTTCTTTAAAAAATACTCTGTCAGCACAAAAAATCAGAATGGTTAACAGGTGTTAGTGAAGTGGGAAAGCCCCAGTGTACACAATAATGCAATAATGTAATATAAATATAAATACATATATATACAAATTTTAAAAAATATAAATTAAAAAATAAAAAAATGCTCTATCTAAACCACTTAGTACAATAGCTGGTATATAAGCATATGAAAGTGAATAGCTAGTTTCTTCATCTCTTTATTACTGTCCCCCCACAGGCATTATATTATAAAACATCTTTATTTACCAATATTATTTTAAAAGACATAATGATTAATCAACATTTTGATGTTAATCATCACATATTTTATCTGAGCAAGGCACAAAAATATTAAGAAGAAAATATCCTGGGGTTAAAATTACTTGGTAATTTAGATCATTGGTGTTTTTGGTTTGCTCATATGGACTCATATACATGTTAGCTAATGTAAAACTCCATTATTAAAAATGCATGTCATTTCAAAGTCAGTCACAAGACATTATGCATAAAGATGCTCTGTATACAAAAGTCATGGAATCATGAGATAAAGGAGGTAAAGAAAATATTTCAATAAGCTAGTTCAACTTAAAATAAAAACTTCCTTTCAGTATCCTTCGTGTGATCATTTAATCTTTGCTTGACCCCTTCCTGTAACAGAGACTACCCCATTTTGTGCTACATCCCTTTCTGAACAGCTCTAACCCCTGAACCCACACACTTTCCCAACCACTTGATGAAGGGTGCATACACAAGTAGGTCCAGTAGCACAGCTTCCCCAGTCTAGCAATCAGGATGTGGGCCCCAGGTTCAAACTGCTTCACGAATCCCATGTGAAAACTTTTCCTCAGGCTGTCTTTGCTGGGGCACCTGAAATAATTTTTTGCGCTAAATTCCAAACCTGCTTTCAAATCCTACTTCACTGGTTCCTCTTTCCTCTTAAATAATGGCTCAGATTTCAAAAGACTAGAATTGAGTTGAGGAGATGGCCATGTCTCATTTCTCACAAGCTAATAAATGATTGATCAACCTTACTATTATTATTAATAGAAAATCGAGGTCTCACTTGCAATGGCAGATACCTCAAAGCAACACCCCTTTTTGAGGGCAGAGCTTCCAGATTAGCAGCCAGTGCTGATAAGAATGAGCTGAGCTGTTAATGGCAATTGTGTCAAACTAATCTCAGCGCAAATGATGGCATTTTGTGATGCAAATCTCAGGATAATTGAGTGCTTTATCAAGGACATCCATCCAATTAATTTTTAAAAATGTCAACAGAATTCATTTATCATCAGATAGTTTTAATTGTAACTGTCATGAATTTATTTTTTAAGTAAGCACTCTAGAGTCTTTTTTAAGAAATTAAAAAAGTGTGATGTGTGAACATTTTTTGCTGATTATTCTTAATGCACATAAGAGCAAAATTTGCATTATAATTTGTGTAATATTGGTCACATGAAGTATACATTAAAGACTCGAATTCTACTTCTGAAGTCTTGAACAGCAATCAGTTATGTGAACTCTGAAAGCTTATAAAAATGTTGCTAAGATCCCAACGGTCTCCAGATGATTTTATGTATAGGCAAAGAAAAATACAAGTCATTAAATAATAACATTAGAACACTGAAATTGCTGCTCCTTTGCTAGAACTGATAGAGCTGATAGGAGATACAACACTACCTCAAAGGGCTTCCAGTCCAGAGAAGGAGAAAGAACCACTCAGTTCATACAATACATGCATTGTACATACATATATAAAACATCATTGATGAAAGGGCAGAATATCCCCAAATGATTAACTCTTTCAGGAGACCCCCTGGAAGAATGTGGTTTAAACAAACAACTGAAAATACTTATGCTACCAGCTAGGACTGGAACCTCAATATCCTAATCAATCTATGATACTTCACTGAGAGACTTCTTTTTGATATCTAGTTTATGGCCTTGGCTGGAAGCAAATACAGGAAATAATTTACATGAGCTGTCAACACCATTGAGATTAATCAAATGATAATGCATACCGCTGCTACCCACTCAACAGCCCACTAGATCTTAAAAGTAATCTAAGATGTAGAAAGTGTATACAACAGGGCTTGCCTATCACTAAGTGTTAAATAAATGTCAACCTCCTTCACTTTTTATCTATTTCCTCTTTGTTCTTTAACTATCCTTGTTCCCTAATTAAGATATGGAGGTGGTTTTTATACTTGAGTATGGTAAAAGAAAAACCACTTCATTCCCTGATGTGCATTTGCAAATCTCAGTGCAAGTTATGCAGAGTAGAAAGCTTCAAACAATGTCTAATATCAGAGGGAAAACCCTGCACTAAATTCTTTGCCATTTAGATAAAGTTAATATGAGTCTTTTGGAAAATCCCCAGACTGCAGAAGGAACATTTCTGCCCACAGACCTGACTCAGCCACTGCCTGCTTTCCTTCAGCCTAGGGGTGAGGGAGCTCTGGGTAGCTTTGTACAGAACCAGGAGCATCAGCTCCCACCCTGAAGCCACAAAGCTCCTGTCCCCCTTCCCCCTTTCCTCACTCCAGCCCCCCATTCCCACCCCCACCCAACTTTAGGACCTAAGCAACCACAAAGATGAAAGCCAGAACGCCAGTCCAAGATCACTCTGTAGGGCAGAATTTAGTAAAACTTTGCTGACTGCCTCTTCTCCTTTTTATTACAATACTTCTCCTAATATATACATTTTTTCTCTTACTTCTTCAAAGAGTCCTCCCCTACCTCCACTACTGCTTTCTTCTTTGGCCCTCTCTTTCCATTTCCCATGTCTTTCCCTCTCATTTTATTATCTTTGTGCCCACCTAAGAGTTAGACTTTCTCCCTCCATCACCTTCTCTCAAGACTCTTCCTAGTACTTCCTTCTCTTCCTGAAATGTAAATCTGAATTTTATGTCATGTAACAAATTATTTATTGTTCCTTATGACATATTTCAAAAGCAGCAATGCAGTATGCAGCAAAAGTGTGAGACTTGGCTGTCAAAGACGTGACTTTCACCTTGCTTAGAGTTTGCACTGGTACAATAAAGACCACTGTACAAAAGACAAGAGTGATTCATCCATTCCTAAGCACTCTAAAAAGGTGAATAATTATTATACAAATAAATATAATTGATCAGGGCTAAATACTAATAAGAAGAATAGTAAAAACTTATATAATTCTCACTATGTGCCAAAGGATACGAATACTAGGTCACTGAATCCCCAAACCACCTTACAAGGTTGGTCCTAAGCGTGGTGCAAAGAGGGTGAGGTTATTACTAAATTCTCTCTTACAAACACTTCATTTATTAGTTTTTATAATTTTAAAACAAGGCCGTGTGAATATTTCCATGTCACTGAGAAAATCTACTAAATTAAGTTCCATTTTACCTAGAAACCATCAGAGGCTGACTGCTTCTGCGACGGGGCCCTTTATAGAAAACAAAAAGTTCTAGGTTTCTGTTCAATGTATAGATGAACTGAAAATAATGCTGCACTAGATTCATGATATCATGATTACATAATGGGTCCCATCCCTCTCAATTCAATATTAAAAAGACTTTCACACAAACAATCATAGTGGAGGCAGTCATTATGTGTTAAGTGACAAGGCTAAAGGCTAACCTTGAGGATCCCATACTGGCTGACTGGAGGAGCTTTTTTTATTTTTAACAGATTGATAAAGATCCCACTTGTAAATCTTTGCTTCTGGGCGTTCTACACAGTTTGAACAAGGACTGAGCACACAGCATGTTATTACTCTCAAAAATAAAAGTAATACAAACAGCTGTGGAGGCCACCATAGACGATGTGTTCACTCATACATAAAACTAGTACATTTTTTAATACCATACGCACTTGCTCTTAGCCAAAAGCTCAAGAAGTGATAAAATACCATATGCATGTTTCACATAAATTTGAGAAAAACATTCACATCAAAGAATATTTATTACTTATTTATTTATTTAAATAAATATAGTATTAAATAAACATTATAATTTATTTATCTACCGTTCTGTTTGTTTGCTTATTGTGACTTCATATAGCTGATGGAGAATACAGAAGGACAATTAACATTTTCTGTTTCCCCTACTCCAAGTATCTTCTGATAAAAACAGTAACTGATTTAAAGTAACAATTGTTTCTAAAACTTTTAGCTGATGACTGAAGTATACATTGAAGTATACACTGCAAAGACTTTATATACTGTATCTACTCAACTACCTACTGTGTGTGTGCTCACATACACATAGAATAAGTGTTTAATAAATTCTGAATAAAGAGATAGGCAACTGAGATTTTATGAAATCTATTGTTGCTATAGATTGCTTTACTGAAAACTATTGTTGCTGTATGATCTATATAACAGTATCTGGAAATATTGATTATAAGAGTTAGAAAGTTATTTAATTTCTCTAGTCATGTAGGTCTCTAAAAACTCCAGAATATGTGTACAAAATGGCACTGGAGTGCATTTTTCTGGGTAGAGATTCTACAGCAGGAGTCTGTGATCCTAAAAATAGTGAAAACAAATAAATAAAATAAAAATTACTAACTCAGTGTATCTTCTCCATTATATCCCCTCTGCCATGCCAATGCCCATTTATGCTCATACACCTCCACTGACAAGAAACTCACCACTAAATCAGGCAATCCAGGCTATTTTCATATTGCACAGTACAAATGAATGCTCTAACTCCTTCTTACTGACTATAACTCCATCCAACTGAGTCACAGAGAACATGTCCAGTCTAAGAACATGTGGTTCTTGACAGCTCTCCTGTATTTTCAAACAGCTATCATAACCCATCCTGTCTTCCCTTGTGTATGATGCAAACTCTCAGCTCTGCCAACCCATGAAGGTTTCTGTTACCACTCCCACCCTAGAGCTCTTAACACACCCAGGACTCTAACCAAACCCACATGAGGGGGAACCTTCATGAGTCTTGTACAACTCACATCCTCATTCCAGGAACCATAAGTTAACAAGACTAAAGGGCCATCAGCTCAGGGTCAGTTGGTTTACCCTACTGATTAGGGTTAGTTTATAGTTAAACATCTATGGTTTTTCCTTTATAAGCATTGCAAGTTCATCATAAACCTCCCAATTTGCACTTACAGTCTGAGAATCTTACTGCCAAGATCTTATAATGATCTCTGTTAAATTGCCACTTTTTAAATATAACATTTTTTTCAACTGAGTTTCCTATGAATTCTCAAAATCTATCAACCTAAGTTTTAGTTATGATCACCCCCAACCCAGTTCTGCCAGTGTCTCTCACTCTAGTTAAGTTTTCATATAGACTAATTCTTTAGAACAGACACTAGTGATGTTGGGGTTACCATTGGCTAAACCTTAGCCAAGTCACTTAATCTCTCAGTTTATTCATCTATGAAATGAGGTAAATAATTACCTCCACTTCATTGGGTGGTGGTAAAAATTAAAAGTATAGAGCTCAGAAAATAATGAGTGCTCTATTAATGCTTATTAAAAATTATTTGACTTATGTGTGCATATCTTGGCTATTTCAGTACTAGAGGGTAAGGAATCAGTAAGTATTGCAAATGTGGAAAATATCTCAAAGAAATAAAGCAATGCTATTTAGTTATCCTCTCTGAAGGTCATATCTAAATCAACACATCTTAAGATTTTGTGTAGATCTAGCAACAGAAGGAAACACAGTCTGTCTTCACTTGTTAGGATTAACATTAGTGAACATTTGAAAGATAAAATCCTAGTAAACATTCCTGTGCATCAGAATGGAAGCATTTTTCATCATCTATTCCCTTCTAATTTCAGTCTTTTTTCTCTCTTAGCTTCAAGTTTACAGATTCTTTCCTTAAGACTTCCCATTCTGTGTTGTGAGTGAGGTTTATTCCCCCTAATTCATTTTGTTTTATCTTTGTCAATAATAAGATTCTATTTGATTCTTCACTATAACATATTTCTGCAATGAAACATTCCATTCCTTTGTTGGAATTTTCTATTTTATTACTATTCAAAGTGTTTTCATAATTGCTTGTTAAAACATTTTATGATGACTAATTAATTATCCTGCTAAGTATTTCAATCATTTCTTTTCTTGGTTTGATTACCCCTTGTCGTTCAAATTTAGATCCTCTTGGTTCTTGGCATGATAAGTGATTTTCAGCTGAAACGTGGACATTACGTAATGAGACTATGGGTCTCATTTAAATGCCACACTAACAAGGAAGAAGAGTGCTGTCTTAGTACTGCCATAAGGAGGTGAAGTTCAGGTTCATAATTTCATTACCACTGAAAAATGTTAAAACTTCTGACTCACCACTAAGCTTCCTCTAATACCATCCATACTGGCAGCTGTATTAAGCTGTGTTCAAGTGGGTGAAGTCAAAGCCCATATTTCCCAGGTGCTCTCCCTGACACTGGGTTGAGAATACTTCCTTTTAGACTCCCAAAGATGGAAGTCTAGGTTCCCCACTCAGTTTTTGCTGTTGGGATGTGGGTGGGAGCACCAGTTCATTCTATTATGTTTGGCTGGAATAATGCAGTTATGGTGTAAAAATTTCCTGTGTTGCTAGGCTTTCCATTTCTTGGTTCTTTGAAAGAGAGCAGGCTTTCTTGTGGGCGCTTTGTATCTGTGCCTTAAAGGAATTTCCCAATTTCTAGTACCCAGTCTGAGATATATAAGGAAAAAAGAAAACCCAGCAAACTCACCACCATCTTCTTCCTCAGCTCCAAGGTCTCTATAGTCAGCCCACCCTCATCTCTCTACCTTTCAGCACCTTTTTATCATTACTATATACGCATACAATGCTCAAGGTTTTGAGCTATACTTAGCAAATGAGAAAAGAAGAAGTATCTCTGCACCATCCTTCCAGAAGCATTAGTCTATTTTTGGAAAACTTCTAACTCACAGAGTATTAAGACTACCTGGAAATACCCATAAACCCAAAAGGCCAGTTTATTTAATCCTGGGGTGGGAGGTTGAGGAAGTTGGATTTCACTGTGACACCCTTTCTGTAAGAAAATCAAACTCTTCCAGAAAGATTCCCATGTATGCCTGGGGAAGCTTCCTATGTTTTGTTGCCCTTCCACTGAAGAGAATCAGAATAGGTTCCATCAGCTAGCCTCCTTCACCCTAGTTGGCCACCATGAGCATACTTCTGACCTGTTCCAGTCATAGGTTACTCTTCAGGTTATGAGAAGAGTAATTCCTCACAGTCAAGGTGTCTTCCAATGTCAACTGCCCACATTAAAGCTAGATAAACCTGCTTTCTCACTCAATGTTCTTTATATAATATACCATTTTGAATTGCATGACACAAAACAGTGAGACAGTTACCATGTGACTGCCAAGCATTCTACAACACCTAATAGCACAGACACCTGCCTCCTCAGGGCCGTAGAGTAATGAGCCTGGTGTTGCTCAGCTGGGTAAGAAGCAGGGTACTCTCACTCTGTCCATGGACCTTCCCACACTACAAAAAATAAAAAAAATTCCATGGCGTCTCTTCTAATAATTTTCCCAAAAGATATCAAGAATCCTGTTTTCATCTCCAAACTCCATTTCTTTATCTGCATTGCCAGGTGGAGATTTCCACTCACTCAAATATCTCTTCAGCAGGTCAGTCCCTGAGTGACTAAAAATGACTGTCATCCTCTTCTTTAGCCAGCTCCTCTCCTGCTTCCCTCCAGCACCAACATTCTCCCAGTCACAAAGCACAGAACCTTAGAATTGATTCACTCCTCCCTCATCTCCCAGATCCTATCAACCAGAGTCCTAGCAAGTATTAGTGTTGTTGGGCTCATCTTTTTTTCCATGTACCATTCTATTCCTATGATAATCAAGTCTCTAAAAGTGATGTTTTCTTTCTTTCATGTTTCAGGATCATCACCACCGTTTGAATACTTGCCCTAATATAGCTTCTCTGCCACTATTTGAATACTCTCCCTAGTATAGATTTACAATACTATTCCCCCTACAGACAAACCTTCAAGGCCTCAGACTTCTAGAGGACTCCATAGGGATTCCCTAGAATCGGTCTCCCATCTGTGCATATGAAACCAATCTAGTTACTACTCATTCACAGGGTAACCCATATTGTCCCCACCTAAATGCCTTTCTGTTCCCTTCTATTTATCGCTAGGTTTATCTAGCTTTTAGGCATAATCACACTCTGCTTTCAAGAGATCAGGAACCCACAGAATCATGAAATGCCTATATCACTTACAACTTGTACCATCATCCATCCAAGCACTGGGCTGTCTTGTCACCCTGAGATGTGAGTTCACTGTTGTTCTGTGTGAGTTGGTCACCTCTCCCCTGTAGAAAGAAAGCTTGTAGTAAATGGGGCTAAGGGACCTGGATCCTACTGCTCTATTACCCACACTTCCAACAAAATGTCAAGCATAAATTAAATTGTCACTTAATTTATTAAATAAATTTGTCCTTCAAGTTTTAATATTCATGTAGCAAGAATGAGGTCTGTATATCACTTCATGTGACCTTGAATCATGTATTCTATGGCCCATATTTTGAAAAAAAGGTCTGATTTTTCAGAATTAGTCAAAAATTTCATGCCAAAGGAAGACAAGATGTTAGTTTAAATTCTTAAGCCTGTCAATGAGATCAGCAATAACTTGAATATACATAAGTTTCTGTTGTCCAAGAGTTGTTTTGGGTAATGGATGAAGATTTACTATGATAAAACAAAACTCCATTTTGAAATATGTGAGATTCAACAAATTGTCCACATTTAGGAAACAAGAATGTGTTCTACATTGGTTTTATAATAATTACATGAAATAAATAAAGGAGAAAATCCACTTGGGGTTGAACATGGGAGTTAGAATGTAGAACTATTTCAGTTGAAAATGTAATTCCTCAGTGAGTCCAACAAGCAATCTGGCATAAAAATACAGAGCTAGGTAAAAGACTACAGAAAGAATCACATGATGCTTTCAGCATTAAAGAATTATTTAAGGATTTCCAAAACATTTTAGAATCTGTTAAATATTTATGGAAACAGATGTAGTAGTAAAAAGTGAAAAAGATGACTCAGGAAAAAGAATAAATAAAAGAGATACCTGAAGCTATTATATTGCATTTAGGCTAACAAACACAAATTGAATAAAACCGTATAGTTCTCAAGAAGTAATTGTGTTATGCTATAGAGTTTTTTTTTGGCAATAGAACACTGGAGAAGAATGTAATGAAAGCCATGATTTGGTGAGCAGTGTAGTTCAGGCAGTCAGCTTGAAATTAACTGGAGCTTTAGTGATGGGTACTGTTTCTGGTTTCATTTTTAAGTTGTTCACTTTTGAAAAATATGCTCATGTCAAAACCACAGTGTTAAGTTAAAGGTACTGTTTGTTTTAGGAAGGCATAAATCTCTTGCTTATAACTAAAACCTTCCTTTCTAAGTTTCCCCAATAAACAGCAAGCTACCCATTGTTTGAACACTGGTTAGGATGCAATCTATCTCTTCTGAGCTATTCTGAGAACTTTCTGTTTTATTAAGTAGAAATTTCCTTCTCTGAATTAACTTCCAGTCCCAGTTTTGCCCCCAGAAATAACCTGGGTCGAGTCTTCTTTCTTTGCTTCATAAAAATCCATCTAGTATTTACATTTAACTTTCATATCTTTAATTTTTCTCTTCTGGACAAAAATTCTTAATTTCTTCAACTATTCCTCAGACAGCCTTTCTTTCTAGAAGCCTCTAGAGATACCTTTCTCTCACCATATTGTAGTTCACCACACTGCAATTCATCTCAAAGCATGCTACCCATTGTTTAATAAAAGGATTTAAAATTTTGCCTGCCTACAACAGGATCTTGGGGAACTATTACCTCATAGAATCTGTACCCAAGACTTTCTATTAATACCACCAAAAATTATATGATATTTTAGTGATTTCACCATACCAATAGCTCATATTTAATTACAACCCTCAGCATTCCCACCCGCCACAATGAACTATTTTAAGTTGTATCTCCTACATTCTGAACATATAAAATAGAATTTGAAGTACCTATAGTCGGGAATTTACATTTACAGTTTTACAGGCTATTACTTTTGCCTTCCCTCTAAAAATCCTTATCTTTGAAGCCCAGACTAAGTCCTTTTCTAATCTCTGTCATGGTTCTTTATTTCAGTGACTATACATGTGATTCTTTCACTCCTGGCCTTGCTGTTCTTTTGAACTCCACTTTTCCCAACAATTCACTCCATATCTGTATCCTAGACCTCTGAATAACTACATACCTCCCTTACCTCTATCTCAAACACCCACTCTCAAAATACTACCTTTTTACTCTTTCAGCTCCCTCAATTCCAGCACATCTGCTCTGGCTATTCTTCAACTCCACCAGCACACACAACTCCATCTTTTTACTGTGCTCACCCCCCTCTTGTCCTTCTTTCCTCCTCACCAGATTCCATGACCCATCAGTGTTCTCACTGCATGGACACATTCTCAATGCCACTTCTCCTCTCTTCCAGTGATACTCACCAGAATGAAAAACAAACACCCACCTACTCCAACCACCCACCTACACCAAACTAACATCTCCAGGGGGAAAAAAAAGAAGACGATAGCATGTTGTAACTGGTCTCACTTGAAGTTCATGACCACTGACCACCAACCCCAATCCCAAATCAGCCCTAAAGCGGCTCAAAATTCCTACATTTCCCCTAATCCATTTCAATCTCCAGCTCACCATGCAACAACTTCACACTTCCTCTCCTCTTAAACTACCAGCTTCATTTCTGCCTTCATTTTGCTGACCTTGCTTCCCTTTAAATGACAGAATAGCAGCAGTTGGAAGAGAATTTTCACCTGTTGTCAGTTCTGCTTCTGCACCTGTGTCGCCTGTCTGTCTTCCAGTTATATCCATGAACTGCTCTGAGGAGGATGAAACATCAATCCTCATCTATCAACGACCTAGCTAGAGGAAATGCCTTCTCTCTCCTACAACATTTAAAGCATGCAACAAATTGCTATAAAATCACCTATAGTAAAAAAAAAAAATTAAAGTTTCTCCTTCTTGAGAAAAGTTTTTTTTTTCTCTCTGCCTGTGTCATCCCTACACGCTTGGCCCATCTCCTACCATTCTCCCTTTTCTCACCCCACTGACCTCCCTGCCATCCTAGGGAGCACTCTGGTTCATGTCACTTGCACAGTCTGTCCCAGGTGCCTGAAACAGTCTTTCTCTTGACACCAGCCTGATTCTGTCACTTGTATAAGTCTCTGCTTTAATGCGTCCTTATCATATGATTTATCATATTATGACATATCTTTTGTTTCCTATCTCTTCCTTTTCTTTGCAACTAGCCCCCCCTCCTAGTAGAAGAAATATTTTCATCTATCCTCCTCTATAGTATATCAATGCCTGGCATATAGGAGGGGTTCAATAAACAACAGTATAATCATGAATGAACTCAATAATGCTATATTGTTGAAACAGATAATGATAGTTGCCTCTGAGAGGCAACTCTGGAATGGCAACTAATAATAGCTGATTGGGAGATGAAATGTGAAGACCTCCTTTTTCTGTATATCCTTCATCACTTTAAAATCTGTAATATCATATGCATCTATTTCCAATCATAAAAATGGAATTCCTAAAAATCAGGACAAAAAATATTTTAATTCAAAGTGCTTGCTTTTGTGTAAGCATTAAAAACAAGAGTTTTTGATAGTGCTATTCTGTGAAATATCTATGATTCTTTGAAACTTGGTGTTTATGTAAAGTTAAAGAACATGCTTTCTATGTCTTTATAGAATCTGGTGCTTTGTAGAGCTCCTGGGCATACTAAGTACTGACATATGATGATGATTCAGAATCTGAAAAAAAAAAAAAAGAAAGAAAATGATGTTTTATGGGCATTATTTTTAACAAACAACAGGAATTTTTGGTGCTCCATCTATCCTTTAAGAGTTTACATGTATCTGGCATAATAATGCACTATTCAATTCTTCCAGTAACCAAGATCAAATACAGTGGCTCATAAGTTTTAAAACCATCATCTTCTCCCTTCTGAAAATTATGTCTCACTTTCAACTTTTCTAGCATTATTTTTATTCTAAAAAGATACTAGGAATGACTTTAAAACTGTTCAAAGACTCATCCAATATATGAAATATAGAATGTAGTTGGCCTAGAAGAATCAATCTTCTGCTAGATTTTTTTTTTTTTATCTTTTAATCCTGGACTTCCAGGATCTCTTTCTATATGCTAGATTTCCCAATGCATGAGTCACTTTACATTTTAAATAATACATGCTAAGTATGAATTGAGAAGCTTCTGCTCATATACCCTTTCACATACTCTCACTACAAGCATCTCCACAGTTCATGCTTCTCTCATTGCTCTTTCTGACCTCAAACAAACCCAATTACTTTGTCTTTCACCTTTTGAAATGTTCTTCCCCTACAGTGACTTCTGTGGAGAGAATTCTTGAGTGGTCACATTAAGGTCTTAAAATGTGTCTTCTAGCCGGGCAAGGTGGTGCGCACCTGTAATCCCAGCTACTTGGGAGGCTGAGGCTAGGAATCACTTGAGTCCATGGGTTTGATACTACCCCGGGCAACATAGGTGAGATCTAGTCTCTAAAAATTAAATAAACAAAACAAAATAAAATGTGTCTTCTCTTTTTACTGCCATCTATACTTAATAGCATCTTTTTCAAATCTTCCTTAATTACCATTGAAATACTTTGAAAATGAAGGTATTATATTGTTTTGGTGGTGGGACAGCTATGGTGACCAGAAGGGAGAACTCCTATCTAAAAAAAAAATTAACAAGAATATAAAACAATGGTACTTAATTTTAAAATAATTTTTAAAAATTATTATTGTGCAACTAAATAATGCAAAACTCTTTTAATATTCAGTCACAGTTATTTCTAAGGAGAAAAGAGACAGATAAAAATTTCCCCAGTTACAGTCTGACCAAGTTCTGCTTATTCATTTATCCTGTGCTTGTGTTGACCTCCGTAAACTAACTGTTGTCCTTGTGCCCATGTGATCAGATTGACAAGCTTCCAGCAATGACTTGGAATGAGGAAGATGAAAACATGACACAAAAGGAATTGTTTAAACACTAACATGAAACCAAAAGGAGCACATGTGCTAAGAAACCACAACATGTGTTTAGCACAGATTTCTACACAAAGAAGGCCTTTAATAGTGCTGACTACACAGAACTGTGATGGTTTCCCACTTGACAATGAAAACTTTGTGTAATCTATGCTAACCAGGATTGAGAGGATAATGAGCAAGACAATCCGCAATACCCCTCCCAAATCTGAAGTACATGGGCAGCTTAAAAAGAGTTGAGGGCAAAAGGCCTATGGTGTGTTTGAGGGGCAATGAGCAGATAGATAGTGAATTCACGGAGACAATTGTGCTGAAAGTCTTTTTTTTTTTTTAATATATATAAGCAATTTTATTTTGTTCTTTGGGTTACAACCTCTCTGTTATATATTTTTCCCCCTCCTCCCTCCGGTGCTCCCTCCATTCTCTCACACCCCACTCTTTGTTATTTATTAGCTGTGCTGAGTCCATTAGTCTCTTTCCTATGTTAGTGTCTTTTCTCTGGGTGAGGGACTGCGTTGTTGGGTCCAGGCGCACCTTGCTGTTAGATTTTCAGTCTTAAGTTTGTATTGGGTGGCCAGGTCATATTCGTTTGTGACCTGTTCATGTTTTTTTGCTGCAGGCCATCCTTTCCAATCCAATCCCATCTCTATTGCTTTGGTGCTTTTCCTTATGGCTCTGGTGTCGGGCTTTGGGGGTCTTGCCTCCTGCCAGTGTTGGTCAAGAAATTTCTCTGAGTTCAGGCTTTGAGACGAGGTCTTGCTATATTTGCCCCTGGAACTGCAGGCTCTTGTTGCCCAGGGTACTACAGACTCAGGCAATTTCCAGCCTCAGCTTCCCAGGTAGCCGGGATTACAGGCGCCAACACGCCGTCACCAGGCGCACATCTACACTGTCTGGGCCAAAACCCGGGACTTTAACTTGGAGATATATTCAAGGAGAGCAACACACCCTCCCCTCATCAAGGGAGAGGAGAGGATGACCAAAGAGGGGATAATGGGCCCCACACCAAAACTGCAAAAGGAAGCAGAGGAGATAACCTTCAAAGGCCTCTCGCAGAAGAGGACTCATGGACCGGGCACGGTGGCTCGTGCCTGTAAGCTTCAGTCTATGAAGTGGCAGGGGCTAGGGATTGTGGTTCGAGTCCCACCTGGGGCCCTTAGCAAGACCTAGTTCCAAAACAATAGCGCTGAAAGTCTTGACAACATTTACTTATCAATGTATTCTTAGAATCATATATTTCTAAATTTTAATTTCATTAACTCTGCATACCCTGTATGGAAAAAACATGTACCATATTTACTGCTAAAACATTATTAATTGTATCTGGAGATGCTAGCCAGAGAAATAAACTGCATTCGTTACTCTATCCTTTATATATTTTGCAAAGAAAATATCATAAAAGCAAGTGTTCTTCCCACTTAAATAGAACTTAAAAGATGAAAGAAAACAGGTGACCAAAATTTATACCTTCTGAAGGGGATTATGAGGAATAAGACTATATGAAGAAAAATGTATACATTTATCAAACACATGCACAAGCAATGAAGTCAATCCCATTCCATGTGGAGTTTAGGAGATGACTAGTAATATATATGGTATAATTAATCATATATAATAAATATGATAAACAAGATAAGTAAACACTGAAAGTTATTTAAATTAAGATAGTCTTTTTGTTAGAGTAACACACGTGGCATTTGAAAAATGTAACTGTATGAGTTCTATGGTCTAAGTAGGGTAAATCATGGCATTTTTTTTCTGTTTTTGCAACAATGTATAAATTTAAGTCAAATTATCTGTAAGTCAGTATCAGTGAAGGAAGTCATATTGCATTGACTTCTCCAGATCATTCTCCACTCTTAATCATTTTGCCTTCCATGCATGTTCATGTTAATTCCCAAAGTGGCCAATGAGTTAACTTCTTACAATCACATTCTGCTCAAATATTCTACTTAAATTCTTCCTGCAAAGGGTCCGACTTCTACCCTTGTGTTATCATGTGCTCCTTTTGAATTATTCCAGAAATAAAATAACTATGAAACAACAAAATAGCTGCACTTGATGGCTTTTGTATAAAGTCATTAAATAATGGCCCTCCTCCTGGTTGATGACTCTAACATGTGTGCCATGGTGAATTAAATGTTCCTTTGACAATAGGCATTTCACATACCCATTACCAATTCTACCATGAAAGATGCTCACTCTACAAGTGTTACTTTTTGTTAAGAACATTTTCATTCCCCAAAAGGGACAGAAGTAATGAAAATATAATACTGATGGAGTTTTACAGTGTTACTTTCATAATGTTTAAGAGTATATTTACTCCAGAGGAGTACTAAAAATATTTTGGGAAGTGATTATTCAGGAAATTTAATTGCCATCAATGCATTAAAAACAAAAAACAAACAAACAAAAAAAAAACAGAAATTCTACCCAAATGGCATGATTGGTGCTGTTTGTCTGGGGGAAGGAAGAAAAGTTTTTAAAACATCAATAACTCTCTTACATTTTATTTTTTAAAAAGCAAGCACTGTCCTTACTAGGTTTCCTCTAAATTTGGTCTCTGATAAAACTGAAGATGTACCTACTGACTTAAGGCAATGAAACTGCCAAAATAACAGACAAGGAAACTGGCCCACATTCATCTGGATTCGAGATCTAGTTATTTATTTAGATCACGCTGACATCTGAATCTCTTCTAGCAGCCAATCCATCCTACTGAATAAGAGGCAAACAGACTTAAAACAGTAAATAATCAACAACTATATGAGAAATTCCTTCAAATAACAATAACAAAGTAAAAAATTTTACGTAAACATGTGAAATATATACTCCTTCCCCTTTCCATTCTCCTCCCATCCAAACACAGCATCATGTTTTGATTTTATGACATGTACTTAGTGACAGGAGTTGTTCTAAGCATTTTATATGAAGAAAGTCATGTCAGTGGCTAGTGGGCTACTGAACATAGGCATGCTGGTTTCCTTCCAGAGGTCCCCTCACTTCAGGGATACTAATGGGAAGGGGGCAATGTTTATAAAGAAAAGACTTACTTTGATGATGGTGCATAAAAGTTCTGGACTATGTGCTATCATGGGAAATCATGGGATTTGTGATATGTGATATCATAGGAAATCAATTGTGATATGATATGTGCTATCATGGGAAATCAATTTTAAAAATACCTTATTTTTGTCATCTTCTGCAATTAGAAAGTATTGACTTTTCTTCATTTCGAAGTTGAGAGAGGAGGCAGCCATTCTTATTCTTAAATCTGCCCCACCCCATAGAGTAACTAATATAGGGCAAATTGGGGTTTTCTGCTTTTTTAAAAATATAAGAGAGTTATTGATGTTTTAAAAACTTTTCTTCCTTCCCCCAGACAAACAGCACCAATCATGCCATTTGGGTAGAATTTCTGGTGTTTTTTTTTTTTTTTAATGCATTGATGGCAATTAAATTTCCTGAATAATCATTTCCCAAAATATTTTTAGTACTCCTCTGGAGTGAATATACTCTTAAACATTATGAAAGTAACATTTTTTTTCTCTTTCATTCAGAATGTTCACACATTTTCTTCAACACTTCACAAACCTCCTTTCCTCAACTCCTGTTTGCTAAAGGAGTTAAGACGACCTAACCCACTCCACAGACTCTTAAGGAGGGGGTGACTTAAAGGGGCTCCCTAAATCAGCTGACAAGCACATTTATGCCCGTGGCAGGCCCCTCCCCTCCTTCAGGAGCACCCACCATCCCCAAACTTTGGAGAGCTACATTTCCAAAACTACGCAACTCTAATTCCACCAACACTGAAGCTTTCTCGGGAATAACACAACAGGGCACCCTTTAGACCACTCTCTGGAAACACAATGCGACCAGGTCACTCCCAAAGCTCCTTAGGCACCTTGTGGCTCGAATAAGGTGGGGGTGGGAGGAGTCTGTGGGTCAGTTCTTGGCTCTGCTCAGCTGGGCTTCTGCCCTGGGGGAATTCAGCCAAAGGATGGGGTCGAAACAGGGTGAGTTCCAAATATCCAGGGGGTGGATTGAGCTGCTGGTAAACTGCGTGATGCACTCACCGCCACTCGCCACTCAAAGCCTCGAACACCGCAGCCAGACCCATTGCTAGGAAGGACTGCAAGTTTCACTGCTCCCTGCGAGATGGGGCAATCAGGGATGCTGGCAAGGAATGGCTCTGGGAGGGGGCTGCCACATCTTCCAACCTTCCGGTAATGCTGCCCCTCCTGAAGTACCTACCTTAGGGATTTTCGTTTCCTGCAAGGGGGGGGGGGGAATGAGAGGTGCTGCAAGGTGGGAGGGGGAGCGAGGAGTGAGTAGGTGTGGCGATCCTCTAGCTCCGGAGGGGGTAAGGGAGAGTTTCGGTCACTTCTCTGTCCCGGATCCAGCCGGTCTAGAGGTAGCGGGCCTGCCTGTCCTTCATTGTCAGCGTCCCCTGCCGCGAAGCGCAAACACGTCCCCCCAAACCCCAAATAGCCAAGCTGCTCCTACAGCCCCCCACCCCTTGTCAGAAAGAAGAAACTTGTACACCGGCCGCTCGCGTCAGCAGAATTCTGCGATTTGTCCCTGAGGACAATTTCAAAGCCGAAATAACAATGTACCGAAATCAAAGGGTCCATAGTATTCTGTCTTCTTCCGAACCTTTGGGGGAATAAAATTGCTCTTTTTACCAGTCGGCGTATAATTTGCAGTCCCCCGCGGCAACAGAGGCGCGGGAAGGGGTGGGGGGTGAGGTTGGGGTTCAAGGTAGACAGCGCAAGGAAGGTGCAGAGCAGAGCTGCAGAGGAGACCGGCTGGGGGGACCGGGTCCCGGACGCCATTTGCGGGGCACCCGCACCCGCACGCCCGCCTTACCTGTGGATGCAGTTTCCATGGCAACGGGCGGCGGCCGGGCGGGGCCCGAGCCCAGGTCCCGCGGCGCCGCTTCCCCGGCCCGGGTTCCCAACCCCCGGCCGCGCTCCCCCTCCGGCGGCGCCGGTTCGGTCCCTTTCGGCGTCACGGCTTCGTCGTCCCTCTCCCCCCGGTCCCCGAGCCGCTGGGACCCGGGGCCGGCCGAAGGTAGCAGCTCGTCTTGAGGATCCGGCGGCGCAGCCATGGCTGGCGGTCCCCGGGCGCGGCGACAGCGGCTCGGCGCGGCCGAGGTGCGGTGGCCGGGCGGGCGGCCGGGCGCTCTTGCTGCTGCCCGCGCCGGGACTCGGGGCTCGGGGAGGCTGCGGTATCTGCGCCGCCGCCGCCGCTGCTGCAACTCCGGCCGAGCCGCTGCCTGCCGCTCTCGGCGCTTGAGCTCCTCCTCCTCCCCCTCCTCTTCCTCCGGGCTTCGCCGGGGTCGCGCCGCGCTCCTCCTCCTACTCCAGTCGCCGCCGCCGCCGCGGCTCCGCTACTCGCGAGCCTGTTATTACGCAGGTGGAAAAGGCCTGCTTGGTCCGAGTCTGCCTCCTCCCGCGTCCGCCCCGGGCCTGCTACAGGCGGGCTCCCGACTAGGGGGTGTACCCAATCCGCCTGAATCTTGCTCTCAGTTGGAGAGGAAGCACAGACGGTGAGCAGGTAGATGCCGCCCCAGCAGAGGCGTGACTGACAGGCGAGCCGCCTTGCCAGCTCCAAGTTACGGCCGGACGGGTGCCCTGACCTCCGAGGCGTAGGGAGGTCGCTGGAGCCCTCCACAGGGTGCAGCTCTCAGGGCGACCGGTACCCGCTGCGGAGGGGGGGGTCTGCGCGGGAAGGGATGGAGGTGGGTGGGGGTGGTGGAGGAACACCGTAACCTGCAATCCCAGGGTTAAAGGCTGCGTCCTTAAGCTGTTGTTTCTAAAACAGAGCTGAAAATAGCGAAGAACAGGAAAGAACTATCAGGAAAGGTTCTGGAATAAACAAACTCACCAGGGCCCCAGCCCCACAGGCAGCGAGGGTACATCGGAAGTCACTGGCAGGACAGAAGTAGCTGTGCTTTTTCCAGAAACCCTGCCTGAGCCAGTTATGCGTATTGTAAACTGTCTGTGCAGTCCATTTTATTCGAAAAGTTGGACATACCAGGAAGATGCTTTTTTTTTTCTTTTTCCCTTTACAGCCCTCTCTGGTAAGGTAGAAGCTATTTGATAATTAAACCCAAACTCTAAGGAGGGATGTGACGATTCGTACATCTAGACCCATGTTTTCAAACAAGACAAGTACTTCAGTGATTACTAAATTGTCCATAAAATTATGTCGCTGGAAAAAAATTAGATTTTTGTTCAGCACACAAGGTGAGAGAAACAGGTTCATCCGCTCCTCTCTAAGTCAGCAAGGCCACATTGAAAATTTCAAACCTGTTGATTTATATAGTTAAAGACCAATTTTAGCACCACTCAGATGCTCCTCAAAAATACTAAAACTAAAAAACCTAAAACCTGGCAAATCCATTTTTCTGTAGGGTGACAAGAAATTAGGAGAAATGGTTCACTCACTAGACAGTAACTATGGCCTACTACAGCCAGATGCCCCTGAAGAGCTAATGTTCACTGGAATTTTACATTATTGATAGCTTCACACTGATATTATAACAGATATGTTCATTAGTTTGATGTGGTGAGAGTTCCAGAGGTGTATATATGTCAAGACTCTTCCATATGTTTACAGTATATCTGTGCAAATTAATGTCAATTATACCCCCCAATAAGTTTATAAAAGAAAAAAATTACCCCTTCAACAAAGCAAGAACAACAAAAATCTTGAATTATTATGAATCATGGTTTTCAAAATCTTTCCATGGGGAAAAAAGAACCTGTTTAAGGAATCTTTAAGATGAAACGATAATCTATTGCTGATTTTCCCCAGACCTTAATCTTGTCTTGTATGCAGGCAGTACTTGAGAGTTTTTCTCAAGTCTATTGGTTAGAATGTTCCCAAAGCTTCAGAAATACCAAATGGAAGTTTCTCACATTTTTATTGTTGATGCCAAGGACAGTGAAGTCTAATGCTATAACATTAAGTGGTTGTTGATGGATACTGAGTATTGGAGAATTGTTATAGTAAAGGAGTTAAATATGCACTAATATACCCTGTGTTATTTTGTTTCTCTGAGAAATACTAATGAAAATCATCACTGAAAAAAACTGAAATAAATTGTGCAGCATCTCAACCTCCTTAGACCTAAATAGATAAGGAGTTTTAGGATAAGATCCTAATTATTTTCTATATTTCATCATATACTGATCAACACTGCTATTGAGAACGTGAGTAGGAAACAACCACTTACTTTTTTTTAACTTTTGCTTTCTAGTAGAAATTGAAATTTTTTATTCTGATTGAAATTGTCCATTTCCAATTTAATTAAAATTCCGTTTTGATTGATAATTCTATTTTGTTCTGAAAAGAGTTGTGTGCTGTTTCTGTTTTGGCAGTTTTCATAACTATACTTATGGGTTCTACCTCAGGCTGTATACAAAAATCTGTTGGGGGTAAAAATATTTAGGTTTCTATTATGATTTGATATTATGAATGTTTATCAGCCTTGTGAATTTCACATTTGCACCCATGTGAACTGACAAACCTTGATGAACTGAAGATCTATGAACATAACATTAATGATGGAGTTCCAGGGCTTGCATAGTCACTCTAAGTTAATAGTTGCTCTAAAATACTTTCAAGACAAAGAAAATAGTGTAGGTACTTTTAAAGGATTCCTAGTTAGAAGAACCAAGACAAAGGAACTGTCAGGTTTTGTCTTCAGCTATTGTTTTTTGGAAAAGAATTTTTGTTCATTTTTTAAAAGGAAGGGATCAAATCTGGTGAGGAGCATTTATTTAACACTAGTTTCTTAACCTAGATCAAACCTTATATCATGGGAAGAAGGGGAGTGGGTACTAAAGGAACAGCACCACGTAACAAACCTGAACCAAGATCAAATCCTTTCCAACCTCAATGTTAAAGTTATCTCATATCTCTATGTCTCAATTTTCTCAACTGTAACCTAGCTATTCAACCTGCAGAGAATCTTGGGTACTAAATAGGTTGATATATATAAAGTATATTAAGACATAATGCACAGGACAAATTATTTCCAGAAAATATGTTTGTAAAGACCAGAGTCAACCTCAAGCATTTAAGCAAATTAGATGAATAGTGATCTCCTATATTCCACAATTATTGCTCTGTTTCTGCTTGTAGTATCTATATTCTGAAAGGAAAGCTTTACCTTTCTTCTAAGTAGTTGGCTAAAACATTGCACACACACTTCTCAGCTCAGAGAGCCTTCATCAGGTGCGGCAATAGATTCCATTGGTCAGTGATGAATTCATAGGGCTCTGTGCTGAGAAGGAATCTTGAGCCATATTCAGCTGCACTAGGAAAGAATGTTGAAAGGTTAAGTAAGTGAAAGTGAGAAAGGTAAAACATGCCTCCTCTGGTTTATATATAACTTATTGACACTGTAGATAAGGCCCTGCTTATGAATCTTTTTAGGCAAGAGTGTAAATATGAAATCACTCCCATTTATTAAAGAATGAAACTCACTTTGGAATCTCAAATTCTATTAGGTCATAATTTGTCTATGTAGCATCAGTTCATTTTCAGCATGATTTTCACTTTTCTACAGTGTGTGTAAATTCTTGAATTTGATATGGAAGAGTTCTCCATTTCCTTCTGCAGTGAAACAATGTTTACATTAAAACTAGTTATAAGCAAGAGCAGGCTGGTGCAGCATGAGACAGCTGTGTTTTCACCAGGAAACCATGACAGCACTCACAAATGTCATACCACACATTTGGAACACACCAGGCTACTTCTGTCCCTGAGGAGTTGCTGTTAACTTAATCTGCCATCCTAAGGGGTAAAACATAGATGCTTCTGATGTTCTCCAGGAGGGATGATGTTTTTTTCATTTAATTTCTCATTTTTTGACTTAATTTGTGCATTTTCAAAAAACTGCAAATATTTTTTAACTTTTTATGGCAAAAATGTGAATTAGGAGAGCTGTAACTTGACTTTTCCATGTTTGGGACACAAAACATTTTATTCTCTCTTCTCAGCTTAAAAAACAAATGAAATATACCCAATAGAGATAGATTCTTTGAAATAATTCCATTATAGTTTATAAGCATATAGCATTTTTACACATATATCAACACACATTTTTATTTCCAAAATTTCATACAAGACATGGTATCTCCTACTTATTTTCATGTTTATATATTTGATGACCAATAAGTTTTCTATGAAGCTCATGGCAATTTGTCTTTCTTTTTAAAAATAACAACATACTTTAACAGTTTTAACTATGTCCTCAGTGTGTGCAAATATCACCAAAATCAATCTCAAAACACTGATATCATTCAAAAAAAGAAACCTCATATCCCCTAGCACCCAGTCTCTGCTCTGAAAACACCAAGTCCGGTCCCAGGCAGTCACTAATCTACATTTTGATTCCATAAATTAACCTATTTGGTACATCTCAGGTAAAGGAACCACATGATATGGAGACTTTTGTGGCTCCTTTTCCTTATCATAATGGTTTCAAAATATAGGGCAGATAGCAGTACTCTACCCATTTTTATTACTGAATAAAGGAACTCCAATGTAGAACTATAGCACAATTTGTCCATCAATTGGTGGGCACTTAAGATATTTTTGAGCTATTGTAGGTTACACTGCTAGTGTAGATATTTTTGTGGGCATGTTTTCATTTATTTTGGGTATATACCTAGGATTAGAGTTGCTAGTCATATGCAGATTACATCTTTAATTCTGAGGAACTGCCCAGCTGTTTTCCAAATTAACTGCACTATTTAAAATCCCTTCTGCACTGTACAAAGGCCTCCATTTCTCCTCAGACTTACTAACAGTTGTCATTAGCTGTCTTTTGTAACTATTAGTACAGCAATCCTAGTAGATATCAAGTGGTTTCATAATGTGGTTTTAATTTCCCTTTCCTTGATTGCTAATGATGCTGAACATCTTTTCATATTCTTATTGGTCATTTGTAAATCTTCTTTGGGGGAATGTCTATTCAGATCCTATGCCCATCTTAAAATTAGGTTTTCTTAGTATTGCATTGTAGAAGTATTTTTAGATGTATTTAGATATTCTAGATACAAATCTTTTATCAAACACATAGATTTGTGAGGAGTCCTTTGTCCTTTCTGTGCATTTGTTTTTACTTTCTCAGTGGTGTCCTTTGCAAATACAAAGTGCTATTTTTTATGAAGTCCAGCTCATCTATTTTATCTATTGTTGTTTTGGTTTGGATGTCATATCTAAGAAACCATTGCCTACTCCAAGGACAAAAAATCTACATCTATGTTTTCTCCTAAGAGGTTTATACATTTAGGAGTTATATCTAGGTCCTTGGTCCATTTCTAACTAATGTTTGTTATACACGTGAGTAATTTGTCTCTCTAATCAATTGCCCTTTGTTTACTATGTTTACTTCTCCAACCAGGTATATTTTAAGATGCTTTCTGTATTGTATTTTTGTCATTTATGTTGCCGATATTTTTCATGTCTTATTGCTCAAGGATGATGAGAAAATCAAGATTCTGTAAAACCTTCAGAGACTTGTTCAAAGTCACATGGATAAATGAAGCTACTTACTAACATCCAAGTCTTCTACCTCTATGCCTCATGTTGTCTAACTTAAAAGTCCTGACACAGTATAATCAATTTTTCAGTATGTGGACAGTTTGCCATTAACAAGAACCTGATTCAACAGAACTCAAGGTAAACTACAGAAGTAGTCAAGATGAGCAGGAATAGATTACTTCCAAAGCATTCAAAATCTAAAGCAAAATCACCATCAAAACTAAGGACAGAAAAGATACCCATGTTCAGGGAGGAAGTCAGAACCCTGGACAGCTCAGTGAGCACATCAGGAAAACTCAGGTTTTTTTAATCTTTAGAATGCTATCATTGAAACCCTAGATTGGCAGTCGACTTGTATTTTATAGGATTATTTCCTCCTTCTTGGGGTCTGGCCTTAATCATCTAGCACCATTCTCTCTTGAGAAAAAGTGTCATATCTTCCAAAAGAAAGTTTGTATCCTTGTGAAGTGATGTGGCCTCATCTTTGGGCCTGACATACAATTGGAAATCCCAGGTCCCTGAAGCTTCTTGGGGCTTAGGCTAATCCAAAGAGAAATTGTCTTTCTCTCTCTCTCTTTTTTGGAGTTATATATCCAAGAAATCTCCCTTCCCACCAACTTCAGGGAGTAGACAGAACTGCTAGGTAGAAGTATGTAGTACTACATTATAAGTAGGTACCTAAAATAATATTAGACAGAAACATATGTGCATGCTAAGGAGTCTTGAGGGGAACACTGATGTAAAAGTGCTCAGTCAGGCTGTATTTGTAACTCCATATACAACATAATGCACATTTGAATCTGGTGTCACAGAACAGATAGGACCACACAAACTCTGGGGTTTGTATGCACTTGTATCACTGTCCTGAGTCACTGGTCACCTAGTCCACTGTGATCCTATTTAGATACAGGTGTAAGGCACTTATAAATCAGGTTAAGTTTATCATTTTTAAGAAACAACATAAGTGTATCATGATTAAGAAAACAACATAAGTGTAGATCCTGACAATAGTAGAAGGTTTGAAAAAAGAAGTCCTCAGCATGAAGGTAGTAATTCTGGATACTTTGCACATGGTTTTACTAAAGAGACAGAAAATCTTTGGATCTCTCATTTCTCTTGAAGAAATAAGCAGGCAGTATATGGAACTTCATCTCTCAGAAATGAGCATGGCATACTAGAACATCATTCACATTGTTAGATTTCTGTTTCAAAAGCAATGGTCCAACTTTAGGTAGAGATAAAAATTTCTGCAGAAACCTCTGAATGATCCTGTGGAAGAGTGTTATTCTTCAATAGAAGTATGACTTCCTGTGAAGCTTAGCTTTAGAGCCTTTAGATTTTCTTGACAAATACACTCTTAACTCCAGTCTGTCATTGGTGTTAGAAATTAAACTTTAACTTTATAAGTCTGGCCAGTTAGGATCATTATAAATGGCACCCTCCTCCCAAAAGGCAAGTCGGCATTCATAGAACTGATATCTCAAAGTGGATACCAGATAGATTTACTAAACTGAGCTTAGATTTTTGCTAAGGTGAGAGCCAAAGCACCCCACAGTGCTGGGGAAGACAATCTGCAGAGTAGCAGTCACGGGCCTGGAAACCAGGGAAAGATGTTTTACTTCCCCAGGGCTGAATACATTTCAGTAACCTATAAACATGCTCAATCATCCTTGCAGATGGTAATACTGTCACGGAAGTTATCCCTGGGGTTATAAAAATGTTCATTTTCTTCTTTAATTTTTCCTAAATAAAAAAGAAAGATATATTAAAATCCCTAAGTTAATCACCCATCATTTAAATTCCATTAAGTTTTGCTTGTAAATTATAGCATTAAGGTCATCATAAACATTGAAGATTAGTTTAAGAAAGGAACGGTACAGGCTAATAATATGCCTGAAGATGATAAGGATTATGCATTTTACTGCTTAATAAAAATGTGGTGTATAACTTGTAATGGGTAATGCAGTTCTAATGGCCTAACTCAAATTCTAGTACCTGAAAAACAAAACTATAAAGCTGACATATATAGCAGATCACCAAACGAATTTTTCAAGGCAACAAGTTTTTGAATATATTTGTAGAAGCAGTGTAATCAAATGATATATTTGCAGTCTGCTGATGTTGGTCTTTTTCGTACAGAAGCTATGAAGTGGAACTTCCTGCAGCTCCAGGAACTTACTCAAATAGATGTCCTATTTATTTTTATTTGCTCATTCATGAAAACTTCCTGTTAGGTTAGGATAGATAAGGCTGTAGTAACATGTTAACCCTGACATTTCAGTGGCTTAACTCGCCAGGGTTTCTTACTTAGACTTATATCTAATGTAGTTCAGGGAAATTACTAAGCCACATTATTAGTGAGGAACTCAGATTTATAGAAACTCCACCGACGTACAATTATACCATTTGGAACACATCACCTTGTAAACTGTCCCAGAAGGGGAAGAGAAAAGAGTAGAGAATTCCCATCAGTTCCAACACATCTCAAACTAGAAGTATCACATGGCATTTCTCACAGAAGATTAGTCAGAACAAGTCATTTGCCCCAAGTCCTACGTCAGAAGACCTGGAAAATCGGTCGACATGGGATAGTTGGTGGGTCTTATCAATTTGTCAGAATGTTTCTACCAGTTACTTTAGGAATACAAAGATGAACCAGTTTTTCAAGATGCTCATAACTAAGTCATGAAGATGAAAAATTGAGTATGCAAAAATTCAGACTAGAAGGTGATAAGTTTTAGGAAAACATCACAGATATAGTACTGCACTATTACAAGTCAGAAGATACCAAGATTACAGCCATCTGGAAATGTCACAGAACATCTCAAGGCATAGGAGTACTAGAGCTAGTTTTTGAGAGTTATAGGATTTGACCATGAGGACTTATATACACAGGTCATTCTTGTTTTAAGAAAGAGCAAGGGTATGAGAAAGATTACAAAGAGCAGAGAAGAAGAACTAAGTTTATTTTTCTAGAGCAACTGGTAGGCAAATGGAAAGTAAACATAGAAAAATGGTTGGGTTCAGGTTGTGAGGGTTCTCAAATGTTAGGCCAGGATATTTGGAACTCTTTTTTCTTTGAAGTAAGAGTTTTAATGATATATATGACAGATGTCATTTGAGAAAAGAGAGCAGCAATTAAAATGATTTGGAGAGGAAGAAAACTAATGGTAGGAACTTCATTTCACAGGTTATTAAAGTTGCTTTGATGGAGGGCACTAGAAAAAAGAGAAATAATAGAAATGGGATGACAAATATTAGACTCTTCAGCAAATAGGATTTTATACCTGATTGAATGTGGAAACGGTAAGAATTGCCTCAAAAATTTAGAATTTTCAGCAGAGACTTCATGTCATTAAGGAAGAAAAAAACATGGCAAGGGAAGTTGGTTGTAAAAGAATAATTGGTTAATATTTAGTCATGGAGAATTGAACATGCAGATGAAATATTTAAGTGAAGACACTAGCTGGCTAATAGAAATAGGAAAAGGTGCTCCAGATCAAAGTTGCTGATTTAGGAGTCACCTGGGTAGAGAGACCAATGTAAGTCATAGGTTACATGAATATGCCAGGGGAGACAACAAAGAAAAATGAGAAGCAGGTTAAGAGCATATCCTTAAAATTACATATATTTAAAAATATAAAGAAGGGAGAACATCCCGGGAAGTAACAGACAATACAGACACAGAAATTTCAAGCATGGGAAACTTCAACAATATTTAATGTCACAAAGAACCTATGATGATGATGACTGAATTGGTCATTGAATTTGACTGCTGGAAGACATGGAAGGGAGCCAAAGTTACAAGTAACTTTAAAATAAAATGATTTGGTTTTGGGATGTGGGAAAAGTATTCAGGATAAGAAAGAGTATAAAATGGAGGTGGGGGGACTGTAGACTCAAGAAGAAGAGAAACAGCAGATAAAGCATCTAGTTCTCCTTACTGACATGCCCATCACCCAAAAATAGACACCTATACCATCATTCCCTGTTACATCCTGGGTCCTGAACTTGACTCATATCTTCCTTCTGGAAATGGAGTCACTTAAACTTCAGCTTTCAATCCCAATTGTCCTGGTTTCTCCCTCAGTTATGTTCTTCTCTTTCAGTAATTTGGCCTTCTTTAGTTTCACTTTAGCCTTTTTTCACCTTGCAAGTAGTTACCTACTTCACAGAAAAAGCAAAGTCACCTGTTATCCACTACTTGGCTTTGTGATTTTTAGTTTTAGGATCTCATGGGACAGTGTCTTTACCTACAGGCTCTGAAGCTAATCTCTTGGGTTCTATCAGGCTGTGTACTATGACCATTAACCCCCAATACACATACAGTACTTCTACTCCAGCCCCAGCAGTCATAATATTCCTAAAAAAGTTGGAAGATCTAAGTTCATCATTTTTTTCTCTGGTTTCTTCTATAATTTCCCCTCCCCAATTTTTCCAAGTAAATTTGAAAAGCATAAGACTGTTCAAATTCTTGGCATGGCTCTATCTTTAACAAAAATCTTCGACCTGTAGACTTCAGCCCAAGTGTCAAGTTTGGAATGTGTCATAAACCACCTCTCCAAGAGGCCTGGAGTTGAAATCACATGTGATAACAAGTACAGCCCCCTGCTCAGCTTCTAGGGGGAATTTCATGACATTCCCATGCACATTACATTCCATGTGAGTTACATCCTCAGGAACCAAACACAGCAGTAGCCTTTGTGCCTCCATTGGAATTAAAACCATTGATGTTCAACCTTGAGAACCAGCTATTCATGGTAACTATTCATTTCCACAGTGGGGGCTACTGCATTCAGGGCTGTGTGTGTGTGTGCATACATGCATGCATGTGTGTGTGCATGCACCTGCATGTGCATGTGTAGTTTGTGTTACATTTCTCTATCTGGTTTCCAAGCTTATGAAACTGCTTAAGGAAAACAAGCCAAGCATTATTAAAGGTTCAAAAGACATTTGAAAACCATAGAGATGATCCACCCTGCATCTATTCTAGTACACCCAGACTATCAGGGTCTTTCCTCCCCCAAACATATGTTCTTAACACAGAATGGTAGAATATCTCTCCAAGTAAGGTCTAGACACCAACTATATCAGAAGCACTTGACACTCAGGGTTAACAGGCTTATTCATGGGCCCTACTCCAGACCTACTGAGTCAGATTCACTGGAAATAGGCTCAGGAATATACAATTTAAATAAGTGAGTCAAGTTATTCTTATAATCATTAAAATTTGAAAACTACACCTGCAACAGCATCCTTTCTCATTCAACCCTGACAAGACATTTTCACAAATCCATTTTGAAAATTTTTACCAAGCCTCATGCCCCACACAACCAACAATCTGAAGTTACATGATACAGGAGAGCTAAAGCAGCAAAAAACCTGAAAGCATTATTTCGAAGGTGGTCATATTTCCAAAAAATAAGAACAAGAACAGATCATTGGAAACAAGAACAGCTTTCAGTTATCTAGAGATTAAGCCAAAGTTCCATTCACTGGTGCTAAGTCTCTCTGGAAGCTGAGGTCAGGCAGACTAAACCAAACAGGTACAGCAGAGAACAACTAGACATGGGCAAGGTACACTCAGGTAGGAGAAAGAGAAGTGTTTGTGGCTAGAAACTCAGAAAGACTGGTAGAATTGTGAGCATTTAATACTAGCAGGTAGCTGGAGGAAATATGGTTGGATATTTACAGCAAGGCATTAATGCAAAGACAAGTTAAGACAGAGTGAGGAAATCCCTAGGACAGTTAGGGCAGGAAGATAAGCAATATGCTTATCTAGCATAGGCCATCAACAGTCCATCATCTAATAGTCCATCAACATGGCATAAGTCAAGCAATCATATGGCACTGTTCACAGCAGTTTATAGATTAGGTTGTTTTGTATTCTAGCTTTTAACCTAGTCAGGTCTCATTTCTTATAGTGAGTGAAATGTCTAAGTATACACTGTGATTTATAGCTGCTTTATATTCAAGGTACCCACTACATTAAATCAGGCCAGAGGCCAAGTTCAAACTTACACAGAAGAGACAATAAATTCATGTCACTGAAGACTTCCCAGTTAGCCTTGCTTCAGCCAAAATCAGAGATCAAGATTTATTTTTATTGCCCAGACAGAAATTCTCCTTTTATTTGGTGAAATTATTATTGGCAGATCATGACATCTACCCCATCAACTTAGTCTAGAGAGGAGCAAGAGAACTGTCAATAGCTCTGAGAAGACTATCCCTGGAAGGACTTACATCAGACTGACTTGAGGAGATAAGTGTCCCTTTAGAACTGGAGATGGAGGTAGTGGGAGGAGTCAGTTAGATTATGGGGTGAGATGACCAACTTTTTCTAGCTTGGGATTTTTCCCGTTTTAAAACTGCAAGTCCTATCTCAGGGGATCCTCTAAGTTCAAGGCAATCCAGAAAGACTGGCTATCCTCAATCAGTCTTATTTTTGTATATGGAATGAATTCTTCACAGGAAAGAACATTTCTTAAAGATGAAGAGGTAAGAGGGCCTGAAGTGCGAGAAATATTCATCTCACTAAGTTGGCATCCATTTGGTGCCAGGGCAGAGAGAGGCAGGTAAAACTCCCTAACTAACCCCTTCTGTGTGGTCATACTGGGACAGGTGTGACTGGTCACCACCTCAAAGAATTTCATCTCACATCAAGTTCAACACAGGTCCAAGATTTCTCTCTCTGCAACCCTTCCAGATCTTAAATTGTTCCTAGTTCCTGGTCTTGGTCTCTGACTCCACTCTCCGGTAGCTTTCCCATTTACCTTTCCCATTCCCATTCACTCAACTCACTTTCCCGAGTTCACGCTGACTTCTGTCTCTCTCTCCCAGTAACTCTGATCTTCCCTCTCCACTCATGCCACTCCTTCATCTTGCTTGGATTTGGCCTGAGCTAAGATTTGCCAGAGCATCCCTAATCATGCAGTTCATCACTGCACTCACCTGTTTCCAGGTTAAGGCTGTTCCTGAAAACCTCAAGCTCAAATTTGAGGCGGGGGCTTAATTCTCATAGTCACAGTTACTAGCTTTCTGATCTCTCTCTCTCTCTCTCTCTCTCTCTCTCTCTCTCTCACACACACACACACACACACACACACATTCTAAACCTTACAATTCCACAGTAAGTCACTTTTATCCACATTTCACAAATAAGGATGGTGGAAATTAGAGAAGGGAAATGATTTGTTTAAATCCACAAAACTAACCACTTCTAAAATTAGAGTTCAAAACATTGAGCCATATCTATTGTGTCATGCTGACTCCATTAGACGGTATGATTGCATGATAACTAGTTAATGAGACCACAGGTTACCACTCACAATCAATTATTTTTAACTTCTGATATTGGCAGTATATAATGTCAAACACATGGAATTCTTCAGAAGTTTAAAAGTAATCTCTGTTACTTAAACCTAGTATTATTTTTAAATGCAATTTTTTAACTGTGTCAAATGTCTATTGGAATAATTTCTGGATCTAGAATTCTAACTATATTTACTCTTAATTATGAAATCTACCTTTTTTCTTTTGGGGCCAAATACTGTCCTAAGCCAGGTGTTCTCAATGTGTGGCTGCTATCTCTCAAGCTTGTATGGTCATAACTGATTTCATATTAATATTAAAATGTTACTTACCTTTTACTCTCACCTTCCCATGAGTGTACAGTGGTGGTTTCAGGGACTACATGACTTGAGATTTCGCAACAGATTATTTGCAAAAGTAGGTATGAGTAAACATGAATATCCTTGTTCAGACACTAAAGAACTTTTAAAACATGTTAAATAGGCTGTTTTGCTCCAAAGTTTTACTTTCACAAAATATGGCAAAATACAGCAATTGTTCATTCTACTTATATTAACATAATGACCCTGTTGCTTAAGTTAGTACTTTTAATTTATAAGTTTTAATTTCTAAGATGGAAAATATGAGTTGATATAATTTGTAGAAAGAGGAGTTCTTTGGGTCTTTTAAGAGTCTAAAGGAGACCACAAAGTGTGACAACAGCTTTAAAGTAGCAGCACATTTAATTAGAAACACCAAAAATATATTTATCCAAATACTCTACCTAAGCTATGGCTGGGAAACACAAAAGCAAAAAATGATAGGTCATTGCTTTATAAAGCATTTACAAATGCTTAGGAATAAAAAGGAGATCTAAAAGGGAGGTAGAATTGTACAAAAAGAAAACCTACCAAAAAGGAGAAAATGCAGTCTGTCCTCTTTAGCCCATTTTCTCTCCAGAAAGTATTTCCACATTTAGAGAGATTCTCAATTTGAAACATTTCTTGGGCACCTGACAATCCAAGGCATTTAAATATGAACACAATACTGGGAACCCCAATGAGAAATGTCATCTGGTTATAAACTAGATCTTGTTATAAACAATTGAGGGACCTTTCTTCCATGGCTGAAACTTCTCTGAATGTTGTACAAGTTTAGATCCAGTTCTCTTTATTGCTGTAGTTCTAAGGTTACCCAACCCATTGGAAGCTCTTCTGGAATGTTAAAAGTCAGTTTATTTACCAGGAATCTAACAAATTCATGGATTAATTCAAATTAAAGTAGGTTTAACCCTAAAGATGCCTTGTTTCACTTCTAAACCATGATAGGTATATTTGTCACAATCTCCTCAAAGATCCTCTTGAAAACAAAGACTACTTACTAGTGTCCCCACATTATCCATTTCTCATTCCTGTATAGAAGTAAAAGCTCCAATTGTGAGCTAGACAGAAGATTGCCTTGAGTGAACATCAAGTCTTCCAGTCTCTCTTGCAGCTAGGTGTGGACTTGTGACTAGGTACTGCTTGGTGGGACATGATTATTATATGAAACGTTCCCCACTTTGCTACTCTCTGCTGACTGGAAGGCAGATGAGATGACTGTGGAGAGCAAATAACTTAGATCATGATGTGACCTTGCTAAGGAAGGCCAACCACAGCAGAGCAGCAAGAATAAACTATAAAACTCAATTTCTGACACCTACTAATCCCAGAACCCTGCCTCCCAACCTTGTAGAAGAGAAATAAACTTCTAACTATATAAAGCCATGATTATTCTGTTTTGACAACCAAACATGTCATATTAAAATAAATTATAAATGAAATAATTAAAAACACTCATTCATGACAGAATATGGTAGTCACAACTAACATGTATTTATTAGCACTTAAAATGTGATTTTCTGACTTTAAATGAGTTAAAGGGAAATAATACACATTAGGCTTTGAAGAACTTCTATGAAAGAATATAAAACTCATTAATAGTTTTGTATTAATTGCATGTCAAAATGAAAATATTTTGACATGTTGGGTCAAAATCTATTATTAAAACTAATTTCAAATGTTTCTCTTTACTTTTGTAATTTGGCTAATAGACTATTAAAATTATATAAAATGATGTATGTTTTATTTCTATTAAGCAAAACTTATGTAGAATGAAGATTAGTAGTTCACTGAAGATGAAAAAATACATCATTCGAAGTTAGGTCAGGCATGGGATAGGAGGAATTCATACCAGAAGGGAATGTTTAAATAAGAATAGATGATTGTGAACATATCTGCAAAGAAAAATTATCTGGGATGACTTTAAATATTTGATTCAGTCTGAAGATCAAAGGTGAATTAAGTGTTTAAGGTCTCCAAAGCACAACTCCCCCCTCCCTCCTTCCCTCAACCCACACCACCCTTCCTCCCTTTCTCCTTTCCTCCCTTCCTTCTTTCTTCTTTTCTTTTCTTACATCTTGTTCCCCTCCTTTCAGTCCTCCTCCATCCTCCCTCTTTTCTTCCCCCCTTCCTTTTCCTGCATCTTAGTTTTCTGTACATGTTTTGCTTTCTTCCTACATCTGTATTCCCCATAATACTTCCACCACTGAGGCACCTATATAAAGCACAATAATTTTAAAACTCTGCTAATGTCTGCTACAAAATCCATTACTTAAGTAAAATTCATCTTTATTATATAAATACACATATACCAAAAAATACCTATGAGGCAGATTAGCCTAGATTCATAGAGTATGTTACTTGATTCTTTATAAAGTTAATCTGCACAGCTACCATCATCACTCTGCACTTGTGACTAAGAGTTAATCTGTAGGGTAGCAGTATAGGAAGCCTTCATTTCCCCCAAATAAAAAGAAGACCCCTTATTCTGACTAATGGAGTATCGTGGATTTTTGTCAATATGCAATTTTTTTAAACTTAGAGAAATTTTCTTTTTTCATTTTTTCTGAGGCAACATGGGTTTACGACTCCAATGTATTTTAGTTTGGATTATATACTAAAAATAGATCTACCATATGATCTAGTAATTTATCTCCTAGGTATCTATCTGAAGAATATAAAAACACTAATTGGAAGGGATATGTGCACTGCTATGTCATTTCAGAACTATTTGTAATAGTCTAGTTATGATAACAGCCTAAGTGTCCAATGAAATGAGTAGAAAAATTATTTATACATGGTGGAGTACTACTAAGCCATAAAAAGATGAAATCTTGTCCTCTGTGGATGGAACTAGGGGAGATTATGTTATGCAAGATAAATCCAAAGGAAAACAACAAACACTTCATTCATATGTGGAATATTAAAGTAAACAAAGGAAAAGACAAAACAAACTAAAATCCTTGAAATCTGACTGCATAATTGAAACTACTACACAGGGAGGATGAAAGAAAAAGAAGGATGGGATCCAACGGGATTGCAGAGGCTATGGTGATGGGCATGGAGAGATAACATAAATTTGTATGGGTGTGAACCCATCGCCCTAAAATGTATACAATGTAAACCAATGTTACCTCAATAAATACAATAAAAACTAAAAATTCAAAAGTAAATAAATTGAAATTATTTGCCTCTGTTATCAATGGGATAGGACTTTATTTTTGGGAGGGGGAATAAATTTGACTACCAATTTGAAAATACTTGATTATTTTAATATTAAAAAAATTACTAAATTGTACATTTAACTTACACAATTCAAGATTTTCTTATTTGGATCTGCAAAGTTACAGTTATCTTGTTAAAAGACATGATTATTATGTTATTAGTCTGCAGCTATATCATAAATCTGAATGAATTGCTGTCAAATTCTTGAGTTTTATGTAAGAAAAACATTTTAAATATCACTGGTTTATATGATGCAGTAAGTTTACTAAAATCAAAAATAATCTATCGTCCCAATTATTTTCAGGTTGAAGATATCTTCACCCATAAATAAATAGATTTAAACTGCAATGTTAGGACAGGGTGGGAACAGTCAAGGAAGGGGGGGGTGAACCCCAGAGATCACAGAGATGAGAAATTCATATATAAATAAAGTATTTAAAAAAAATAAATAAAAATAAACTGCAATGTTTTGGTATTTGTCTAGGAGGATGAACAGAGATGAGATGAAGTCTTATTTCACTTGAATGTTTATTTAATTTGCTTGACTTCAGTAGTCTCAGATTCTATTCTTTCTTAAAAAGAGACATAAAACCAAATCATAAAGAAATCCTAAGTGAGAGGATATTAACAAGAATGTTCACTGGTTTTTTTTTTTTTTTAATTTCTCTTAAGGCTTTCACCGTAACCACATTTTGCTTCAGTATCATTTAGAATATGTTAACAAGCAGTTCATTTAAGAACTACCTGTGAACAAAGACTTTAGCCAGGCAAGTCACAAATGGTTAATAGTCTGCAGCTATACTGTAAATCTGAATCAACCTCTGACTGTCAAATTCTTGAGTATTATGTAAGAAAAACATTTTAAACACTTTTGATTTATATGATATAAACAAAAATTTGCAACAGCTCTCTCTCTAGCTTACATGTTAGTGAAGTCACAGCATCTTTCTAACAATATATTGCCATTTCCAAAATGAGCTTGATGTAAACAATTCACCTAGTTGATTTCTGATCCAATTTCTTAGTCTCTAAGTGTGAGTTTCTAAATTTTTGTCATTCAATTCGTCTTTATATACTATATACTAAGAAGAAAATTTGCCCTAAGACTGATTATCTTGCTCAACTAGATTTTTTAAGGAGGATAAATCTGAAAATACAAATATGATTTTTTCTGAAAATACAAAATCAGATTTTTGTAATATTTGTTTTAAACATTGTGCAGTGAGTTTATTTTTTAATCAACCGATTAATGATAGACAAACAGAAATTCCTTTGAAATAAAAAATATCCATACTATTATGTATATTTACAGTCAGGTTATGAATAAAATTAATTAAATCATAACACACATTGATTTGATGACGAATGCTACATAAATGGAAATTTTTAAAAACCCGCAGTTACTGTATTTCTTGAGAAAAATATTTTAAAATTAGTATATTGGGTGATGTCTCCATCTGGTGACAGGAAGAGGTACTACAGATACTATTTTGCATGAACTGAAATCATAAATATTCCACACAAAACAAATGAACCACGAAAAATAGAGTAGGGTTACCCAACAACCGCACAATGCAAGACACATCTGTACTTTAAATTTTTCTAACAGCTTTTAAAAACCAAAAAGAAACAGTAATTTGAACACATCACTATTTAACCCAATATTCTGTATACCAAATCTTCAAATACCATGTGTATTTTATAGCACATCTCAACTCGAACTAGCCACACGTGGCTGCGGCCACTGCCTCTCTTACTGGATTGAGCCGATCTCGAAATGAGACATGAGATTACCTTGACTTCCTTTTATTTCTCACCCCCTGTCCACTCTTTTTAAAAAGTTCCTCTCAATCACTCTTTATAGTCTACTTTATTTTGTAAGTAACTGCAATATTATAATTTGCAATAATTATAAGTAATTCTTGCCTCCTGAGAAAAATTCTTAAAGCGCCCTCAAAAGTCTGCCGAGGGGGACAAGGCCTCAACTCTTCCCCGGAGGTTCAACTCTTGGCCGGTTCAACTGTTCCCCGGAGGGCTCGGGGCTTTCGTGTGCCTGCGCCCCCATCAGTTCCGCTTGCACTTCAATCGGAGGCTTCTGGGGGCTGCCAGCTACATTGCTCTGGCAAAGGGGGACCACACCGGGGGATTAGGGCCTGTGCCAGCAGGAGGCCGCCTTATGACATCACAGCACACCATTGCTCTGGGGTTCAAGTTCAGCGGGACTCTGGATTTCCAAGCAGCGAGTGTTAAAGGTTTTCAATGAAGGGTCGAGGCACGACCATGCCCACAGTCAAGGTGCTTTCAGTCCCGCCCTCTGATGCGGAAAGGCAGGTGAAAAGATGCGCACAGCTACAACTACAGCCTCGAGCGGGAAGCAACCCACCATTTCCCAGGAGCACCAGCGGGGTCTTCCGGATGGACCCCAACTCTGCGGATTGGTTGGAGTCTGCCTCCACGTGATCCACCAGCGAGTTGGCGGGGCTTGGTCGGCTGCTTTCACCTCCCCTCCTCCCCTCCCGGAGGTCGCGGGAAGCAGAAAGCTGGTTTCCTAGGTAACCGCGGCGGGTGGCGTGTACACACCAGTCCCGGGCTAGCGATGGAGTCGTGCCTGCTCCCGCAGGACGGAGATTGAGAGATCGGAGTGGCTCGGCTCTGTCTCGGATTGCCCCAGAAACTATCCTCTCTCTGGGATAAGGTGGGTGACTCACCTGGTGGCCTTTGGGGCGTACATCACCCTTGGCCGGGCATCGGGAGTCTTTGCTCCCCTTCCTGACCTTACCAAAAGGAGATGGGAGAAAAGTAGTATTGCGGTCATAGGATCCCCGTAATGTTTCAGTGGAGATAATACCATAGTGCGAGACAGTGACGTGGTTCTTTCCGAGGCTGACTGGGAGGAGGAACGGGAAGGGGGACCGATCGCCTCTTGAGCAACCTTTTCTGCGCCAGTTAACAAAGTGGCTGAGAGTATCAGGTGCTCGTCAGTCAGACCTGATACTGCTCACCTAGAGCCCGAAGGGCATTCATTTGGCCCGCAAAGCTAATGGGTGAATTCTGATCCTTTCATACTCAAGGGAGGAAACAGTTTAACTATACAGGGTTTCTGGTTTGTAAAATAAGAAAACTGCTTTTCTCCAAATGACACCCCACCCAGCTTTCATGCAGACAGAAAACATTGTCATTATCCTGTTGTTATGCTCTGATCCTGTAAAACACTGTTTCTTTAAGTTTTACTATGTTGTCCTGTTTGTGGTATAACAATGAATTCAAGCCTTCCCACACGCTTTTAGTGAAGACTTAGTCTGTGCCAGATACTGTGATAGGCTCTCGGTCACTGCCCTCAATTGAACATGTAACCTAGTAGGGATGAATGACCTGCAAGCATCACAATACAGTGAGACTTATACAGGCCATAACAGGACTTACAAAGAGAATAACTGCAATACTACCAGAAAGTGAAAAATGCCATAAAAAAAAACTCTAAAGAGGAGAATCCGCTTATGCCAGAAGAGAGAGCTGTAGTTGTGGCCAAGAAATACACTTTCATCAGCATCCCAGAAGCCCTCTTTTGCCTCTGTTTGCCTCTTTTGCCTCTTTTGCCAGTCATACTCTAACTTCTAGTAACATAGCTTTTGTTTTAAAATTTGATGTATATGACGTAATGCGGCATGTATGCATTGTTCAGCATTGCTAGATGATTTGTGAGAGCCATCCATGTTGATACTACAGTCGTTTCTTTCTCATTCTGTCCCTAAGTATATATATATATATATATAT
>PVHY01000481.1:122460-230297 GCA_004024945.1 Uropsilus gracilis | reverse complement strand
GCCCGGGGTACCACAGACTCAAGCAATCCCCAGCCTCAGCTTCCCGGGTAGCTGGGATGACAGGCGTGCGCCACCACGCCCAGCTATTTTTTTGGAACTAGGTCTCGCTATGGGCCCCAGGCGGGACTCGAACCGCGATCCCTAGCCCCGGCCGCTTCATAGGCTGAAGCTTACAAGCACGAGCCACCGTGCCCGGCCTACAAATATTGTTGACTAATTACTTTTCTGCAAGGAAAGGACGATAGGAGGCAGCCAGCTAATTCAGTCTGAGGGGGTCAGTAAAAGCCAGGTGAAAGCTGCCCTGGGAGCTGCCTAACGTTTCACCAGGCTGGGGCTGAGGATGGAAATGGGATGTTGAAGGCTGAGGGAAAAGTGCACCCATGTGATACTGTGGCTACTCTGTTTTGATTATAGCTCTGTCAACTTGGCAAAATTCAGCAATCTACACATGATAACGTGGTTCTTTGGAGGGAAGTCTTTTCACTGATAAGTTCCACCTTTGGTGTGTGAATCCAGCCCCACCCTGTGGTCCCACTATGATATCAGTTTTCTCCTGGCCACTTGCTTTACATTATTTTATAAATGGGTACCTGGCTGTTTTTTGGATGATTCTCTAGCCATATTTCTTTGGCCTGCTTTGGTTCATCCAACAGATGTTTATCCTATACCTGTTATGTGTTAGAGCAATTCTAAGCATTTGTTATTTATCAGTGAATAAACACCTCTGTTGAAATTGGGTCAAAAGGGGGCAGAAGCCACCAACCAATACACTACATTTAAAATGTGGTTTCTGCCAGTCAGATTCCCTCAGGTTTGTACTCCTTCCCCGGCAGTTGCCACTCAAATGCAGTTTGACAACAGGGCTTTAATAACAAGGGACATTAACCAGGAAAGCGGAAAGTTCTTAATGCCAAAAGTGGCCAGTTATCTTACCCCAGTCACCATTTTTTCAGTCCCAAAGTTCCCAAAGACTCATGTCCAAGATGGTGCCCCTTTGCCCCTCCAAAACTGAAGCAGGCACTCTGCAAATTCCAGTCTTTCTCCAGTATCTTCCCTTTACTTCTTCTCCAGTGTTCCATGCTACTCCACTTCTCCAAGGCTCTTCAAATTTCTTCCACAATTGCTGATCCCAAATCAGCTTTCCAAATATGCTGCCAAAATGGCTCCATGCACTTCTTTATCAGACCTGCCTTCGGCAGCGTCTGGCCAAAGCCACCAGGCCTGCCCTCAGCAACCCCTAGTCACCCCTGGCCTGCCATTCTGGCATCCAATTCCACACTGGCTACATCTCTGCTGGCCACTCTCCCACCATGTGGCTCCTTGTTATCACCAGCTCACTCTTCCAGGGGCTTCCCCTGGCCAGCCACATGGGCCTGTTCTACCAGTCCGCTATTCTCATCTCTTCCTTCCTTTCCTCCTCTCTCTCCTTGCTCTTCCCTTTTTATATGCCCTCTCTTCCTGTTTCCCATTTTCTCTTGCACAGGTCTTTCTCTTAGACTCTACCCACCAGGGTATTTTGGCACCAATACAATTTTTAACTGTGTCACTATCCTGTATCACTGTTCTGAGGGAACACACATTCTAGAAGAGGAAATAGACAATGAGCAGTAAGCATATAAAGTGTACGTGCTGGCAGGTTATGCTGTGGGGAAAAAATTACCACAAAGGAATAATCATTGGGAACATAATTTTCTATAGGTGGTCAGAAGAGAAATTTTAAATTCAATGGTATTTGAGTAGAGGCCTGGAGAAGGGTGGGGTGGGGTAAAGCCCATGCAGACATCTACAGGAAGATGTCTCAGACTTCAGATGTTCAGAACTGCAGTGCAAAGGTCCTGAGGGCTCCCGTCATGCAAGAACCAATTAGGAGACTGACAGGTTTACTGTGGTATGAAAAGGAGGCAGGCAACATTGGCCATAAGGGGCTTTGGGTTAGTGTGTGAATGACATTGGGTAAGAGCAGGAGCCCTGGGAGCAATCTGGGTGGGAGAGAAATGCAATCTGACGTAATTGGGGTTTTTAATTTTTTTGCCCCCAATACCACCTCTTCTATCCCTCTGCCCCCTTTTCTTTTCCCTCCTCCCTCGTACCCTCAGAGCTCTCAGAGCATTTATCATTGTCCATTTGTTGTTTTTAAACATCACTCTGGCTTCTGGTTGAGGAACAACTGTTTGTGGCACAAGGGTGCAGGCAGGGTGATTTAGCTCTCATAAGACCCAGAAAAGAGACAGAGTGATTCTGACTTAGGTGGTTGCAGGGGAGTGGTGAGAAGTCAGGTTTCAAATAATCCCATTCTACAAACAAGTTAATAATGACTCAGAAAGATCAGCAAAGTTGGTTCATCCAGGTTCCACAGCTAGCAGGTGGCTAGGGAAGTTCATGTCTTCTGGCAAGTAACCTAGGGTCCTTTCCTCTGCATTTAATGAAACTCTTTGAGAGAGCAGAAGTTGGTTTAGTTTGGGGAAGTATTATCTCTATTGTTCTAGTTATTCTTCCCGAATCCTTCAATAGCGGATTCAAAGGGACGTTTTTATTTATACATGTGGTCTAGTGCTTATTAGAATTTCTGAGCTTTTATGTTGGGAGTTTCAACAGGATTACTGTGATACTTTTGAAGTGTTGAGTTTAAATTTCAGTCTAAAAAACATTATTAAGCCAAGTGCACTGACATGTGTTTAGAAAATGGTATGAACGGTTATGTGGGAGCAGGTTTTCTGGGAAGACACACATGGAGGCTCACATGCTCTTCTTTGCTGAACTGTCAGAGCAAAGACAGAAAATATGTCACACATGAAGACACTGAAATCAGCTGCAAGAAACCATGGGTGAAACTGCTTCTGAAAAAGTCAACCTGAAAGACCTGTCCTTGCTGCTGGGATGTGCAGCATGTTCTTTGCTTGAAATGTATTTCAATCCATGTATTCTTGTGAATCAATAGCTGGCAGAAGAATTTACGAAGTAAAAACTTCTGCTAGAACACAAAACAGAGTTAGGAAACCAGTTTGAGATGTCAGTGTACATTTAGCACTAGTCACAGCCAAGGTCGATGTACCTTCAGATCAGCCAAATGAATACAGTTCCTTCCACTGTAGACTTCCACTTATAGCAGTCCAGAAGCCTGGGAGCTGTTGACTTAGTGACACCAAGTCTCCTGGCGGAGTATGTGGGATTCTCAGGCCATGAATCTGTGGGCGAGACCCCAGTGCACAGTAGTGCCAGAGTTGTGGTCCTTTCTAAATCCCTTTCTCATTCAGGACTATCATCACCACTGAGTCTTGACCTTGTTTCTCATTTAAACCCCAAGCCTAAAGGGACTGAAATGTAACCTGAAGTTTTTTCAAACACTTCTCCCCTGAGACTGAGCCATCTCCAGGTACTACCAAACCTGGCATTTCAAGTATCTTCACCATCAGCAGCTCCAGGGGCCACCTCTCCCTGCTGGACTCTCAGCAAGACATGATGCCTGTCTAGGTTGCTCTAGCCTCTTGGGAACTGGGAGCTGGCTGTGGTCAGAAGTGACTACCCTTTCCTCATTCACTCTCCCAAACATCATCTTAAGATTCCATCAAGTCACCTGTACAAATCAGTCACTCAAAAGATTAGTAATTATGATCATTGCCACGTATGAAGATTTTATAATTCAGTGTAGATTCCGGTCCCCATTCTGATACCAGCTGTGTGACCTTAGACAAATTACTTCATTCTCTGACCCTCATTTTTCTCATCTATGAAATAGAGCTTTTAACAGTGCCTGCCTTTTCCTAAAATTATTAATCAAGTATGACTACATGTATGAGTTATAGTTTTAGTTTTAAGTAATGTAATCCAGTGCTTTGCAAAGTACCTGGCACAGAGTGTTTAATTCATGCTAGCCATGACTGTCCTTGAAGGTGGTATGTACACTCACCAACTAACCAGTAACCATTTGTGCCAAGTGCTCTTCCAGGAACTTTTCACCCACTATTTTATTGATTCTGAAAACTTGCAAGTAGAGTGACATTATACCCATTTTACAGATGAAGGTACTGAAAGTCAGACCCCTCCAAGCCACATACTTACTTTGTGGGTAGATGTATGGAATGTGAGCCCTGGTGAGTTTGTCTCTAAGCTTGGGCCTTTAAGGTGTGAAGAGGCAGTGGACATCGTGAATGACAGCTCATTATAAACATAAAAGGGTAACTTATGACTTCATGAGTGGAAAAAATAGAAGAGTTGCAAAGTGTTGTGTTTCAGAGTATATAGGGAAAGATGATTATTTAGGCAGGCTCATTAACAAATCTTTAAGAGAAGATTTAACTCATTTTCTTTTAAAACCTTTTTTTCTACTAATCAAAGCAATGCATAGGGAATAGAGGAAAATTCAAAATTTATTTTACTCTTTGCTTTGTTTTATTCTTCTCTTATTTTTTCCTTTATTTCTAACTTTCCCTGCTACAACATACATTTTCAGCACCACTATGAATTGTTAGAAACTTTTGGTAAAATAGTCAGGTAACAGCTATTAGGATTATATTTGTTCTGACCAGCACTGCTGCTTTCGATGCTATTTTTTTATTTTGAAGCTATACTTGCAAGTACATTCCAGTAGCATGGCTCAAAGTGGCCAAACTAATTGGAAACCAGACAAATGTCTTTATGCCCATCAATAAAGGGCTCCTTGGATAAACGGTGACTCACTGGTTTTAGAAACCATTCTGTGGTTTTTACAAAGGCTGCATTCAATTTCTGTATGATAACCTGAAAGCTGAGAATTTGGGGGCCATATCTACTTCAATACAAGGTAAAGAAAGACAGGGGAAGAGAAGTTTATGTTTGCATTTCAGCCTAAGAAGTCATTGGCACAAGCACTGCGGGGGGGGGGGGGGGGAAGGGGTATAACTCAGTAGCCTCTTCTGTGAAGTGGGTATTCTCCTTAACAGACTATAAACTCGGTATCTTCAACCATATGGGGACAAGGAAGTTAGTGGGTAGCTTGGGCAGATCTAGCATGTTCAGAAGAAGGAGGAGATAACCCTTCTGTCTCTGTAGGCTGATCACATCTAGAAATCACATTCAGTTTAAAAGAAGTAAGTTCAACAATGTAGTGAGGCTGAAACTGGGTCTATGGAAGAATAACTACTATGGAAGAAACGGTACTACTTTAGTCTAAATAACTGTCCTCAAGTTTCGTGTTACATAGAATGAAAACTGGACTTTTAAGTTTTTAATTACTTTATTTTCTTACACTATTGTTAATTTTTGGACAGTATTTGATTTATCCCCTCTGGTCTAGTCCCTGTAGTTCTCCCACCACCATGCCACTGTGATCCATTTCCACAATCATTTGTTTCCTCCCCCCTCACCACTGTGTTGACCCTATTTTCTCCCCCTCCTGCTGTACTCCTCAGCTCTCTGGTCTTGCAAGTATTGTCTTTTTCTGTGGAGCCTTGGAGCTAAACCCAGGGTCAGGGGAGAAGCCAACCTGGCTGAGAGTTAACCCAATAAAACCAGGGAACCAAGTACTTTTAGCCAGCAGAGCTCATTCAAAGCAGTGAGATGACTTGGCCTGGAGACTCCAGCCACATCTTCTGTCTCCACAGTTATGGAAGGGGAGGTAGTGAAGAAGAGTCTAGTATTTGATGGGAGCAGTGTGGTACCTAATGCAGTTTATCAAAGAGTCTCCAGCCCTAACCAGAGAATATCCTAAGTTTGTGTTTGAAACTAAGATCTGACTTTGTGGTTAGAAGAGCAGGCAGAGGCAGTGTCGAACCAAGTCTGTAAGCACCAGAAAATAGGGCAGACCCACAATGAAATCCGGCCTCCACCAGCTGTGACTCCAAATTACTAAGTTTCAATTTCCTTATCTGGAAATAGGAATCATGTTTCTTCCTCAAGCATCTGATGTATAATGACATAGTGAGATAATTCAAACAACATGTAAACACATTGTGGCACATAATGAATGTCAATAGCTATTTTTTTAATTCAATTATGTGACACATATAGGTTCATTTTTTTTCTTACTACCAGCACATCTCTCATTTAGTAGTTATGAGCAGTAAATGAATTACTATTAATAGTTATCTGATCTTATAGTCATGTCAGGCACATAGTAGGGCTTTAATAAACATGGATCATCATAATTATCCACTAACCCCAGACAGTTTAGATGAAAAAGACACAGAGTTCATCTGTTAAAAAGCAAACAAACAACAACAGCAACAACACAAAAAAACCTAAATGAAAGCTATCTTGACTTACGCTGTTTCTTTGCTCTATCGGTTCCTTTTTAATAGGGTGAAGCAAGAGTATTTTCTAACTAATATTGGAGGGAATCATAAATTTTTCTGAATTATAATACCTGTTCCTGATCCTTCTCAGGTTTGTCTGGGCCACTTAGTACATTTGGTTGTTTTCTAGATAGATCTATGTCAGTAGAGAAGTTAACACATGAACCTGGTGTCACTGAATCCATAGCCAGCAGTGCTGGCTGCCCTGTCTGAAGCAGGTAAGTCTAGAGTCTATTTCCTCATCCATCAAGATATTGCCTTGTTGGTAGAATTGTATAGAAAAGGAAGTGGTAAACAGTCATGGAAATACTCTTTAAATTACAAGAGACTAGGCAACTGGGAACCATTATTACTGTCATGACTTGAGAAAGGAACAATTTTTCTGGGTCTAAAAACTAAGAGTCCCAAAGACAGGACCATTTTGGGAATTTGATCCTAAACTTTTTAGGGCTTAGGCATAAATTTTCACAAGAAAGTGGGATGCTGTCTCACATAAAAATTATGGAAAGTATTTGGAACTTTAATTTATCTTTCCAGTTTCGAGGTAAAAAAGTTATTTGGGTGTTATGAAGCATTTGACCAGATGTTTTTTGTTTGCTTGTTTGTTTGTTTCTTAGTAACCTTTTCCATGTATATGTTTATTTGCTGGTAACAAAATGAATGCTCTTAGTTGCTAGGAATGCAGAGAGGTGTGTACTTGAAGAATAGAGGCCAGGTCAAAGCAGGATAAATACAAATTTCAAGATCTATAATGTGGGGAGGCATCGTGGAGATGATTTTATCACAGGGGTAAATTTGGTGCAGATGTAAAGTACTTTGCTCCGGTTGATTTTACTTGAAGCAGCAGTACTGAAAATGTTCCCTCAGGTTTATATTTTAGTATTTCCATTTGATTTCTAAGGAGAAAAGAAGAAGGAAGGGAAATGTAGAGAAAATATTCATTAACTGAGAGGAAATAATTTCTATTACTCTTCACAAAAGAATTTAAGAGTTCATGAATATGTGAGGGAAATGCTTGATTTTTAATGGAGGATGAAATCCCACTCCACCCTCCATCACCCCACCCTGGAAATAAAACATTAGTGTTTTCACTATTTGTACTCTGTTCTAAGGGAACTATATATATATATATAATTCTATAATATATATGTTATATATATATATATATATATAATTCTAAAAGTTTTTCTGTTCTAAGATGTTTATTATAATGCTATTTCTTACTAGAATTAAAACATCCTGGGTACTGCAAATAAGAAGCTATCTAAAGAAATTTGACATAGTCCACAAGCATCAGACAATAGTTACAAATGGTGTCACCAAGGTTAAGAAATAAAATCAACAGATGACTATGTGACAGTCAACAAAGGGAGAGGACAGTGCTGGGTGGATAATGTCCATCAGTGGAATGTCTTGGAGCAGGATCTGGAGAGGTAGGGAGAAAAAAGTTTAGTAAATAGAATAGAAATTAAATCAATAAGTTCATAAAATAGTGTGAACTTCAACAGGACTTTGTGAAGAGACAGACTTCAAGGTGGGTGAGTGAGGGTGGAACAGTTCTTGCAGGTTTGACAGCAAGCAGGAAGAGGCCAGTCCCAGCGATAAGGGTGACAGGTATGGTTCCTGCTCCAATGCAGGCTGCCCTACCTCACCCCCCCCACCATGCCCAGTGGCTCTGACAGGGGGCACCTACTGTTAGATGAGAAAGAGAGGGTGCAAATCTAGCAAGTGGTAGTTAGAAGTCCTGGGCAGGTTGGGAAGGGACAGACATCAAGAGCATAACGCTTTCAGAACCCTGATAAAGGCGAACCTAGGAGCTAGGGCACTGCTGTGTTGGGAATGAATGGTGTGGGTTCTGACCATAGACAGCTTTCCCTGAGGGAAGGCCCAACAGAGCAAGGTGATGATGGCGGCATGCAGCCAGGGCCCACATGTGCATGAAGACACTTGCCCTGGGAAAGTCCTACATCTGCTGACATTTCTCTGATACACTGTATTTTGCTTTGTCTGGAATAACTGTTTGCAAAACTGCTTTCTTGCATGTAGCAATTATTTGCCCTTGGAATTAATGAATGCTTATGTTATGTGTTATAAACTTCTCAATGAAAGCTGTAGGTGAGTAGGGACAAGGAGAGCAGACCTCATGAGAGCTCCCTTAGCCTGCCTGCTCTGTATTTTCATCTCCTTTCTGTACTTTTACATTTTAGTGCCTGAGTCAACTTACTTCTGGTGCTCCACTAAGCTGTTCGTTGCACCACAGACTTGTTGTTTCTCCTTGTCTCGCTTACTTCAATTTCATTTCATTTCAATTTAACATCTGGCTTCATTTTACTACTCTTACTTTACCTTCAACCTATCAAAAATCCTTGTGTCAATCCTCCCAGCTCACATTCTTTAAAAATTTATTTTATTGGATTTTTTTCCTACAAGATCAAGGTGAATGAAAGAAATACCATCTTCCTCATCTCCCCCATCATTAATATTAATATAGGATTTTTATCCTATCCCTTGCTTTCTTTTTTCATTACATAAAATGTAAGATTTCTCCAACTGAAAAATGATACAATGCTAAGCATATTGCTTTTTTCTCTTCATAGTACATATTCCAAATATGAGACACAGAGATGAAGTCACTTGTCCACAGTTTAATGATCTGATAAGTAGAAAACACAAAACAGAACAAGACTGGAGCCTAAGCTCTTAACTGCTGCAAATGACTGCCTTTGAAAGATAAAACACTGAGAAAGTTGGAGGAGGTGGTCACTGCTTAGAAGAAAAGAAGATGCAAGGGCTCCCTCTGAACTCTAGTGAACTCCCTGATTAATGCATCCTCTCTGTGAGGACTCCCGTGGCTTATTGAAGAGGGACAGCTTCTGACATGGCTTTGTGTATCTCAGACGCCAGCCACAGTGCTTGGGAGGGAGGCAGTGGTACTCAGCACTTGCTTCTGGCACTACCCACCTGTACCCACCTTGGCAGCTATGTGTTTTGACCTTGTAAACGTCCTATTTATTTGTTCTTGCCCCAAACAGGCTTCTGGTGCTTGGACTAAGGAGGAAGGATGTCAGAGTTTCAGCCTGGGTTTGGATGACTCTCAACTTCATGATGGGCAATTTTATAACAGTGAAAAAAAAATGCACATTTGTGCCAACTTGGGACAGTTAGTTGCTCTTTTAATTAAAATTCAGACATGAGGTTCAGATTTGTTACCAAATAACCATTAATGATGCCAGTGAATAGGATATTCATTCTGAATTGACCCTAAGGTGTGGGGATATTGATGCTTTAAATTCACAAATCACTTTCTTCTCCACCTCTTTGCATCTCCTCTCCACTTTCTCTTTCCTTCTCTCATCGTATTACCATTGTCTCTTGGTTGAAAACAAGGAAAAAGAGAAAAACAGAGGGGAAAACACTTTCTTATTAGAACCTGTATTATTTTGAGATGTGTCTTAGGAATCTGATATTCATGTTTGTAAATATTGTCACAGAATTGCTATTTGTCACATGAATTCAGTTTGATTCAACAAACATCTGAGAAGTGCCAGCATGTGTCTGCAGTATCAGGAGCTGGGAGTACAAGGATAAGCACAGTCAGTCCTTCCCCAGCAGAAATGTGATGAGATTATCTATTGGCATGGTGTCCAAAATATAACTGACTTGCAAAGTTTGGATATACTTCCATTATAAGAAGCACAGAAGAGAAAGTCACCAAAGGGAAAGAGAAATGAAGGTAGCCTTTCTTGAAAGAAGCAGTTGTTCAGTTGATGGTTTTGAAGGATGAATAAGAGTTTGATAGGTGGTCAAGTGGAAAGAGAAAGTAAGGCAAAGGAAACAGCATTTGCAAAGGCACGGAAATGAGAGCTGTTATATATGTCTGCTGCTTTGTGATAATGGAGTGATCAGCAGATGAGGAAGTGGAAGTAGATGAGAAGGATGGTTATTTGGGGATTACACTCAAAGTGTATGGTTTTTAACATTTCTTTGTTTACAGTTGCTCTGTACCAGATACTATTGGTTTAAAAATATTAACTCATTTAGTCCTCATAACAAATTAGGCAGACTATCAGACTGCAGAGTTGAAATAAGGGTTGTCTAAGAAAGTCTGAGATGACTAGTTCATGGGGGAAAATTAAGGTAGAGGTGATGTAAAGGACCAGACTCAAGAAGTCTGAACATAATAGTGATCCCTCATGCGGGAATATGTACTACTGCCCCATCAGGAGATTTTGACTTGATTCTGGGATCTTGATTCGTGTTTACTGTGCACAAGCCTTTTCCTACATTAACACTCAACACTCGGCATCATCCACTGAGGTACATGGTGAGCTTCTCATTTTACACATGAAGCTTGGCAAGATCAAATAAGTTACACAGGGCAAAATGAAGGTCCTAAAATTTGTCCACTGCCAAGATAGGAAGCTTCTCCATCTCACCATTTCCCAGAGACTGTTCCCCACTGGTATGGGTACAGGTGGGAATCTGTGTGGTGTCTTAGGGAGTATGGAGAAGAGATGTGAGACAAAAGGTATGCCCTTTGTGTATTTGGTATCTAAGCAAGTTAAAACTCATTAACTCATCAGATATTTACCAAAATAGTTTGCCATTTCTTCCTTGTGAACTCTTAGGTGGGGATAGTTTGTTACATAACCTATTTCTTGCCTCTTCTCCCAAACAACCAGGTTCTGAGAGTCAGAATAAAGGAAATGAACTCTTCTAGTGTCCCTTTTCAAGATACACCATCTGCATTCTTTTTTTCATCTATATTAAAGGCTGGAAATGGCAGTGATAATAGCACCCTGAAAAATGACAGAGCATGAAACTTCATGTTAGTGAAACCAAAGGCATTTGAAGTAAGAAGACATAGGTGAAAATAAAAAATGAAAGTTAAAAAAAAAAAAAGCAAAAACAGAATGCTTTTATAAACAGACGGTTTATATTCACAATTTTGATTTGTTCACTGAATTGGCAGTTGCAATATTATATTGATAAAATCTTAGGAGAAAATAACACCTCTTTTATGTGAATTGCAAAGGAATGACTGAATTTATCATTGCTGATATACTTAGATTTGTTTTGGGGTGTTTTGTTTCTTTTTTGGTCTCTTGGCTTTCGACATTTTTAAAAGAAATCTCAAGACAGAAGAGTTTAAGTATTTATCTCAGAGTAGTGACTCCTTCGTGTAGGTTTTTCTGAGTCTTCCTTGGGAGAAAGTACAGAGATGGTAATCATTAGAATTCATATGGGTCTCTCTTAAGTCTGGCATGGGGCTGAGCACTTACACCTGTAATTCATTGTCACAATAACCTGCCAAGGGGTCCTGGTCCTCTTCATGCTGAAAAGGGATCTACAGTCCAGAGAGAAGGAGTCACATTAAAGCTCTTCAGTGGAGATAGGGGCCGAGTGAGACTAGAATTAGGTGTGTCTGGCTTTTACACCTGAACTTTTCTGGGGCTCTGGCTGCTCTCCTGAAAAAAGTCACAGCTCCTGGGATCAGCTTGTCTCCCTGGTGATGTCTGCTTTCCTGCAACCCGGACAGGTGTAGTGTGTTCCTGTAATGCAAGGAGAAAGAGCAGGACACGCTGCCTCATCTAGACCAAGTAGTCCAGCCTTTTGCCAGCAAGCCTGTTCCTGTCTGTGGTCTCGCCATTGCCCTGTTTAGAAGACTTTCTGCTATCCCTGTAAGGTTTGTGGCAGAGGAGGAGTTCCTCGAATGAAAGAACCGGAAAGCAGACCCAGGGACCCAGGACTTGGCATGGACGTCTCTCTGCGGACCTGAAGCAGGAAATTATCTCATGGTGAGCGGTCCTCTTCAGTTGCCTTCAGGTGTTAGTTTAAGAGTGTAGATAAAAAAGAAAAGTTAAAAAGATTTTTAAGACTGTGTAAAAGGGAGCGATTGATACACACCAGGCCGAGTAATCATGCCCTACAAACCTGTCAGTTCATAGTAAAGTGACAAGGGTAGCTGAGGGGAATCCTTGCTTCATGGTTTATGGTTGTAGACTTGGCTCACTTTGATGAATCAGCTAGTTTGAATTATTAGAAAAATGAAATGACATGTTTGCCCTCGTTCGGAATTTCCAAATGCCCCTGCAGGATAAAAAGATTCTTTTTCTCTATTTAATTTTATAATATACATAAAGGTCTCCATGAAGCATCTACTACTGAATTTATCAGAGCTTTAAACAAATGTCATGATCTGTTTTAACTTAATGATTAATGTGATTCGTTTAAATATTGTAGATCTTTTCTTGTCCATCTAAACTTGTCCACAGATGAGGACTTTCTTGTTACATATGCGGATTCCTAAATACCGCTGAGAAACGGAAGGGAAGGGGGAAAAACCTGTCTACAATAAATATTACAGCCAATTACGCTTCATCATAGTAATTTCTCTGGTTTTGTAATGTTTGTTTACTGGATTTTGTAGGGAAATGGTCACCAATTCTGATACCCAGAATCATAAACTCTGAATCTTTATGTTCTCCTACGCTGAAAAGTTGTGACAATGGGAAATAATTTTTGCCTTACCAGACCCCATCTCAGTTACAAATCAGATGTTTGATGATTCCCACCCAAACTTGTAAATCTGTTTGTGCACATTCAAAGAAAGCGCTCATACATTTCCTAAAAACCCACACATTAATATTGCTTACTTTTCAGCAGGGGTAAATGAGGGTCTCAGAGACCTCTCAGAACAGGCTGGAGTTAAATAATATTGCATGTTTTTCATTTTACTGTGATGAATGCAAAGCTATTAAATAACCTTTTAAAGAGTTGGTGTAATTATCTGTAAACAGTAATGTTACAAAAAAAAAGGTCAAGTTGTCCTGCCATTAGATGTTTATGGATATAAACTGGATTTATGTTTCCATAAAACAGGCACCGACTAACTAGATTAATTCTCCACAAACTAAACCAACTGTAGTAATATTTAGACACAATAAAATGATACCAATTAAAACAATTTTATTTTTTGTGTCATATTGATTAATGGTGCACTAAAATTAACCAGAGACCTTAAACTCAGAATGGTTGGCAAAAGGCATCCACATCTCAATATTATTACCAACAAGAAGAGCAGTTAAGTGAGATGGCTGTGCAATAGTATGAATATTTAATTAATAATTAGTCATGTAATTTCTCCTCAGGAATTATTATCCCTCAAACTGGTTTGTGAATTTAATTATTAGCAGCCTTTTTGTTTCCATGTCCCCTCATTACTGTCAGGATTGATGTAACATAAACTTCATTAAAAATTAAAGCAAGAGTCTTAATTACAAGGCTACCCTGACTGAAGTTAGAATTAGCCAAGTCAGTGATGTGCAAATGAGTGCATTATTTAAGAAACATGCTGGAAGTAGTTATGCTAATGTAGAAGGTTCGCAGTAGCAGACCTTTTCACTTGCAGTTGCATATTCATTAAATGCACTATGCAAATTTAATGTAGCAGTCTTAGTAATGCGTTGTTAATTTATTCAGATTTATTGAGTACGACTTGTAAAAAAAAGTACAAATTTAATTACTCTATCTAGTAGGGATGATATTAGGAGATAGCAGAGGTTTAAAATGTGTTGATCTGGATTACTGCAGTTTGATGGAAGACGTGGTATCAAAGGACACAATTTTGATAACTGGGCTTGAAAGAATATTTGATTTACTTATGGGATGATCTAAGAAATCACTAAAATTGCACATGTTCCTTCCCAATAGGAAAGTAAAAAAGTCTCCGTTGTATTAACTTAAGAGCTAAGGCAGTGCTGAGTCCACAGCCTAATGGTCGTAATGACTCTACAGAGACCAGTAAAGGTTATGGATTGAGATCTGTGTGAAGCAAACTGTCTTTGTGGCAAGTTCATTGGTGGTTGCCTGTGCCTCTTGTGCGCTGCCCACCAGCTGGGGGGAACCACTTGGATCCTAGCCTCACTCTCCGGAGAAACACCAAAGGTGGGCTGAGTCCAATCTTTTAGTGTGAGTAGGTACTTAGACTGGATTTTCTGGGGAAGCCAAAACCCAGAACATGGTGGAGAAACTGTGTTTTTCAAACCATGCCCATACCCTGATTTCTCCTGTTCGAACTTCTCTTTATGCAACTGCATTCAGCTAGTACTCCAAAATCCTGGGACTATAGGTTTTCTTGTCCCCATTTCACGGATGAGATAACTGAGGCTAAGATTGGAACAGTCATTTACTCAGGTGGAAGAACTGGGATTTAGATCTGGAGGAACAGTTTAACACCCAAATCTGATTTCACTGCTGTCTCTACTTGCTTTTCATTTACCACCTCTCGCCTCCCTCCTTTCCTCTTTTTTTTTTCTATCTCCTTCTATTCTTTCTCTTGATCTCTGCTCCTCTCCTTCCAGAAATTCCTTTCATTTTGCACTTTCTCCCAGTGTTCCACTCCCCTCTCCTCTTCCTCCACACTATCTTGCTCCTCTGTTGTCCATTAATAGCTTTTCCTTTTACTCTCAGATGCATTCATGGATATATACATATAGGTGTGGATATAATTTAAAAGCAGGTGATGACTGACCCTTCTCCTTGAGTAAGTGCAGCAAGAAAACATACTAGTTAAGATGGACTAAATTGTTTCAAGTTTAGTAGAGCAGCTCCTTCTAACCCCATTAAGATCTTGAAGGCAAATGAAGCCAAGAATCCTCTTTCCACCTAAGGTTCTATGACACCCCCCACCCCCCCACCCCCCTTACCCCCTGCAAGTTGGGATGGACTAGTAGCTTAGTTGATTTAAGACTCCCCACCCCCACATATCTTTAATTTTTTTTTTAGTATCCTGCCCTTTATAATCATAACTACTGAGTTCAGTACATGTTTAATACAACTAACATTTTACCTTGATGTGGGGGGCTACTGCTTCAAATTGATAAATCTTCTAGAGAAAGATCAGTACTTTATACTAAGTCCAGAAATGAGTGGGCCAAACATTATAGGCACTTGATCTAAACACCCACCTTTGAAGGATTCCAAGTCCTCTAATATATTCAAACAGCCAGATCAGTACATATTGATCTCTATCTGACAGAGGAAGAAGCTGAGTACCTCTCGTTAGGTGTATAAACTGATCACAGGCTGAAATTTGGTGCGTACATAAAGGCTTTTCCTAATTAATCAGGACCCAAATATTGGTGGCAAAGCAGATGTTCTGAGTCACCTGTAGAAATTTTTCATCTTATACTAACATTCAAGGGTGAGTCAATCAGATCCTAGTTAAACCTAACTCAACCTTTCTCTGGCTGCTGTTCATTGTTGCATTTAATGCATATCATTCTGCCCTGAATTGTATAACTCTGTGTGTGTGTGTTTCTGTGCGTGTGTGTGTGTGTGTGTGTTTCTGCCACAGGATTGCAAACTTATGGGAATCAGAGACTGACCTCATTCATCTCTGGGCAGTAGCAGTCATGTGCTCATAAGCACTTATACACCAGCTCCCTAAAAAAATTATCCTAGAGTGCTGATTTCCTTGGTAAATGCTCCTAACATGTCAATTTTCAGATTCCAATGTGATGTCACTAACTGCAGTGTTGGGAGAGAGAAGCAGTCATACTTAGAGCATGTCACTGCCTTATAGGTGTGACGGTGATAAATAACCTGAGAACAGACAGCAGAAAAGTAAACAGGAAGTGATGATTTTTGCATATGGATTACCTTTGCTTTTAGAATACTATCTTTAATTATATACAATTTTTAGTAATGTTTAAGTTTAAACAACTCACAAAGTTCCTAAAAAAAAATGTCGGGAGTAGGAGGGGCAAAAAAAACTAAGACAATGGTTCACGGGTGATGGGGTGATAAGGTGGTAGGAGAACCCTGGGGTAGATAACAATGTAAAACAAGATAAATAATACAATATAGTTTTGAATATCAGCTTCAGCTCAACATAGAGTATGTGAAGAAAAATGTTTTCTGTTAAAAAACTACAGCTAAAATAATGGGACTATTTCTCCTCCCAAAGTGGTACTTTGTTATTTTTAGGAGGAGGCAATGCAATCCCAAAATAAGAATTTGAGTTGACTCTGATTTCATAGAATCTGCTAGGATTTTTGCCAGAAAATGTTAGCACCTGGAGCATGTAGAAAAGGGGAAGACAAGAGTTGTGGGCACATCTCCCACTATACATAGAGAGAGAAGGAAGCAGCAATAAGTGATTTAGAATTTAGTTTAAAAAAAACAAAACAAAACAAAACAGAAACCTGTAGTTGGCACCACACACACCAGGAATAGTGCTGGGTGCCAGGGAGGCAGAGGTAGTGTGACCGAAGTCTCCTGATCTGGGTGTGAAAGAGCTCCCTGCAGGAGGGTCAATTAATAAGTCCAAATAAAAGGAGGGGCAGAGTTGGGGATAGAGCCTGGTCCTGGGCCTGAAATGAATGTGGTTTATTTATAGAACAAACGGCAAAGAAGCTGAGAAGCTGGCATGTGATTGGCAAGTGCGAGAGAGTATGAGAGGAGGCTGGTGGTGTTGGCATGGGTCAAGTGACCCAATTCCTTGTGCACTCTTGGTTATTTGGAAAGAAGTTGGATGTGGCTTTGAGGTTGCCCTCTTGCACTCTGCGCTACCACCACTCTGGCTCCTCTGTCTTCCCTTCTTGGCAGTGATTTTCTGCAGGGTAAGGGGGTGATATCCAGAGGGCTAGCCCAGGGTCTAGTCCAGTGCAGGGACTGCATGAGAAAATGCATAGGAGTGAATGAATGAATGAATGCATCCCTGCTTCCATTCACCTATCAGATTTAAGTCCAGCGTTCATGCAGAGTGGCAGGTAGTGGCATTTGTGATTAATCCACATTTGAGATCTTCTGGAGAGGCTCAAACCCCCAACCTTTTTTCTCAAGATTAAAGCTCCAGTCCAGCCATGAGCAGACACCCTTTCCTGATTCTCTGCTTTCCAGGAACCTGGGAGCTCTCTAAGTCCTCAGGGGAAACTATGATTGCTATGACAAGCTCAGACAGAGCCTGGGGCTGCAAAGGTGGGTCCTGTGTGCCAGGGAGAAGTGGGAATCCATGCTGCTCAGAGCTCAGGTGTGCCTCCAATGCTTCCCCTGTTCTCTGGGGGTTTGCAATATGATTTCAGCACTAGCTGAAGAGTCTCCTGCCCTGCTCTGCCCTGCTATTTCACTTGTGCATCTACTGCTGAAGGCTGAAGTTACCTTCTGAAGAGAAAAGGATATTGAGTCCTCTGGAATGTGAATTCTGTAGGCTAGGAGAAATAACCATAAAGGAATACTTTACATTTGTTGATGACTGCCTCTGACAGTCACTGTAGTTGGCACTAGAGTATAGCTAGTAAAATATAAAGATGTATCTTTATCTTATTACTCCTCAGAGCAACACCTATGAGACAGAAACCATTATTATTGCCATTTTACAGAAAAGAACACTGAGGTCACAAAAGATTAAATGACTTATCTGAAAATGTGTATTCAGTAATACAGCAGAGACCAAATCAAGTGTATTTGACATTAAGCCCATATATTCAAAGCCATCTGATATTGTGCACTGTCAATTGGGGGGCCAGAGGAGGTAGCAAGGGTCAGTTTTACTCAAAGGTCAGTTTTAGCACTCCCAGATTTCCCCAAAAGCAGAGTCCCACGGGGGTATTCATTAATTGTGGGGCTTCCCAGGTCACGTGCTGGGCATCTGTGTCTAGAATGAAGTCCTCCAATCTGTGTTTAATAAGATCACTTCTTTTCAAGCAAGTTCAGGAAACACTAGGGAGCAGGAAATGCCTGGAGGCCCTTTCCTCAGGACCAAAGCATATAGAGATGAGACTCAAATAGCTATCCTCTCCACAAAGGAAGAACTGATTTTAGTCCACTCCACAGCATTTATTCAAACATAAACTGAGGATGTCAGTTTGTCTGAGTCCCACATGCAATCAGAGAGGAAGGGAAGGTGAGAAGAAGACAGTGACAGTGCATAGTGTGCTGCACGTTGGCTCCTGCTTGCTGCAAATGGGCTGATGCTTTGAGTTAGTGCCAGTTGGAAAAATAGGAGAGAAATCAGACCACTGTGTTAAGGGTGTGAAGGCTGAGAACTGCCTTGAAGTGATACAGTATTGAGTGTTGATTCCTCGTTAACTGCCCAGGTTGTGTTTTAGCTCTGCCACTTAACTCTGTGTGCCAGGCAGAAGTAAGGTACTTCTTCCTGCCTCAGTTTCCTCTTGTTTAAGCAAGAAATAAAAATAGCCCAAACTATTACACCAGCTATTGGGCTGGTGTAAAGATTTCTTATTAAGTACTAGGTGGGATGCTGGGCAAATAGTGGATATTCTAATCATACCTTCTAAATTTATTACTGAACTGCTTGACTCATACTAGTTTCTAGTCGATATAATTATCTCTTCAGATGATAGAATAGCCCTGATCTCTATGGACCTAAAACCAGGTTTGGCATATGATGACCCTTCTACCCACTGATTATCTAGTCAAAAATGAGAGTGCATGTTGGATTTTATGTAATGAGTTTAGAGAACCAAGCATTGGGCATCCAAAGAGAGTTGTTTCAGCCCTTGACTCATTCTCTCAGGGCCAAAATGGCAGATGTGCTCATCCTTTCTATAGGGAGATGTGAAAAAGGCTTCTCTGATTGACCAAGTCATTTCTCCTTTCTGAACTTGTTTCTTCATTTATGAAGAAGTCTTTCCATCCCCAAAACTCTATGAAAAATAATCCTTGATCCAGTCTTCAAATGTTGGTCATTTTGCTGGAAATTCGGGGACTGGGGAGAAATCACTAGAGAGACTGGGCTGTTGTGACATTCTCCTCAGCAAGTAACCTTTTTATTTAAGACCCCCTCAGTCATATGGATTTTCAAATGTGCGTGGCTTTGCTTAGCTTGTCCTCCTGAAATGATGGTCTTAATCATAAATTCTAATTGGAATAGGATCCACCTCAATTTATTCCTAATGCCTCAGAAAAGCAGAACTGTTTCTAGGAATAAATTGAGATGGATTCTATTCCAATTAACAGTTTGACTCAGTTAAAGTGTTGTTAACCTACTGTTGTCCTCTGATAACCATCCAATTCATGAATGGCAAGTTGCTGGCCTCATGAGAACTGGCAGGTAGACGAGAACCCTCTAACTACGGTCACCTCTTTGAGTGCCATGGACACAGTGTGCTCCTCTCCAAACTTCTTGGACTCCAACTGCAAACATGGAAGAGGCATTATCAATTAGCTTGCTTTGAGCTGTGATTAGCTTCAGCTCCTCTCTCTAACTTTCAAAGTAGCGTGTTCTCAGATAGATGTGGTCAAGGTTCTCCAGAGAAAACAGAAATAAGCTACATATGCTGGGTGGAGGTTTAATTTAAGGACTTGGCTTCATGTGCTTATAGGGGCTAGCAAGTATGCCAATGTGCTATGCAGTCCAACAGACTGGAAAGTCGAGATTTCTGTGTTATAGTCTTGAGGCAGAATTCCTTCCTCTCCTGAAAACCTCAGCTTCTGTGCTTTTGGTCTTCACTGCATTTAAGGAGATCTACTCATGTTATGGAGGATCCCTGCCTTTGCTTAATGCCAAATGATTGTGAATGTTAATGACAACGACATAAAAAGATACCTTCACAGTCACATCTAGACCAATGTTTGACTGGACAGCTGGACACATTGGCTCTGCCAAGTTGACACAAAAAGCTAGCCATCACAGATGCAGTGAATTCTAGTCCCAGTGCCCAAGGCATGGCCCTTGTGGCTCTGGGGGCCCCCTGACACAGGTGATTCAGTATCTGCTAGCTGCAACTCCCACCCATGACCTATGCCTCTAGGAATATCTTTCTCCAGGCAGGAGTCAAGGTGATTTATCTGGCAAAGGCACATCTCTTCTCTGATGATCCAGTTAAGTCAGGTTCATAGCAGTTCCTAAACTGCAGATGCTAAAGGAGACGAAGGTAGACAGCTTCTTGAGAGATTTCAACCAAAATAGAGCCTCAGAATTTCCATTTCCACTGGGCAAACAGAAAAATGAGATGATGTAAAATTGATGTGTGTGGAAAGCAGATGATGGGGCATTTACATCTATTTAATTAAGGAACACGTTGTAACCTCTATTTACTTCTGTTTAATTAAGGGATTGCTCATTTTGGAAGCGATATCATGCTGGGCCTTCTACTTCTTTTGTGATTCAAAGCTCAGCTAAGGATGTACAGAAAATACTTTGGTGTTCTTAGCTCAGTCCCTAATGGCAAGAGTTTCCTATTACAAAGACAATAAACTGCTCTGCAGACTTGCAAAAAGACAGTCAAGGGGGTTATCAAGAAAACTATTTCTTCAAGATGCAGGAGGTCATGCCTAAGAATCTGTGTTGCTCTAGAATAATTTTGATCAAAAGATAGACCCACAATGAATTCTTTACAGAATTACCAAAACAAAACCAAAACTAAACAAACAAATACAGACTAACCAACAGTATTTGAGCTTTTTACTTCTCAAGAAAGAGCTGAGGAAAATTATTAAGCTTTATAAAGCCCATCATTTAAATGAAATTTACTTATCCTTTTGGTCAACCTAAAAACGCTCACTTAGGCAGATGATTGACTTTGATCAATCATCTTGTTAGCAGCAGGAAAAGCAAGGGAGACGATAGAAGATGCGAGATGTTTTTCTGTATACAGTATAGTTCTGATTTTACTTCAGTGTTCATTGCATTTTTTTTATCCTCAAAAGAGGAGTGTCATGACTCAGGCAACTCATTTTTTCATCCTTTTTAGCACTGCCCTAAGAAATGTGCCTAGAGTAATTTTATTCTTTTTAAGGACTGCGTATCATGGTTAAGCAGAAAAAGAGACCAGGGATTATTTATTGAAGAAGAAAAGAAAGGAAAAGATGGCAAGTGATTCTAGGGGGTGGAGAGAAGAAAGTTTGAGATCTCCATCTCTCTTGCTGACCTCCACTGCATTATTCTTTCAGTGTCTAGTGTCATCCCACAGTGTCATTCTTCTATAATGTCATACCAGGAAGCTATAGGGGCTGGGCAAAAATTTCCCCAACTGTTCAGGTGTTTCTCAGGCTGGATAAGCAAATAAATTAGCACCAGACAGATGACTAAGAAAAAAGGTAATGCAGGAAAATGTGAAGTCTAGAGTGGAGTTCATTAAGCAGAGAACTGAGGAAGAATAAATTACATGTGGTTGAAAGGACCCAGGGAGACTTGAAGGATGTGGTAACCATTACCATGTGTTTGAAGGACTGGAAGTTGAAGGAAGAGTTTGAATACATAGAAATAAGGAATAAGGAGTGGGGAATTGCAGGCAAAATGGGGAGCAGCACCTGCATGGGAATCAAGGTAGCTTGTGGTATGCTCAGGGAATAACCAGTGGATTAGGGAGTGTGGGGGCAGGGAGAATGCTGGGACTGAGACAGAAAGTCAGGCTGTGAGCAGTTATCTAGAGCCTTGTTTGAGGGATGTGGGTGGAGGTTGGGGTTCAGTACTGACACAAATACCAACATATTCTATTCCCATCAAAATTTAAGCTCCTCTGATAACACAGATGAAATGATGTTAGCACTATTCTGTTTAGAGAAAAAAAATTTGCTAATGCATCTGAATCATAGGACAATTTACTTATTTATTAGTTACAGTTTAAGGTGGTGAAAGACCATTGTTTCATTCAAGGGTTGCTGCATGCTGCTGTATTAGTGGCCCTTAAGATTACAGGGGTAAGTAAAGGAAAGTTTAGTATCTGTGTTAAAAATTCTAGAACCTAGTAAGTAATTATAATCAAAATTAGTCTGCAAATTACACAAAATTACAAAAGACCACGAATATCCAATACTAGACTTCAAATTATACTGCAAAGCCAAAATTAAAACACCATGGTACTAGAACAAAAATAGACAGTCAGAAACAGTCAGACCAATGGAACAGAATTGGGTGCCCAGAAATAAAGCCACACATATATGACCAGCTAATTTTTGACAAAGGAACAACAAACATACATTGGAACAGGGATAGCCTCTTCAATAAATGGTGCTGGGAAAATTGGATCACTATATGCAAAAAACTGAACCTGGACAACTCCCTCACACCATGTACAAAAACCAGCTCATGACGGATAAAAGACTTAGATTTAAGACCTGAAACCATAAAATACATAGAGGAGAATATGGTCTCACTCTAAGACCTACACTTTAAAAACCCATTTCAAGACACATTGAGAGATGCTAAAAAGATGAAGGAAAACATAAACAGCTGGGACTGCATTAAATTAAAAAGTGTTTTTACAGCAAAGGAGACAATAACCAATGCAAAAACAAATCCAACCAAATAGGAAAAAATCTGTGCCCGCCACATAAGTGATAAGGATCTGATACCAACAATCCACAAAGAACTCACACAACTTAGCAAAAGCAAAGCAAAAAGCCCAATCAAAAAATGGGGAGAAGAACTAAAAAGACTCTTCTCCAAAGAGGAAATACAAATGGCCAATAAACATATGAAAAATTGCTCAACATCACTAATAATCAGAGAACTGCAAATCAAAAACCACAATGAGATATAATCTTACACCAGAAAGAATGGTCCATATCAAAAAAAAAAGGGAAAAAAGGGGGCAACCACAAGTGCTAACATGGATGTGGAAAGGAAAGGAACACTTTTATGCTGCTAGTGAGAATACAAACTGCTCCGGCCACTATGGAAAGCAGTGTGGAGGACCCTCAAACAACTGAAAATGGAACTACCATTTGATCAAGCAATCCAACTTCTGGGAATCTTCCCAAAGGACACCAAAACTGATTCAAAAAGACATCTGTGCTCAAATGTTTATTGCAGTACTATTTACAGTAGCCAGTATATGGAAACAACCAAAATGTCCCAAAACTGATGAATGGTTGAAAAACATGTGACATATTTATACAATGGAATAGTTTTCTGCAATTAAAACTGGCAAATATGGTGCATTTGTGATAATACAATGGACCTAGAGGGAATCATATTAGTAGAAATAAGTCAGAAAGAAACTATATGGTCTCACCAATAGATGGGATATAGGTATAACAAACAAAAGTTCAAGAAAAAGTCAAAGCAAGCTAAAAACAGAACTGGGGCAAACAGCTAGGGAAAGAGAGGGGGGAGGGAAGAGGGAGAAATCAGGGAAGGGAAGAGCACAAGAAGATCAAGATAAAGGTTCATGGGTGATAAGGTGGAAGGAGAATTCTGGGGAATGTGATGATGTAATATAAATACACACACAAATATGTAATAAATAAATATGAAAAAAAAGCTGTGGGTATGGTTAGTGGTACATGGAATTAACTAGCAACAACTAAGTTTATTAACTTTTAAGTACAGTCAAAGAAACCATGTACCAGGTCTATAAAAGCTTGTGAGAGTTCCAGCCTTGAGGCAAGTCTCCCAGATCTGAACCAGCAGAGTGTAGCCGTGAAAGACACAGAGCCAGCAGTAAGGACATACTTCCAATGCCCAGTTCAGATTTGGCCATGGTCGATGAGGGACTAGAAAGAATTTTTTTCAGAGGATGAAACCAGAGGCCACATAGGAAAAGAAATAATGTCTCTTAGTGAATATACCTAAGAAGGACCTTTCCAGAAAATTTCTTCCATGTCAAGGAAGTGGAAGCTCTATACCAGTGGGAGGTAACTATTGCTTATGAACTGCTGCATGTTTTCCATGTTGCCATGGTTTTCCTGATTCTGCTCTTCCACTGGGTGAGGGAGAAAGACAGATAATAGGTATTGGTTCTAGGTTACCAGATGTTGAGAAAACAAATGTGATCCTGAAGGCATGTACAACGCTCAGAGATCCTAGACTGAGAGCCAGATGGATGGACTTAGAGTAATCTTTCTTGGAGAAAGGATAGTGTGTGGGAGGAAGAGTGTGTGTACAGACATTGGAGACTGGATGCAGGGGTGGTGGCTGGCACTGCTCACTATTCTCCACTGCTCTTTCCCTCCTTCTTCCATTAACAGAGTTGGCTGCCTCAGAAATGTCCAACCTCCTTTAATGTGACACCTGGCTATGGTGTTACCACCTCGGGTGGGTAATTATTGAACCCCTTTCCAACTTCTTACATAGATGATTATTGCTTATGAATAATTTTTCTTGCATTTGTTCAATGTTTACTATTTCTGTGATGACTTGGCTCATTATTCCCTCTGTTTAATCTTACCTGCTTACACACAGACATGCATATAAATGAAAATCTATTTCATAGAATGTGCAATGTACATAACACTCCCACTTGTTAAAATCAATAAAAATTAAATCTAAAAAAAAATAAAATCAATAAACATTAAAAAAAAAACCTGGAATGTGGCCATGTGTTTGCAAATGGGATGTGAGCTCAAGTGATTTTGTCACTTTTGCTCTAGGGTCTTATGTTCTCTATGCTTTCTTTCCTTTTCCCTTGAAACCTGCATCCTGCATCTCGTAACAACCTAACTTCCACTATGCAGATGACAATGCCCTCAAGATAGGAAAGCAACAGCTGGAAGGAATCTGGGTTCTTGAACAGTCATCCTGAACTTAGCTCGCACAATACAATTATGTGAGAAAACAAGCTGCTGTATTCTTAGGCTTCCATATTTTTAGGTCTTCCTCTTGCAGCAGCTTAGACTCACTTGAGTGAACTAAGTTGAGCAATTCAAGTCCACCACTGGTCCAGGGTCATGCTAAACAAATTTGTATAGTCTCATAAAGTCCAATTTAAAGCCACCGAGTTGACCTTTGGTATTACATAATTTCAGACTATCTCACATGGGAATGACAAAAATCTTCAAAACAAAATTTTTATTAGTAAAAATGCTTTAAAATTCAATAAATGACAGAATTTGGAGGATATGAGTGGAAACTTTGTCATGAAACCGGTCTAAGATCATAGCACAAAAAGTCTGGGATGACTGATGTGATTAAGACTATTGGAAGAGAACTAATTATTTTGTTTCTAAGTCTATGTGAATGGCTTCAGCTGACTCACAATCTGTGTGCTAGGTAAGAAAGCTGTCCAAATGAGTTGGGTGTTATACTGACTTCTTTTCTCCAGCTCATACCTCTGCCTGGCATCCCTTCCAGTTTCTTTATTCTCTATTGAAATTCTGCTCATCTTTAAAGTCCAGTTTCTGAATACCCAGCCCATCAGAAAACTCCCCGGTGATGAACAGAAGGGAATATGGAGACAATTCATAGTGATATGGTGGTAGGCGGAGCTGTGGGGATAACAGTGATGTAAGAACAATAATTTAAATAAATAAGTGAAAAATGAAGACTTCTCTGGTTGTTCCACTCCCTTCTATCCCCATAATGCTTGATTTGAAGTGCTGGGAGAACATCTTTCATAGCGTTTTTCAGGTCGTCTTTGATCCATGCCAGGCTGGCTATGAACTACTTAAATGCAAGAACGAGATCTTATTTGTCTCCACCCCTCTCCTTAGTGCACACCTGGCATGAGGCAGGCTGCCCATAAGTAGTTGTTGAATTAAATGAGCACTCGTCCTGAGGTCTGACACATCCCCTGTACCCAAGACTGTTGAGCCAGTTGGGTGAGAGGAGGGGTGGCCACGGTGGCAGCTCCCTCTGTGGAATTATCCCTTTCCAGTGAATAATGGGGTTTCAGCTCTGTGTCTGATTCTTTGATGAAGATGAAACTATTTAATCAGATTTGGTTGCTCATCTCATCATCTTCCTGCATCACACCCTTCCTGACGAGTTCATTAGCTGGAAGAAAAATTGATGACCTCATTAGTTCTGCACGTTGCTTCACTTAGGACAAATTGGAACTTTAGAACGTTGCTCAACTCTGACCCATGGTGGGACAGGGTTTAGCTCTCAGGACTGTTTGGAATCACCATTTCCCTTGGTACTTGTGTGACAGGATTGCCCACGAAGCTTCTGTCTGAAATCATGTCATTTCCAAACTAAGAGTCTCTTTTTCCTGGTTCCCCTGGTCCCGCTTAGTGAGGAATATATGATAGGCTCACTTTTCCCTAGCTCTCGCCTTGATTTTCCTTCTCTGACACCCCCTGAAATCTTATCCTCCAGGGTCTTCTTTCCTCCCTGGCCCCATACCCACAGGAGCCATTTACTGCATCTTGGGCTGTCACTCAGTGGATCAGGAAGGAGTACTTACTGGGATCTGAATAATAGGACCAAGAGAAGAAGAATAAATGGGGTCCAAGGTCAGGCCTGAAGAAAGACTGGTGATGACAAGACTTTGGGCTCCTCTCATCTTGACTGAGGATCCAAAATGCTGGATATACAGAAGCAAAGGTGGGCCATTCCTGGTCACCTGCGGGGACAGTGCAGTAGGGGATCCTGACAATCAGGAGCAGAGGTTGCAGTAATGGGTCTGACTGAGTTACTGCTGTCCCTCTTGCTCAGATGTTCTCTCTCCCTCTAGCTTCACCCTATTTGTCTGGCAAACACTGATGTGGGTTGTCAGCAACCATCTTTTCTTATGAAGCCCTCTCTGCCATTGTCCCTGGTGTGGTTGGTCACTGCCATCTCTGTTGGCTCTCCATCTTGAACACACTGTAAAGTTACATTTGTCACACAACCTTGTGATTGATCAGTAAAAGCTGGGTTTCTTCCATGTTCCAGAGAGTTTTGAAAGTACAACTTTTGAATTTCCTGAGTGCCAAGTATGTACATGCTATGTAAATGATGTCAAATAATTTCTGATAAATCAAAAAAATGAATGAGTAATAATGGGACACCAGTGTGCTGAAGAGGGGTGGATACACACACACACAAAAAATCTATGAAACCTCAAGTTTCCTGTCTACATCCAGTGCCAACTCTGGTAATACTGGCGCGGGGTGGGGAGGGGTGCAGGGAAACTGAGGCAAAAGCCTTGGGATCTTCTGAAATATTGATTTGAGTTTTGACCAAGGTGTTAGTAAATGTTCTTAGCAGGTGAGAACATCGTCAACAACTGACTCAGCTACTTCTAGGACAGGGTGACTACATATATACAAGGTTGTGTCTTTACAGCTTCTTAGTTTCATTAAAACAAACCTGCCATCACCTTCCACGGTATTACAAAGATGCCTCTTAGCACCAGAGTACCATCTGGTTCTGGCACTTTCTAGGGAATTTCAAGACTTAGTTCAGAGCCAATTAAGCCCACCTGTTCTATCTCCCCCTGAGGAGCTGGATCAGTGAGAGGGTTAATGTGCTTTTCTCAAGCAGTGCTCCCCCAACACGCATCGAACACTACCCTTGCTCTTCCCGGTCTCCACCTGCAAATATAACCAGAAAGGTTACAAGGGAAAGGTTTGACAGTGACAGAAAGGAATCGGGATTTCGTTTTTTGAAAAGCTCGCAAGTGGAGGAAATTCATATATTCAAGAGCTAGGAGTGGTGACTTTTCTCTCCCCTCCCCTTCCCATCCTCTCCTCTTCCCCCTCCTCCCTCACCTCTCTCCCTTTCTTTCACTATATCTATGGTTCAGGGGCGTTAGATGTCCTCAAGTACCTTTCCAGCTGCCTTAGGTTGTGATATCTTTGCAGAACCATTGTCTGGAGCCCTTTCTTAGAGCCAGGTGCTATTGGATGTCTTCATCTATTTTCCCTTCCACTCTCTTGGGTGTTCTAGAATGCTCCCAACCTGAAGAGTTTGCTTTATGCACAGCACAACCCTCCCCTCACCCAACTGTGTGTGTGACATGCTGTTTGCCACCCCAAACATTTGTGTTTCCCAAAGTAAACTCAGAATTTTGTGGTGCTCCCTCAGGGTAACTCTATGACTTAACTTGTTACCACAGAGAATTTGGGATAACCAGGGAGCTGCTGCCATAAGTCTATTGTGAATTGTTGCTTTGCATTAGAGGTTTAAATTGAAGGTAGAAAACTTCCTAGTTCTGTGGACAACTAAGGAAGTCATCCTAGCCTAAAGATATTAACAATCACTAAGTCTCAGGGACATCTAAATGATATGGCAAATAACCTCCTTCTGTCTTTTCCCCTTTCCAATTTCTGTACCTAAAATGAATTTCAATTCATTTTTGCCATCTGCAACCATGAGAGTCCTGATTGATGCAACAATCAGTTCTAAGTTCTCAGGTTCTGCTTAGCCTGTGGGATACAAGGGTTCAGGAAACTATTCTCTCCATTCCTAATCAAGGTGGGGACTAAGTTGAGGGTGCTGGGGTTGGCTTTTCAGTGTGAACTCCTAGAGGATTAGCTCCCTATTAAAATATATCTCTTTGGATTTTGCCTTTAGATTTGGGCTCTGGGAGTTCTGGTCTCATTGTCGCCTACGACTGGATTGTCCCCGGCCCTAAAACTGTTGTGATGAGAGGTTCTGGGCTGCCATCAGTGCAGGATCCCCATCCTCAAAGTGGATTGCTGAGGTGTTTAAATTCAGGCTTGGGAGACACACTGCTGCCTCTCTTCTTTTCTTTGGAAACCTCATTTTGCTAACCTGAGAATTAATAAAACGTGCATTAAGACATGAGACAAGGGGGAATAAGATCAATGAGATTGTCGGGAGGAAGGAACAAACTCCCCTGCCCTTCTGAATTCTTTCCACTTGGTCAAGCCATCAAATTAGCATGAGACAGATGAATAGAAGGAAAGCCAAAATTTGTGTACATATAGAATGAAACCACATGGGTACAGATTCTAAAACCAATGTGTAAAATGAGGGCATAGATCCTGATCACCAGGGGGCCTGGCTGATCTGGACCTGAGACTTCAGGGCAAGAGGAAGGGAACCAGGTGACAGAGAGAGTGACTCATAGGACAAAAACCAGGTGCTCTGTAATTCAGTGTTGGTCCTGCCATATAGTTTTAGCTGACAGAAAGACTAGCTCTGGTAAAAACCCTAGTACTAGGAAATTCACCCAAATTTCATTTCTCTAGGTAATTAAGGGAAAGGCAAGACTTTCTCATGGGCCAGAGGGCCTCCATGGACCTTAACTTGACATATTCACGTGTCAAAGTGCTTGTCTCAGAAGGGCTGTTTGGGACATCTTGGGGAGCCCTAATCTCTGATGATCACTGTGCCTGCTTGATGTGTGGCTTATGATTGTGTCTACCAGCTTCAATCACCACAGGGTCTTGTATCCCCGCCTGTTCCAGTGCTCCCACTCTTCCTCATTAAAATCCACCAGTGAGCTGCTCTGCTGGTGGTTACCAGAGCAGCCAGTGAGCATCTAGTGCTGTTTCCCGAACCTCCCCAGCTGGGGAGATTTCTTGTCTCCCTAACTCTTGTGTGACTCTTGGTCTCTTCTTTGCAGGAATCCTGCTCCACTGCTAGTTTTCAACACCTTTACCTCCTTTCTGGAAATAGGAACCTTCCGTGTGCTGACCCATTTCGCACCGACCAGTCCAGGGGGATAGGCAACAAGGGAACACCATCACTCTAAAAGTCCCCACATAACCCACATACACAAGTGCCTCATACAAACACAAGAGTCTAACTCTCAGGTTGCAGGCAGGTGTGCTCTGTGTCCCAAGATGCAGAAAGAAATTACTTTTTGGCGAACTACATAATCTACTTCCTAGATATCAAAACACTTGCATAAGAGATCTAATTGTTCCGTTGTTAACAAAGGGGTCTTTTCTACCACAAGGCAAATTTCCTTTTTTGGCTGTGAGCTCGTTTTTTCTCTCTACTCAACAGTGATTCCTTGCTTTTCTGCTTACAAACACTATTAACATCCCACAGGAAGAGGTGTTTGTACAGTGCTCCTTGATTAACGAATCCCCCAGGGAATGAACCTTCTTCACAGGATGTGGGACTGCCTCCAAAACACTTCATAAATCATGCAGTTGCTGCCCAGGCTGGCAGCCGCATGCCAAGCCCTCGATCACGTTTGGCACCACTGTGAAGGGACAGCTGTCGATCCGTAAAGACTTGTCCCATTCCCAGGTTTTTTGGCCTGTTTGCTTCCACCTTCACCCAGGAGGGGATGGGCCTCATCTCATCCTGCCTTCCTAAAGCTCCTCCTTCCTCTCTTCCTCTTTCCCCTCTCCCCAGATGCTCTTTGTCCACTCCCACTCTATCTAGCCCCTCCTCCCATACCTAATCAGTGAAAAAACAGTAATTTACTCTGAAGATATAATTAAACCAAACATTGGCATTTTAAGTGGTAGTAAAACAGGACTCTGGCTCCTCACAGAGGAGTCCCAAGTGGCGATAGATTTCAGCAAGCAGAGAGAAAGATGACCTGGGAATGGAGGAACCCTGAAGAAGTGCTGTATCCCCTCAGATATCCATGAACACAGGCAGCAAATGCATTAGGCTGACAGACTGACAGGTATGAGCAGTGGGCTGCCTCTGGGCCTCTTCCCTGCTAGCCTGTGCCACTTGTTCAGAGGAGGAAGTCCCACCCCAGGCACAGGTCTTTGCAAGGCTTGACTCATACAATCTGGAGGACTCGGGGCTGAGGACTGGCCACACAACATAACAGATAAAACTAGGTATGCACAGACACATGTATTTAGAATGATAATACAAATCAAAATAAATGATGAACTTTAAAATACTGAAGCCATGACTCCCAACAGGGACAGTGCATTTGTTCACAAAGTTTAGGTATTGCATTAGCTGTGTCTAAAAACCCCAGAAGCCTAAAGAGGATAAAGGTACTTTTACTTTGTTGCAAATTCCAGGTGGAAAAGAAAAAAATGTATCACCAAGAAGGTGATTAGAGGGAAATAGGAGCAAACTTTGGCTTTTAGGAGGAAAAAAAGAGTTAAAAAGGAAAGGAGCAGAATGGAGAGGAGAGACTTTTGGGAAGGGAGAGATGAGAATGATAGGCCCATAGCCAGAGTGACCAGGCTGGGCAGAAGCCCCCTGGAAGAGTGAGCTGGTGGTGGCAAGGAGTCCTGGTGGCCGGTAAAAGGGTGGCTGGTGTGGAATGTGGCACCGCAGCAAGGTGGCATAGTGAGCTGGTACCTGGAGATAGTCAGGGATTTGGAAAGCTGATTTGTGCATCAGCATTTGTTTAAGCAGTTTGAAGAAACTTAAGAAACAGAGCAGCTTGGAACACCGGAGAAAAAGTGAAGAGAAGATGCTGGAGAAAGACTGAACTTTGCAGAGTGCCTGCCTCAGGTTTGGAGGGACAAAGGGGCACCACCATGGACATATGCCTTTGGAAACTTTGGGACTAAAAATGGTGACTGAGGTACAATAACTGGCCACTTGTGGCTTTAAGGACTTTTTGTTTGACTTTCTGTTTTCCCTGTTAATTTTCCTTGTAAATAAAATCCCTTGTCAAATTGCATTTTGACTGGCAACTGCTATGGCCGTGGATGGTATGAACCTGAGGTAATCTGGGTGGCATTTGCCATGTTTTAAATGTAGTTTGTTGGTTGGCGCTTCTGCCCCATTTATACTCAGTTTCAGTACAACAAACAAAATCTGGGGAAAAACATTCATTAGACTCCTCACTTATCTGTTTGTAATGTGTATTTCCAGAACTTAGTCCCCTCAAAATTTTCTATGGCAAGTATTCTGACTTCTCAAATAGTTTGCAATATTTTCTATAGAGAAACCTCAATAGTAATTTCCTTTAGTAGGGTTGACAAAATTTTTCACACTTGTTGACAATTTAGATTTTTTTCCAACTATGCAAATTGTTCTTGGTAATATCACATAAGTTTTACTATTGTTTTAAAACTCAATTTCTTTCATTTAGGACCTGTAACAATATGAATGGTAAGTATATCAAATCAATATATTCTATCAATTATATGTCAGTTAAAAAAACTGGCAGTGTATGAAATAGGATTTCTCTCCCAAAAACTATTTTTCATATGAGAAAGGTACATTATAATTCAGAATTTTTGCAGTGATTTATGCATCTAGATAATTATCCTAATAAAGTTGTTTTTAAATTGCAAAAAAAAAAATGGCCTTTGAGATTTTAGAACACTTCAGATTTTCTTATGCAGTGATTAATATTAAATATTCTGTGAAACATTATCTCACATTACCATTTTGTTGTCAAACCCCTCATTGTGGGCACATTTTATATGAATTTATGTTATCTTTATGTCTGTTTTGTAGAGAGGCAAGGAATATACAAGTTGATTCAATATTTTTACAGAAATGCATAAAATATACCACTTGTCCTATCAAAGTACTAGCAGTACATTAGTAAACTGTTAAAGGTTTCTGCCTATAAACACAAAGATTTTAGTATATTCTAAGACATGATTCTTACCAATATTTTAGAAAATACATAGTAATAGTGTGCCTATATAGTTGAATTTATTGTTGACACAAGATGCACATCTCTCTTACCTGGGTGTTTGTTGATGAGAAAGAGGTTGTCTTGTCATTTCCACATCTGACGATTGCAAGAACTTTTATATGAATACTCTCTGGCCCTGTACATTTCAATTCCCTTATCCACATATCTGTATCAGATGGCAAAGGACACATTCATAGACGTCCTAAAGATGTCTCTATACTAGGACACTAAGCCACAGTCCAACTGTGCATGGAAGAAACTATGAACTATGATAATATTCCAATTCTAAATGAATCCCGCATTCACCTTTCCCCTGAGTTTCCTCGGTATCCACAGTCATCTTAATACCATGCAACATGAGAAGCAATATGAAAAAGGGGAAATCAGGTTAGAAAGAGACAGTGCCTTAAACCACATGTTAACCAATTATGGTTAAAATGAGTCACTTTTACAACTACGTATGAACAAATTGCCAGAAACTCTCATGGGATCTTGTTTTGTTTGTGAGAGGCACTGATGCTTGATTTCTGTTAGTGCCACAGCAAACCTGCCTCTGCTTATGAATTGCACACCATCGGCAAACCAGTAAATTTCTCGATCCTCACCAATGTGTTCCTTGACCGGGAAGCTCCCTGTACTAGCATAAGCCTCATAGCCCCCTCCCTTCAGAACACCTGCCTATACCTGAACTCCCTCCACCAATGTACCTCTTTCTCCCTGAGTCCAGGTCAAGCCTCCCTCCACCTTCCCAGGCCTCAACACTCTGTTCCTGTTCTCCAAGAATAGCAGTGGCATTGGTTTTTTTTCTTGTTTTTTTTTTTTGTTTTTTTTTTTGTTTGTTTTTTTATACTTGAAGTCCCATTTTGTTTCTGACTGTATTCTCCTGTATGTTCTCCTATGTTAATTCTGACTCTAGGCTTGAACTTTTTGGCAAAGAGGGCCCCCAGAAAGAATTCTCTCTTTCATGGCTGCGTTACTTTGCTGGAACTTGGTGAAGCTCTTGGTCTCTGCTTTTGTCCCATAGGGTTATTGTTTGTTTCTGTTTTACGGTCTCTGATTGGATGATTGAGGCGGTGAATTAGGTGTGACTCTATTAGCAAGTGATGGACATCCCAATTTAATGTGACTTGAGCAAAACGAAGACAGTATTGACTCCTGTAACTGGGATATCCAAGGTTAGTTCTAACTCCAACCCCAGCTGGTTTTAAGGGCTTAGACTGGTCTTTTCTCTTTATCTCTTGGCTTAATGTGTTGACCTTGTTCTTGTCTACTGTAGATGGGTCAGATACACTGCTAGATACATGGTCACTAGCAGTGCAGACATACATCATCGTAGCTTATAATGAGAGCACAAACCTGTCCCTCTTGATGTGTTTTATGAAACGCTGTGGAAGGACCCAGATGGCTTCTGCCTTGGTCACAGACCCTTCTCTTGGACCAATCACTATGGACAGGACATGGAGAACCAGGACTGACCAGACCAGGATCACTTGCCTACTCCTGCCTCCAGGAATGTGTGTGTCATAGTTGGCACTTGCTCCTTAAATCTCATTGAAACGGGGAAGAGTTCCTCAAATGAACAGAGAGGCATCCTAAATAACACATATCCTCTAGACATAAGTAAAGCTGAATATTATTGACAAATGGAAATGGTTTTCATTAAAATTTGCATAATACTGTCCTCACTTCCCTAAATTTGCACTTTTATTCCATCAATGTAAAAGTCATTTAAAATTAGCCTGGCATACAGCGTCTTTAATATTCTGTTATTCTCCTGTATTTCAACTTGGTCCTTGTCAGTCAGTTTCCCAGGAGACAGATTCTGAGACTGAGATCTATGTGCAGCATGGAGAGCAAAGGAAGCAGGATTGTACAAAGGCAGAATTGAGCTGCACAGTAGCTGAGGCCTCAGGTGATCTTATGGGACTTTGGAACTAGGATGGCTCTTCAGGGTCATCCCGATTGAAACAAGGGAGGCTGGGACTTTATACTCTGACCAGCCATGGAATGAGGTGGGCCGCTGGAGCAGCTCTGTTACTGAAAGCAGTCCTGGAGAAGACTCAGCTGTGAGCCAGCAGTAGCCAGAATCCCAGCAGCTGGGAAAGTGAGTCGCAAAGTCCTGAAGAGGAATGTGAGTAGGGCATTACTGTGTCTACTTCAGTGGGTTCCCAGAGAGAGGGGAAAAGACTCACGGAAATCTAATATTTAAATATTGAGGGCCAGGTGTGGGGCAGTTACATTCTCATGCAAGTTATCACTGGGCATTTTTCTTTACAATTACAGATAAGGCATCATTCGCCTAAGAATCTGCATTTTAAATTGTTCTTGACAACGTAGTGAATGTTCTTTGTTTCAAAATGCATGATGAAAGTTCCAGTTCTGATCGACGCTATAGTATCACTACAAATGACTTAAGGATGCAAAGTAGGGCCATTCTCAAGGCTCATGGTTAGTTGCTGTCTGCTGGAGTAAGACATAATTGCCTGGTAAACCTGGTAATCCCTCAGATCTTATGCTTACAGGCCAGGATAGCAGAAGCATTGCACTCAAGATGTCAATATCCTTAGCTCTTCTATCCAGCTTTCCAACCTCCCCAGCAAAATATATCAACTTAGTTGGATTTGGCAGGTGTGATGAATTCTGCTTAATGTTGGGCTTAATTCAGGCTACTTTAACAGACTAGCATGCACTCTGTGGCTTAAATAAGAGTATATTTTTTCATTGAGGATCACAAGCATTAAGTCCATTGTAGCAGCATTCATATAATTGGCTATCTGCACTCCCAATTCACCTTTCTTAGCCATATCCATTTTAGACACTAATTACCCCATATTCCCACATAGGAATAGGAGGCCTGTGAACCTATTCTCATGTGTAGAATCCTGGAGGTGGCTCAATCCGGTGGCCTTTGTGGACATACAGTTGGATTTTTACCCCAACTGATTTCTTTATGGGTACATCTGAGGCTTCCTCTCTATCATTCTCAATACTCCTGTCAACATGTCTCTTAGTCAGATTACTTCCCATTTGAGCTAGGTTGAAAATGGTTTTAAAACATATCACAAATGACATCCCAAGCATTAGATCTGATGGACAGCTATATTTCATTTGGCATATATCATGTTTTAAAAAATTCAACCCAGTATTTGACAACCTGGAGATTCTGCTTTAGGAACAATTTCTTCTACGGACCCTCAAGGCACGCCTAAGGGGACTCACAGCATCTGCCAAGTAGACATTTGCTTACTGTAAGGCTAACAGAGGATGAAGAAAACATGGAAGAAAAGGAATAAAAAAATCAATTACTTCAGAGCAGCATAACTAATGGTGGCAAATGCATGGGTTTTCCCAGTAAAACACAAAACTGTTACTCATTACACTCAGCCCTACAAATGTTAAAAAACAAAATATCTTCAGTACAAACCTGCTAGGTGAAGCACACTTCAAATCAGTTGTGACATTGTCCTGCTTTTCAAAAGAAAGAATGGTTAAAGATACCTATTGTTTTGAGGAGGCATGTCTTCCTTGCAGGCTGGGCATGAGGGGCTGATGCATTCATTTGCAGACTTTATTATACTGAGTACTCTGTTCTGAGGTTGGTTCAATCCCTGCTCGCCTACACCAGCCCCAAAGCCTTCCGTTTGTCACATTACTTCCTGTAACACATTCCTTAATGTAATGGGTTCATTAGTTTGTTACAGCTCTCCCATAGCCATAGTGGGCAGGAGCAGTGATGAATGGTTTATCAGGAGAGCAGCTCAAGGGTAGGACTCATAGATAATGCAACAGTATCATAATCAGGAAATCCAAAGGTCTGTTGGTGGTGGGCGGGGAGAGAAAAGGACATTTGGATCACCAGAGAATTTCTTCCCCTGGGTCTCCTGACTCAGAAACATTAAAAATCTAATGCAGCTTTATTCTCCATCCTCCTTTAAGCCTTAAATGTCTGCCTTTTGGGCATGGACTGTAATAGACTAGGGCTTTAGGACCAGTTTCTCTGAGAAGCAGCCGGTGTTCAAGAAGGGCCCTTGACACCATTCTGACTTAATGCTAGACACATCTGCAGCTACTTGGACAAAATTGACATTGTCTGGAGTGCGAAGCAATCGCCTAGTGCAGCATTAGGGAGCATTTACTCTTGAGCCGTGCTACCAGACAGCAAATCTTGACCTTTAGGAGTTCAGAGATTAGATTTCGTTGTTGCAGGCGTTGAAGATATTGTTAGGAATTTGTTGCTATTCAAAGCAGATTTCAGGGGTTACCTATGGGTTTAATTCATCGCATCAATCATTTTTTGGAAGGTTCTTTTAAAGCCAAGATAGCTTCAAATAAAAACTAGGATTACTTTTACATTGATTGTCAGTAGTTGGTGAGGAGCAAAGGGGGAACACTCTTGAGGTGCTGTTAAAGTTTTCATATTTGTTCCTTCGTTGGCAGGAGCATTCTGTGGTATTGGAGAGAAAAAGCATGTTTCTTCAATAGGTATGTGAGGCTGTTGCTGCAGGAATAGACAGGAAATGAGAATAAGGATTTGACTACCCTCTGGTGTAGATTTCTCAGGACCTTTAACACATTCAGTGCACAGATCTACAGGCTAACTTAAAATGCTTCCTTTAAAGGAAGACCTCTTTAAGCCAATAAGCGTTAAAGGGGGTTTGTTTCCTTGTGCTAGTCCATATAGGTCCCGGATCTTTCCCTCCGTTAGTGTAAAGGTGGGTGTCAGTGTGTTCACATATTGTGTCTGGGGGGGGGGCTCAATTACCTGGGGGGCAGTTTCCCAACCCCCTCAACCCTTTTGATCCCCGGGGTAAATAGAAAAGATTTCTGCAGGTCTCTGGAAAGGAATTGCTACAGAGGGTCTGGTCTCAAGCCATGTACTTTCCTTCTTTCAGCAGATTTTTCATCTGATCCTTATTGATTTTTATTTACCATGCAATTCCTATTAAGCTCTTTTACTTAATTCCCCAATCCATAGTGGATTAAACACCTTGAGATCTTATTTCTACTGTTTCTCCTTACTTCTCTATATTTGCCTCTTATTTCTCAAAGAAGTTTGCTCTCCATAGCCCCGAAGCACTGATTTTATTGCCACTAGGAGGTGATAAAGTTTGATTTACTTTTTATTTATTTTTTATTTTTTGAGACTAGGTTTTGCTATTCTTGCCCATGGAACTGCAGGCTCACATTGCCCGGGGTATCACAGACTCTAGCAATCCCCAGCCTCAGCTTCCCAGGTAGCTGGGATTACAGGCATGTACCACCACACCCAGCTATTTTTGGGGGCAGTAGGTCTCGCTATGTTGCCCCTGGCAGATCTCGAACCTCGATCCCCAGTCCCAACCATGCTCCACAGGCTGGTGCTTACAGACACGCACCACTGTGCCCAGCTCAGGATTGATTTTCTAGGCAGGTACAAAACCAAACCAAGAACTAGTGCCTAAGAAGGGAGGGGATATAGAGCTAGTAGGGAAAGAGAGCTGTCCCCCACCCCACTGTATAGCAGAGACATTGATGATAGCTTACTTGTGGGTCAGTATGTTTGCCTTAAGATGTTGGGATAGTGGGTCATTGTAAAATATAATTTAGAAAGACTTTTAACTGAAATGGTCAGTATTTAAAGGTCCTACTGCTGAAAAAAAGATTTATTTCCAAGAAAAAGCGTATCTTTGGAGCAAGTTGTGGTTTGATGTTGCTGTCCTGATTTACCCAATCCCCTTCCTTCCTGGTAGCCATCAGAGTTCTTATCATCAGAGTTTATTTTGTTTTATTAACTAGTTCTATTTCTTTATCTTCCACACATGAGCAAAATCATAGTGTTTGTCTCTGACTTATCTCATTAAGCGAATAAGCGGGCTTATCTCAATAAGCCCATCCATGTTGTTGCAAATGGGAATATTTCATCTTTTTTAAATAGTTGAATTGTGTGCCGTATTATTTATCAATCACATCCAATTACCTGTTTTTGGGCACTTAGATTATATCCAGCTCTTACCTATTTTGAATAAGGCTACAGTGAACATGAAAGTACACCTGTCTCTTCAAATTAATGTTTTCATGGTCTTAAGATAAATACCCGAAATGGGACAACTGGATTGTGTGGAAGTTCTATTCTTAATTTTTCTGAGGACTCTCTATTCTGTTTTCCATACTGGCTGCACCAATTTACATGACCACCCTCAGTATACAGAGGCTCCTTTCTCTCCACAGCCTCTCCAAAGCTTGTTTTTTGTTTTCATTTTTTGGTAATAATCATTTGCACAGGTGTAAGGCTTCATTGTTGTTTTGACTTGCATTTCCCTAAAAATACGTGATAATGAACATTATCTCACGTGCCTGTTGGCTAGCCATCTATATATCTTCTTTGGAAAAGTGTTTTTCAGATCTTCTGCTCGTTTTTTAATTCATTTGCAGGGGCAGAGGGCGGCTATTGAATTGTATGAATTTTATTTAAATTTTGGATGATCACTCCTTACTAAATATAAAATGTATAGTCTTCTCCCATTCAATATGATATCTCTTTGTTTTAATATAGTTGCTTTTGCTATGCAGAAGCTTTTGTTTGATATAGTACCACTTGTTTGTTCTTGCCTTTATTTCCCTTGCTGTTGGAATTAAATCTCCAAATAACATCTCTATGTCATGAAGCATCAGATCTCATATTTGAGTCCTCAGTCCATTTTGAATTTTCACTGTGTTGTGAGGTAGTGCTCTAGTTTGATTCTTTGTGTATTTTGTTATCCAACTTTCCCAGCACCATATTGAAGAGACTTTCCGTTATGTGATTTCTTGACTCTTTTGCTGTAAATTAGTTGGCCATTTATGTGTGAATTTATTTCTGGACTCTTAATTATGTTCCATCAATTTCTGTGTCTTTTTATTCTAGTGTAGTTCTGCTTTGAATACTCTTACTTTGTAGTATAGTATAAAGTTGGGGAGTGTGACACCTCTACTTTTGCTATTTTATTTTTCCTTAGGAATTCCTGGTAATTTAGTATCTTTTTTTAGTTACAAATAAGTTTTTTGGCTTTTTCTGTATCTACAAGGAGGGGAATGAAGAGGAGGGGAAGGTAGGTAGTCAGGGCTCCTCACACAGTGCATTAAGGATAGAGAAGAGCAGGTGGTAAGTCATTTTCAAGGCTTTATAATTTTGCAAGGCAATTCTGAAAAAGTAAACAAGTCAAGAAAGAGATACAGAACTTACTAATGAATAATACCTGAAAGTTTATATTTCTGCTCCCTGTGCTTTTGTGCTATTTAAAGGTGTGCTCTCCCCATCATCCTGAGTCAAAACAAATAGGTCCTTTTCTCTTTTTCTGTCTACCCCATCCTGCGCAGTAATTCCCATGTTTCTCCTACTTCACTTGCTTTCTTTCGGTATTTCATTCTCAGCAAAGATCAGTGGTGTCACTGCAAAATATTTCAGTCTATTCCCAAAGTTGGTCCCCAACTTCAGGTTTTCATTTAGAAGAAACAGTGATAGTCCCTGGGGATAAGACATAGGGAAAGGAGGGGTGAAGGGAAGCAACTAAAGCATCTACCACTTGAAAGACAAGGTTGTGATGCATGTTGGAAACAATAATAAGCATAGCCCTAGGTCCCTTGTCCTTAAACCCAAAAGTATGACAAACCAAGATTCTTCTGAAGTCTATAGCAAACTCTCTGGGTGGTAAAAAAGAGCCGGGACTGACATGAATCTATTTATAGTCTTGTATTTATTCTACTTACTATGAATATTCATACATTTCATTAAAGAAATATTAATGTATTTAATTATGAGATGCTGCCACATACCCTGTTGGGGGTGTTATGTAATTTATGGAAAATGCCCCATATTACCGTTCTAAAATTCAAAAAATTCTCAATTTTCAAACACGTGGTCATGTGGATTTCTTTTTAAGGGGTTGTAGGACCATATAATTTTTTTCAGTCTGTCTTACAGTCTCATCTTTAATCTTCAAAGAGACAGTTTTCCTGAGAGTGGTGTTGGGTGTAAAAAGGCAAAAGCCTCCAGACAGTGTGCCAAAGGAAAATAAGCGGAGCTTTTAAAATTCAGCTTTTGCCTCCAGGCTCTTTCCACCTCTGTGACAGGACAGTTGCAAGAGTCACAATGCAACTTAAACAACAGGATTTATTAACAAGTTATTAGAAAGAGAAATGAAAAGTCATCAAGGCCACAGTGGCCAGTTATCTTACCCCAATCACCGTTTAGTCCCAAAAGTTCCAAAAACACATGTCCAAGATGGCACCATTTTGACCCTCCAAACTTGAGGCAAGCCTTTCCACAGACTTTCACAGATTTTCAGCAGACACAAATTCCAAGTTTTCCAAGTCTTTCTTTTGCTGTTTCTCTCTCCAGCATTCGGAGCTACTCAGCTTCTTCGAGGTTCTTCAAATTCTTACAAGTACTGATGTAAAATCAGCTTTCCAAATCCCTGGCTCTCTCCAGGCACCAGCTTTCCAGCTTTCAAACAAGACAAGCTTTTTTTCTTTTCCATGTGGTGTTTTGCTCTGGCATCATGCACCTTTCCCGCTTCTTCAGCCAGCACTCTACACACCTGGTCACACCATTGCTCCTGGCCACTGGGGGCCCACCGTTCTCCAGTGTCTGACCATCCTCCTACCAGGCCCACCTAAGTGGCATCTGGTTACTCCAGCCTGCTGTTCCCCGACAGCCCACTGTCCTGGGCCCTCCCTCTCCTGCCATCCCTTTTTGCTTTCTGTTCTTGTTTCCTAAGCTCTTTTCCTGCTTCCACTTCCCATTCCTCCCCTCACATGGTCTTTTTGTCAGACCCCACACATCAGGGCCAAGTCCTATTATCAACTATGTCACTACTAGGACCCCCAGTGCCCATCCAGTCAAGTCACTCACTATCAAGAGTATAAAGCAGATGTTTTTCTAAAATTCTTTTTGCTTTATATTAACCACATAAACTTTCTCCTCCCATAGTACTCCAAGTTAGTTTTTATGTTTTTATTGCATGTATACTATAATTAGCACCTTGAGACTTTTTTGGGTCTTCTTTCTTTCTCTCGCTCTTCCTTGTAATTGAAAAATTATGATGTATTTGTACACCTTGTTTTTTAGCAGCTTTATTGAATTATAATTTATGTACCACAAAATTGACTTGTTTTGATTCTATAATTCAATGACTTACTAAATTTACAGAGTTACGTGATCAGCACCATAATCTAATTCTAGAACATTCCATCATTGCCAGTAGAAACCTCATGCCTATTTGCAGTTCCTCTCTTAGGCAACCACTAATCTCCCTATACATATTTTTGAGAGAAAGCTGTGTCTCAGCCCCAGTGTATATAATCCTCCAAAGGAAACTGAGACGCAAGTATTGAGTAAGGAAGCAGCAAGGATTTGATGCAGTTCTTCCTGGCTACAAGTTCATGATATTTCCAAGGGCTTCCAGGGAAGTCAAGAGAGGCTGCTCACTGGATAGGATTGGGTGGCACAGGCAAGGATATTTGAGAAAGGAGTGACCACCAGCAGGGTCATGAACTGGTTGGCCTTAAGGCTGCAGGCTATTCTGAGCTTCCATGAGTCTATAAATCCATGAACCGCCTCCAACTAAGCCAGAGGCTTATTTTAATGAATAGATAAGAATGTTGTGTCATGAACAGACTAATTGCATATAAAAGGAATGCTTCTGAAGTGCATGGTGTGTTCCCTTAAGCACTTTAAAAGCCCCCCAGAGATGCTGTTTGCAGTCATAATTTGCATTATCAATGAAGAGGCAGTTTTCCAAGCTAAGGGGAGCATCAGCCTAGCCCTGGTTCAAATTACCACACATTCCAACATATTGAGATCTAAATTAATGAAGCCTTTGATAGATTTATTCTCTCAGCTTTTTAAGACTGGTTGATAGAATGCCCTTAACATAATTGAAAAGACATCTGCTATGCTGTTGTTGTTAGTGTGAATTCACAATCTCTTCTCTGGTCATTAAAAGAAGTCACCCTCAGAGTGTGCCCAGTTTGCCTCCAGCCTTCCCAGCATCATTTCCTGCTCCTCCACATCTTCTTTAGATTCCAGGTTCCATGTTTCTTTCTTTACCCTGTGCCTGAGCAAAACCCAGACCTAGGAAGATACTTATGATCAATCATTTATGCCTTAGCATAGTATTTAGGTCACTCAATTCCCCAAATAAAGGTTCAGACCGATAGGTTTAATCCCTTTGGCAATTTGGGAATAAGAGATAATTTGATCCCTAATAAAGATATTATAGTGCACACATATTCTGTGGACATTCCTGAGTGCTTCTAATATTTTATAGCATGTTGTTAAAAGATGAACTGAGCAGGATATATACAATGATGTAATATATGTGTACATATATATGTATGTATGTGTGTGTCTTTGTGGATGTGTGTATAAACAAAAATAATTTTTTAAAGATAAACTGAGGCATATTAAAATTTTAAGAGTTATTTGAGCCAAAATTGATTAGGATTAAATCATATCCAGTCTAGCAGATTCAGAGATGCTCTGATGAGTTGTACATTAGAAAAGATTATTGGCAGAAGGAAGGGAGAAAAAGGACATTACACAGGCAAAATAATCCAAATGGTTATTTCAAAGTTACTTTCCCTTAGGGCATGGTAAGGTTCTATGAGAAAATTTACCTGAAGAGACAATTTCTGATTGACTGGTTTAAGATTCCATTTCTAAGAGAGTTAAAACTATAATTAAGTCTCTGGTGATATGACTACTCAATTTTGGGTCTGTTTTCTTGTTACCTATATATTATAATTCATATCTAGGTGTCTTTGAATTGTCAAATACCTCTATTTTCTACTACTTAATCATTATGAGATATTACGAACATGGTATCATTGTCAATTGTTATTAATTTTATAAATTATCAATATTATAGAGACTGACAATAAGTGAGATTAAGGTACGTAATACATTTAGTACTATTGGCCTTAGAAAGCCTCGAGAATATAGGTAATACTTTCACTTTTTTTACTTAAATTTTCATCCTCACTTCTAGAAATAAAGAAAATGAAGCTGAGATCTTACCTAAGGTTCACACAGCTCCTAAAAATGAAGATGTCAATAAAATTTCCTGTCAGTTTTCTCTAGGACAAACCCTTTACAGCAGCTTAAATGGTATAGCCTTGCCCAAGATCAAAGAGTACCCACTCTGGGGTGACTAGCCCTGTACCCATGGGGAAGGTCAAATTGTTTTCTGTCAAACCATCCACTCTCTGTGGAATAAAAGACCACAGAATTCTTCACCCCTTCCTAGTGACCTAGAGAGAGGACACAGCCTTACCATTCAATCCAGCAATCCCACTTACGGGAATTTACCCAAATACAGAAACACTAATTCAAAAGGACACCTGTACTCAGATGTTTATTGGCTATTTACAATAGTCAGGATATGGAAACAACCCAAATACCCCAAAACAGATGAAGGGTCAGAAAGTTGTGAGATATGTACACAATAGAATATTATTCATCAATCAAAAAAGACAAATTTGATGGATTTGTGATAACATGAACGGAGTAGAAGGAATCATATTAGCAGAAGTAAGCCAGAAAGAAAAAGAGAAATACTGGATGTCTTCACTTAAATGAGGGATACAGGGAAAACAAACAAACAGACAGACTAATATTTAAAACTGTCAGCAGAATTGAAGCGTAGAGCAAGAGACGGGAGGAGGGAAAAGTCAGGGGAGGGATGGACACAAGAAGTTAAGATGATTCATGGGTTTTAAGGTGGTAGGAGAACCTCAGGTTAGACTGTGTAAAAAATACATATATAATAAATATGTGATATATGTTATATATATATGTGCAATCAATAAAAAAAGAATTAAATTTAAAAAAGAGAGGACCAGTTTCCCTTACACCAAAGGCAGCAAAGTGGTTTTATTTACACTTAGAAATTTATACGCTTGAGCTATTTTACCAGAAGCATTTTTGTGCTAAAACTAGTTTGTTACAAGGTAGCGTGCCCTGTTGGAGAGATATTTTATAATACTAAAAACAAACTAGTAGGGTGGGATTTTTGGAAATGTTCTCTCGCTCATTACCATCGCCCACTCCACATCTCAGCGTTGAGATGTTTGCTACAAAAAAACATTTAACATCCCTCTAAGCACATTTTTGCACATGAAAGCATGTCTCTTGCTAGATTATAAATTGCCTTAAGATATTCTTTGGGGTACCTGACATGGCTAGGCACCCCAGATTATATCACCCTCAGTTTCCTCTTTTGCAAGAGGATTTCAGTAACAAAATACATCAAAAATTGGCTTATAATTGGATCTCTATCCTTGAAACTGGGTGAAAAAACAAACAAAATGGGATAGTTAACCAAACTTAGAAAGGGGAGCAGCTGGCCTTTTTAAAGCCAGCCACATACCAGGTTCGTCCCAGCCATGTATGCAATAGCACCACCACATAAACTTTAAGAGGGAGTCAAACACACATTTACTTATTAAAAGACAAATTAGGCAAGAGTCACTGAGGAGGTACAAGGGAACCCCTTTGTAATCTTACCACACAGTCCAGTTTCTAGTCCAAAGAGCAAATGGCTGCAGCAGCCATGTACATCTGCAAAATGGTGGCTGCCCCACTTTAAGCCAAATGTAGGAGTTAAGATGGCACTGTCACTCCTTCTTCAAAGACACAGCTCCACTCACTCCAAGTCAGAAGAAGCCAAGATGGCGTCATTGATCCTTCTCTGAAAGCAGGAGATTCAAATCCAACGAGGAAAACCAGAATGTCATCATCAATTTTTCTCCAAAGGACACAGCTCTGACATTCTTTCAGCTCCAACTCCAAAGTGGCCCAGCATCAGCAAAACTCATTCAATACAGCAACACAACAAATTCTCTTCAGTTCTCTAGAAGACTTCCAAGCTTTGCAGTTTCAAAGTTAAACCAAGTTTTCAAGTACCACGTTTCCAAGACAGCTCACACAGGTCACAAGTTTCTTCAACATGCTTCCCTGGACTCTTCACTGACCCAGGCTGGGGATGGAAGCCCAAAGTACGGCAGCGGCAGCTCTGAGGCCTCCAGCCTCCCTGTTCCTCCTCTGCTCTCCTCCCCTTCCTTCTTGGTTCTTTGTCTTCTCTTTCTTAAATCCCCTAATACTAATCCTATCATGAGAAGGTGTGGCTTCCCTTCTCCATGTCTCCACCTATCCGTGAACAATAACTCCTATTTTAATGCAGCACCACTAGTACTAGGGGCCACAGCCCCCTAATATTCTGAGAAAGAAAGTGGTAATGGGACACAGAAAGGAAAAGGTGAAAGGAGAGATGGCAGAATGTGTTTTTCCTCTGGAAAAAAAAATTGGTTTTGTAGGAAATCTTGGGATGGTACCTTACAAGGGGTCTCCTGCTAAGTATTTGCTTAATACCATGGAGTTCCACCCCCCCCCCCTTTCTTGCTAGTTTTTCTATTTTGCTAAACTGTAAAATCTTTGTCACCCTTTTCTTTCACCTCTGATCATTGGTTTTGACATTTATACACATTTTAACCTAGAATTTCTAATTATCATTCCCTTTTTTTCCTAAGTAATACTGTTGATATCACAAATGCTGTCTAAAACATAAGACAAAGTTTTTCTTCACTGACTTGTATATGGTGGGTTACACTGAGATCCCTCCTACCTGTCTAGCACAAGGAGGTCATCTGGGCTAAAGGCTACAAAGCAGACCCAAGACCAAGTCAGGCTCAAAGACATGCTTCACTTGACTCACACACACACACACACACACACACACACACACGCACACACACACACACAAATTAATGGTTTTTATTAAAAAAAATTTTAATAGTAAACCAAGTCATGAGTGTTCTTAGGAAAGTAAGGAATACATTGACCAGTATTTTTTGAGAATGCCTGTTCTCCTCACACTGGTTCACAATTGCTCCCAGTGGTACATGCTGTGTTTTTTCAGAAGACAGATGCACTCCAGGCTGCCATGATCCCCAACTCTTGAGAAAAGCTGGACCCCTAAAGACCTTTGAGACTACAATCCTAGGAGACTGGCTAAGAACTACTACCATAAAACAAAGCAAAACCCAGCAAACATGGCTATTGTTCAATACATTTTCCAAGCGCAACAGTGATATTCCAGAGGAGGTGGAAATGTTTGGCCCATATTGTTGAAGGGTACTTACCATTAACATAGTTGATAATGGCCTGTACTTTAGAATTGGTAATTTCCATTAGCATAGCTGATACATACATTGTTAGGAGTCGCATGTGGAATGAAGAAGAAATTGAGACAGAAGAGATGGATAGTGATCTGTGAGGCTAGCCCACAGAATGGGGATCCTGGAAAGCATGTCCAGGTCCAACTTTAATGAAGTCAAGATGCTGTTTATATACCTCAGCTAGGAAATGTTACAATGATGTAATGAGGAAGTGCAAAGCATGCATGACATGCAGCAGGCAGTATGCTCGATAACCGGAAAATTTACCTTTGGGGGCAACAGTCTTTACTAACATATGTCTCTTGGGATATTCCAAAGAGGTTAGGAAGCTGGGTTACAGGTGAGAGATGTGCTATTGCCCATTCTCTAGTGTACCAGAGGGAGCTAGAGAGATAGGAGAGATAGGAGGCGTTCCTCTTATCTGAAGCTCCATCTCTCTACCTGCTTGCATGTTCCACAATACATGATAAAGTTAGAGGAAAAAAAAGGAATTACTTCTCTGTTACTTTGGAATTGTAAATTTCAAGATTAGAATCCATAGAAGGGAAGAAGGAAGGAAAAACAAAGTTTTTGTGATGTGAGCCGATTGATAGGACTCCATCAAGCTGGCTTTGGGCCCAGGCTTGTGACCTCACGGCTTTAGCATGTATAAGCCAGAGTGTGTATGGTAAAGGCAGTCTAAAATGTTTAGAGGTTTGAGCCTCCTGTTGGAGTTTGTCTTATTTATTTGACTCAAATGCTTTTGGAGGCTGAGCATGGTGGTGCATGCCTTTAAGCAGCAACCTAGGAAACCGTGGCAGTGAGACAGAGCGACCAGAGAAAGACTTTCTGACTTTAACACCTATCTGCTTGCTTTTCTCTACAAAGCAGGCCACAAACGGTTCATTAGCAATTGCCTTTAGCTGGAAGTAGCCACACTTAAGCCTGCTTCTCTCTCTACTAAGCAGGCTGCAGTTCATTTACCTTTAACCTTTACACCTTTAACCTTGAACTCCTCTGCCTGCTTCTCTCTACAAAGCAGGCTCCAAACTTTTCATTAGCATTTTTACTGATCACCTTTACCATTGATATGCAAAAGCCAGCTAGCTGCTTCTCAGCTCCCAGCTCCAAATACTGCAAAAAAGAAAAAATTAGAAACATAGTTTAAAGTCTTGTGGGTTCTTTCCACCATCGTCAGCTTTCTCAACCAAAATACCAAGTCAAAACAAGACTATCAGTGCAGACTAATTTATTTCTAACAAAGTCATTTCCTAATTACTACAAAAGAAACATGTAAGTAAAACTCAGATTACTTTAACATTGTCCAAAACCTTTCTCAGCATTGTCCAAAGTCCTTTCCCAGATTGCCCAAAAATCCTCAGTCTCCCAGTCCTGATCTTCTCACCAATGTCCAGTCAGTCAGAGTTCATCTCCAGATGCTGAAGACATGTTTCTTTGGTTGCTCCTCTGGCGTGTTCCTCCTTGTCTTCCACGCTGTCTTCTCCTTGTTGTCTTCAGGTAGCGGGAAACTCCATGGAGTGGACCCAGCCAAGTTCACTTTCTTCTCAGGCCTAACTTTTGCACGGCCTCTTTCAGACACAAGTCAAACTCAGCAAAACAAACTCCAACACAGAGTTCAAATTTGCAAGCTTCTTAACTGCATTTAGCACACATGCTGCCAGCCTAGGTCAGCCAAAGGCTATAGGTCCCCAGGCCTTTGGCCACCAGGACAAGTCTACATGACTCACATCTTTACCCTACAAAATGGCCACTTCCAGTCTCTCCTCCATTGAATATCTATCTGATCTCCATATTGGAATCTCTCTCTTTGTTTGCACACCCTTTATATATCCTGATTTTCTGCCTTCCAGGAAACCTGTTTTACCTTCCTCTGTCCTGCATCTCCCTGAAGGGAAATTCCAACTAAGGTCATTCTCACATTTTAGCATACCTGTCCTTGAAATCTGCAACTTTAAACAGGAGACAATGGGGAGGGGGTAGCACCCTCTATCAGCAGGGGCCAGGGATCGTGGTTCAAGTCCCACTGGGGCTGCATACCAAGACCTAGCTCCAAAAAAAATAGCTGGGCATGGTGGCACGTGTCTGTAATCCCAGTTACCTGGAAAGCTGAGGCTGGGGATTGCTTGAGTCTGTGGTACTCCGGGCAATGCAAGCCTGCAGTTCCACAGGCAAAAAATAGCAAGACCTAGTCTCAAAAAAAAAAAAAAATGCTTTTGGAGAGTCCGTGAGGAGGCCTGAGATGGACCTGCTGTTGGTGCCTATGTCTTAGAGTTTTTTCTACTGTCTGGAGTTTAAGAAAGACACTGCAAAGAGAACAGATCATGTCTTTGACTACGTGCTTGGAAGAAGCTGAAACACACCAAAGGAGTAAAACAAGGATGCCCTGCATTGGAAAAACATGCTGCTGAATTCAGATTGATTGGATATATGGCAAGGAGACCAGAGACTAAAGGACAGTTTGGACAATGGTGGGGTAACTGGGTTTTTCATGTTTACCATGTAGTACTTATTTAGATAATCACTTTGTTTGGTAATAAATGGTCTGCTCACTTTAAGAGTCTGATCTGGCAAGGGTTTCCGGTGGAATGAATCCAGGTTGTAAAGTGCTTGAAAGGTTTCTTTTTCTCTGCAAGTGGCAGATATTTGAATAACAAAGGTAACTAGTCTGTGGAAGCTTAAGGGTTAACAAAGGCTCTTGCCTGATTAGTATTACATTGCAAAGTATAGAGGCTTGTCCTCACTTTAGAAAAAGAAAGCAAAGGATTTTTAGGTTAAAAGAGCCCCCCCATCCCTCCACCCCCATCAGTTGGGCATGTGTGTGTATCTTGTATCTGTGGAAGGTGACCAAAGGGTGCTGGGCAGGTACCTCCTCGCCTCACCCCAGCAAGTGCTAAAGAAGATGGTGCAAACACTGACAGCCCTAGCTGTGGTTTCTGGAGCCATTCAGTAATCACATAATGTGGGACAAGCTGTTTAACTTTGCCCATTCTCTACACATAGGGACTCAGGGAGAGTAAGCTGAGCATATGACTGCATACAGAGACCTAGATCGCTTTCACAATAATCATGGGTTCCCTGCTCTAATCTCCCTTCAAACCAGTAACTAGATGAAGTTGGCAACTTCTCATTGGATGAGTCAAATGGCTCAGACTGATTCTCAGAAAACATACAGTGCCAACCCCCCCTCCCCTGCCCCTCACACCACCACCACCACCACCACCACCACCACCATACAGGTAAATGGTGTGACTGGGACTCCATGAAATACAGAATTCCCTTTCTGGAGGGAATTCTGGGCTTTCAGGGGTGCAGGTGCCCCCAAGTTGGTACAATCTCTCAAGGTCATATTTTCCTTGGGGCTGGACTCCACTGTCCTTTGTCATGGTTGCTAAATTTCAACTGTTTCAAGAGAAGTAAGGAGACTTTGAATTTGTGATCAGATTTCAGAGTGGAGCCCAAAGGCTTCCAGTTAAGTGTGAACACTGCATGAGAAATAACAATAGGGAGTGAGATATGCTAAAAGTGTTATACATGAATTTACATTCAATAAAAAACCCTTCCAGCTATAATTATCACATTTTTGCTAATATTGAGATTCTAGATGTCAGACTTAATATTTGAGTAAACTAATTAAAGAATTTTTTTCCCTAGCCTTGACAAACAATCTTTTTTATTGAAAGTTTTCAAATGTGCCATTTTTCTTTCTTTCTTTTTTTTCTGAAACCAACTGATCTACTTGACCAGCACTTTAGGGGATGAATGAACCCCAGAGCATGTCACCTCCTTGCATTCCCCATCCCTCTCTGCCTCCCCATTCCCAGTTCAGTTGTGTGTTCTTTTGTTAAGGGCGCTTTTTTCGACAGTGTTAATGTGTCTTTTTTATGCATTTGCCAAATAGTTCTAGGTGGAATTGCCTCTTAAGATTTCCTCTTTGGCTGACATATTCAGTCTCAAATTGTTGTGCTCAGTAGGGCCATTGTCACATTATAACAGGGAAAATGCTTCATCATGTGTTATAGAACAAGATGGAATCTTTGCTAAGGAGCTCAGGGATCAAAGCAGCAGAAAAAGATTAATTTTTATGCATCAAGTCATTATAGAGGGAGAAGGAGACATTAAGATTGCCAGAGAGGAGATTTTCTCTTCTAATATCGACACAGAGAATGTGCTGGGAGGACTGTTGGCTCTTTGCACAGATTTGTTTTTACCTTGAAAGTGGTGAGATCTAGGTCATAAGCTTGTTTACACATATTTGGGCTTTATAAAGAACCTCCCTTTAAAAAGATACCATTTTCCCAGGATTTAGATGCATCTAAAAATATTTTGATTGCTTTTACTTCATGAAAATGCACAGTTGCCTGTCAGACAATTTTGAAATAAGGAAAAAGAAGAGGCAAAGAAGTTGCTCTTTACCCTATTATCCTAAATCCAGCAACTCTAACGAAGTATTTCCTTTTTTTTCTTTGAAAAAAATGTTACTTTTTCACATGCTTGCAAACATACCTACATGATTTTGGATTTCTTTTCTTTATTTCATATTATACTGCACATGATTTTTTATGCCGTTACATGGATTCTCAAGTACATGTGTCTGACTTATCAAACTCCTCTATTATTAGCTACCGAGATAGCTCTTCCACTATCTAAAATGTTAATTTATAGTTTTGAAATCAATTCTCCGAATTGGAATTTCCAGATCAAGTTTATAAATATTAAGGTTTTGATGTACACTCAATATTGTTTTCTAAAAGAATGACACCAAAGCTGGGCACGGTGACTTTTGCCTGTAAGCTTCAGCCTGTGAAGTGGCTGGGGCTAGGGATCACAGTTCAAGTCCTGCTCGGGGCAACACAGCGAGACTTAGTCCCAAAAAATAGCTAGGCGTGGTGGTGAGCATCTGTAACCCCAGCTACCTGAGAAGCTGAGGCTGGGGATTGCTTGAGTCTGTGGTACCCCGGGCAACGAGAGCCTGCAGTTCCACGGGCAAAAACAGCGACACCTAGTCTTGAATGAATGAATGAATGAATGAATGAATGAATGAACGAACGAATGACAGAATGACAGACACCAGCTTTCACTTTAACTGTGTGGGACAGTCCTCTCACCACATTGGATGCTATTTTAGTTCATTTGTACCTTCTGAGATCTTAGGAAAAGACATTGCTTTCATAGCTTGCTTAAAATCACAAAGCATCATGTATGAGAGCAATTTTATTTTTGATAGTAATTGCCATCCATAAGTAAACATCATAACACTTAGTAACCAAACAGTAGCATGTCCCAAAGTGTTGAGGCTGGAGTGTGGGCTCAGACCCCTTGGCTCCCAGGGGCTCTGCCCTTCACCTGTGCAGGGATCTCAGGCCAGCCTTGCTGGAGCTCAGCTGACATTTGGAGCTGCTGACTTTCTGCTGTGGGAGTTGTCCTGTGCATTGTAGGATATTTAACAGTAATCTGTCCTTCACCCCCTTGATCCCTGATCCACAGCATGACCACGAAGTCTCCCAACACTGCAAAATATTCCTCCAGTGCTAGTGCCTCCCCTCCTTAGGTAAGTCACCAAACCTCACAGTGGTCAGTTTCTACATGTACAAAATGAGGATAAAGGAGATCCTCACCTCAAGGAGTTATGCGAGGGCTCGGGTCCCCGCGGAGCACTGAGAAGCCAGCAGATCTGCCTCCACTGCTAGGTACTCAGCAGCATCAACCATTATTGAGTTCCCCATGACTTTGTTGTGTTTACTAGACAAAAACTGTATCATTTCAAAAATGTAGAGATTTATCAAAACTAATAAGGCTCTCCTGTAATCCTAAACTCAGAAATAAGCCTACTTTATTTTTAAGGTATATTTTCTTCCATATACCTAGAAGAGTTCCTGCCATGGATAATTGTTCCATACATTCATTGCATGCACCTAAAAAGTGAGCTCAAGCTCTCTAGGCCACATACAAAGTTTTGGCAAATACCTGTTTGATATATAAGAAAATGTTTAATAAGTACATTATATCAACTCTATATAGGTGACCTCTGATTTACTTAACCCTTAAAATTTTGGCATGTACATAATGTTATTTTTTTCATAAATATTTTTCTAACTTTATTATAAAAGGGCTGAAACATAAAAATGGAAAAATAGTACAAAATAGTTTCATAATTTACACATCTTTGAAACTGTACCATATTTTTTCTCTATACTTACATGTGAGTGTAAGAGTGTGTGTGTGTGTTTGTGTATGTGTGTGCGCACATCTGCTTGGATATAGATATGTATATTGAGGTTATGCATATTCTTGGACTGGGGGTTACTTTGCAAACTCCCTTAAAAGAAAACTGCAAACCATAACACCATCCTCTTAAAGACTTCAGCATGCTTACTCGAAGGATAAAGATATTCTTCTGTATAACCACATTTATTTACCACACCTAAGAAAATTAGCCCATATTCAAATTTTCTGAATTATTCTTAAGTGTGTTTTCATGCCCCCCCCCCTTTTCCTGCCAGAGTCCCCTGAAGGATCACACCCTGTACATGGTGGATGTGATTCTGTCAGGAATAGGACACCCGCCTTTTTTTGTTCTCACTGATGGGCTCCAGACCGTGTGTTTTATAAAAGGGCCCACATACTGAATCTATTCAGTAGTTCCCTTATAGAGGCATTTAACTTGTTAACATTAACAAGTTAAATGTACAAGCTCACTGCGTGTACTGTGAGCTGGAAGCAGGGTTTGACTGCTCCAGGAGATCTGGGTCCGTGCTCAGGCGCACACACTTGGCCAAACTTGTGTGCAGTGCACTCGGGTGGTTAGGTGATCGCGACGGGATTCATTCGCTTCTCTGTGAATGGTTCCCTTTGCCTTAGCACGCAGAAGGACCATCACATTCCCTGACAACTTTTCATCTAAAATTGAGCGTCATGAGTGATTCTTGCCTGAACTAGCTGTTTGAGAGCTTGAAGCAATGGTTTTTGTATTATTTCACCTATAGATAATAGCTGTTATTCTTCTGGAAAGAAGAGTTCCCCCTGCAAAATGCAAGATCCTTACTTCTTCTGCTCTGATACTAATTCAAAGAGTTAGATAAGTGAGCTCCGTGTTACTGTCTTATTTTACTGTCTTCTTTTAGTTTTCCCACAATTAACTGTAGTTTAATATCTTTGATGTTCTCCGGTCTAGTGAGCTGACTTCTTGTTTTCACATTCATCTGAGTTATCTTTGATCTACTATTTTGAGGGTCAATGTTCCCACTCATTTCTACATTTCCTACCTGCCTGCTAGTGTTTTGCCTCCGAGGAGCCAAACTTCCGTTTAATCAAGGAAGATAATCGTCTTTTGGTGAATACCTGTGTGCAAGAGTCTTACCAAAATGTCTAGGTTCAAAATTATTTTAGCACAGGTGAACTTTTTATTTATTTTAAAGAGTTGTTTCTTTTTCTTTTTAATTTTTTATTTCATGAAGGTAACATTGGTTTAAAACTCTGTATCTGTCACCATACCACAAAGGTGAACATTGTTCCCAAATTTTAAAGTATTTATTAAATACCATCTTTCCAGATACAGTGATAGGACAAAATATTAAATTAATTTATCTTCAATATATACTTCGTAAGTATGCTAAGGAAAGAAAGTTTTTGAACTTTAACATGAATTTTAAATTCAATTTAGTAAGCTAATGTTCTTTACACGTAGTTGAAAGATGGCATTCTTCTTTAGTGGTGTTTCAAATATGCAATTAAAATAATTGTATTTAATACATACAATTTTGCCCATATTTTATAAATTTCTAATTAAATAGGGTTAGGTTGTTTTCTTGAAAACATAGGTACTTGTGATTATGAGATTTCCTTTTACATGATAGAAATTGTATATACCTAACAGTATATATTTTTGTTTATTTTTTTGTTTGCCTAAATTAAAAAATATATTTTATTTTTTACATCCATGTTTATTTTTTCACAATATAGGTGTGGTCACCATAGTTTCCCCATCACCAAAGCAAAGTCCATGGTGCTCTTATCACCCATTCCCCATTTTCTACTCTGCCCCCTTCTTCCCCTATGTTTACATTTTTTAGGCAGTACATACAAATTAGCAGAATGGTTGTATAGTTTCATATTCCCATGTGTGATTGTTAAGAATTCCAGTTGTCCCAATATTTTGCAAACATTTCATATTGCTTTTTAACTTCGGCCCTTCTAACCATTGTACAATAGGAAGTGGTTTTTTTTGTTTTTTGATGTTCTAATTTATGACCTGGTGACTCAATTTTTTTCTTTAAAAAATTAAATGCGCTTTTTCCTTATATTGGTATTAATTTTTTGAACAATATATGATCTCAAGTGTGGGTACTGTAGTTATCTTACCACCAGAGCACCTATAGTCCATCACCATATTCCTTTATGTTCTTTCCCACCCTGTTTTCACCCCTTCCCATCCTCTTCCCCTTCCCTCCTGGATACCTCCTATGTATAGGTTTATCTTTGCCTGACACTTTGTTTGGTTTTCCTGTCTTCCAGCTCTAAGTGAAACCATCAGAAACATATCTTTTTCTTCTGATTTATTTCATTTAGCACCAACTCTTTCAGCTCCCTGGGTGTTGCTACAAATAGCATGAGTTATTTTTTTGATGTCTGAGCAGAGTTCCACTGTGCGTGTATAACACATCTTCTTGTCCACTCACGTGTTTGGGGCATGTAGGTTGTTCCCATATATTGACTGTGGTAAATACTGCTTCAGTAAACATAGGAATGCAGGTTTTATTGGTGTTTTTGTGTTCTTTGGGTAGGTTCCCAGGAATGGAATCCCTGGGTCCTGTGGCAGATCCATTTCTATTGTTTTGAGAAATCTCCATAGAACTTTCATTGTGGTATCATTAGTTTCCATCCTCACCAGCAGTGTAAGAATTTTCCCATAAAGATGATCTTTTCAGTGCCTTAGATTACTTACCAAATTGCTTTCTCACAGTGTCTGAGAATGTCCATCTCACGAGCTTCCCACTGACATTAGCTTTTTAATATAATCTGTTTTACTATCCCCTATATACTGTGATTGCTGCAAATAATTTTTCTAAATTATTTTTGGTGGTTTTTGTTCACTGTCATACTTTTAAAATTTTAAGGGGTCAACTATCATTTTTAGGTCATTTCATCCATTTTCTCCAGTGCTTAGACATTCCTTGCCCAATCTAATAAAAGGTGTATATACTTTCTTCCCATTCATGATTTGTATAAGACTTTACATTTAGCTTTCAGGTCACGGACTGTATGTTTGGGGTTATGGAAAGAGTTAAGGATCTAACTTAATTTTCCATATCATGAACTAGATTTTCCATACCATGAATTAGGGTAATCTATTACTTTTAATATATACATACATATATAAACTGAAATATGTATTAATTTATATTTATCTATCAATTTATTTTTTGCTCATTACCATACTGTTTTAATTATTGAAGCTCCTAAATGCATTTTGAAATATAGGGCTCTTCTTTTACCTCTTACTGCTTTGTTTATATATTTTTTAAAAGATGAACTCAGAGTAATTTTGTCATTTTTAGAAAAGAGTTCATTGCACTTAAAGAAACAATTTTCATGATGAGATTTTGGGATTTTGTATTAATGCTAACATGTATTGGGCAGAAGTAAATACAACAACATGAATACATTTTGAAATTTGAGACAGACCTTTAAGATGGCATGGTCAATATTGGTTGTGCTAAGTAAAGTTTTAATTTTAGAAGAGAAATAATGATGATTGTTCCCTTTTTGTGACTTTAAAAGGCCAATGTATTGTTACAATTTAGTTTGTAAATCGAAAATCAAAAGATGATCAAATATTTGGAACAATATTTATGAAAATATAGGGAAATATAATTTGGTGCTATCCTGGAGCTCTATATGATCGTTGATCATACAGCCACCAGAGTCACACATTCCCTTTGGGGTGATGTGTCCTGATCCAAAAAGTGTTTGCTTTCTTTTCAACATGAAACTGTCCAAAATATTATAGCTTACACAGATAAAGTCGTGCCAAGGCAAATCTGTAACTATCATGCTATTAGTAGCTCAAATCCTTACATATCCTGTAGTGGAGAAAAGTAGGTCTCTGGCTTCAGACAGACATTGGTTTGAATCTTCAGGTTACCAGGTATGTGACCTTGGATAGTAAGGGTATGCCTGCCTTGTAGAGAGATGCCTCACACATGGTGAGCATTTAATCATGCCAGCTGTACCACCCATACAGCTGTTACTGTTACTATTCTCAATTTGGTTGTTGTTCAAGATCAAGATGACTGACTGCACCTCGTGGCTCCTCACTCTACCTCACTATAACATGGGATCTCAGTTACATTCAGCTAAAAGATTCCAGTGACTATTTTATGACCCTGATGGCTGGTACTTTTCTGTAGCAAGAGGTGGATTCCACCTACCAGTGCCCCCATGGGAAGAATTTCAGTGTCAGTACAGTGCCAAGAAAAAAAGCCAAAGGAGTGGGAAAATGACATCACCTCAGAGTTCTAAAACAAAAGCAGTGAAAAACAAAACCAAAAATCTCTAGCCACAGTTAGTTGTTCCAGAGAAAGTACACTTTCAATCTAGGGTTAAGTGTTGCTGAAGTCAAAGCATTAACTTACATATTTGTCTATTGTAAGTAGTGTATCTCATGCTCTTTTCTTGGCATTAAAAGATATTTCCATTCTTTATCCTAAAAGGAAATTAGGTCTGATTACCATCCCTATAACACAGCCTTTACAACCAAGGACAGCCTCGTACGGATTCAGCCACTAATTTAAATGTGACATTATAGAGCTGTCTGGGCATTTGGATAATTCCTTCAGACATCTCATTAATCAGCAGCTCAATATTTTATTCATATACTGGCTGGGGAAAAGTAGAAGGAAGACTGGGATCCAAGATGAGGAAGGGATTACTTGTAACACAGTGAATCAAAATAATCAGGCTTTTCAATAGGCAAGAAAGGTTTAAAAAAAGAGTTAGTATAGTGGAGACCTTAGACTTCCTAAGAAAAAGCAATTAGAGGTCCAATTAGTGAAAATACTAACAGATAATCCAAGTTATATTTCTAGATCAGGGTAAATCCATAAACTGATTGTTGTAAGGTCATCTCCACAAGGTACTACAGATCGCCTGGGACTGAAGGTAGGTTGTCTTGAATCTCTCTGTTCCCTCCTTTCCCTTCTCATAGCTAGGGTCCATGCTCGAGTCTTAATTATTTCTTTTCTCACTTCTGACAAGCACCTCAACACTTATCTCCCTTCATCCTGCTTCCTCAGACCACTTCTCTTTCCTCCCTACTGCAAGGAAACTCAAAGCACGGCATGTCACCTCTACCTCAAATGCTGCTGTGCCTTTCCACTCCTCAGGTCAGTTGATCGGTCCATATGTATGTTACACAATAAGTGTACATACAGTAAGTATGTAACCATGTTGAGACCGTCTGGGGAGCACGTGGGCAGGAGCCATCAGCTTTAAGCTTCTCTTGCAGGCAGAAGAAGCCATGATGAACAAGGTTAGGACAGAGAAGAGGGCAGAGGTAGGCCAGATCCAGGAGGGAGAGTTCATACTTTATTCTTAGTGAGGTGAAACCCCATTAAAAGATTAAGGCAAGAAGAAAAACTAATTACTGGGAACAAAGACAGAAGGTCAAAGTTAGGAGGCTGCAGAGGATGCCAGGATAAAGAAGGTGTCAGCCTGGACTAGACTGGAGCAGGAGAGACAGTGCATTCTCCACAGAGCCTGGCGGGCACTGCTGGTAGCTATTTGGGTAATTTTCACTTGGGATTTATTGCAAGTGCTGCTTCTGTGCATGTTCTTGTATGAGTCACTGGAGACACAGATGCATGCATTTCTGTGAGTACAGAATTGCTTAGTCAAAGGTTGTAACACAGACACAAATGCTAGCGCTAGCTTTGGTCTTTACATCAACATATTAGAAGTTGCTTATTGGGGACTCACTACCGGGGGCCATTTGTTTGGCCATAGTTTACTTATTTGGCTCAGAGCAATCAGGTGTCTCAGAAAAATAATGCTCCTTCCTATGGTCTGAATGTTTGTGTTCCCCAAGAATTCATGTTGAAACTCTAACTAACCTCTAATGTGAGGGATTTGGAGGTAGGGCCTTTGGGAGATAATTAGATCTTGAGGGTGCAGCCGCCATTTATAGGATTAATGTCTTTATAAGTAGTAGTAGTAGTAGTAGTAGTATCCCTCTCTCTCTCTCTCTCTTTCTCGCTCTCTCAATGATATATGATATAATGAGAATGTGCCTGCTACAAGCCAGGAAGAGGGTTCTCACCAAAAACCAGCTATGTCCCCTAACCACAGATTTTCAGCTTCCAGAACTGTTAAAACCAATGTTTGTAGTTGAGGTCACTCTGTGGTATCTTGTTATAGGAGCTTGAACTAAGGCACTCCCAGAAGCTGTTCTCAGTCAATAGAGAGTGAACTCCTTGCTCTTTATTGGGGTGAAGCGAGGTTTATTCTATACCATCTCAGAATTCCCCAGTCGGACTGAGTCACTGCTGTGACAATTGGTGTGATAAGGCAAGTTGATTTTTACCATCGCCTTATTCCCTATTTGTGTTTCCATATCCCTTCCAGTTCCTCTGATTGGCTATGTGACTCTTTATACTTCAAAATAACTGATTTTGTGTATTTCTTTCTTATTATATCCAAGTAAAAGTGTTGGCCTGGCATAGTCATGGTAATAAGAGTACTGAATATTTCATGTTAGCTATTTCTATTATATAGTTTAGTTGGCTTGGAAATCTTCAGTTAGCAACTTGGATTGGCTGTTCCATCTTGAATTTTCAAGAGTGAAAGGTGAAGATAAGGTTGAAGATGAGCTGGAAGTGGAAGAAAAGTGTTTTCCGTGGTGTATATAGATCCAAAGGAAAATTTGTGACATTTGAACAACTCAATAGGCTATTAACCCTTGAGTGTGTGGCAATAGGGACAACAGTGGTGCGCATTGAGAGCCTGGGCCAGCCAAATGAGTACTGTCTTCTCTATGTTTTCCAGAGAGGATTGACATGCCTTTATACTGCATGCCTTGCACAAGAAAAGACACTAAAAGTAATTTGCTTACAAACATTTCTTACCCGAATGACATTATCTTGTAAGGAATATTCTTATGATCCAAGCTCCATGGTACAGCTGGCAAACCCAGGACCTATCCTGACTTCTAGACCCTCGATGAAAACACTTTGCAATAGTTCTCTTCAGGACATCTATTTTTTTCTTAGACTCCACATGCTGCTACTTCTTCACAGGGAAAGGGAATGATTTTCAAATATCATTTGAATTTACACCTTAATATAGAGTGGGTCTCCCCTGGAGGCCTAAGGTTACACCAGGTTGAGGATGACATAGTTTAAAGTCTTGGGTCATTGAACCTGTTAACCCCTGTTCAGTTCCTCCTCACCCCCCTCTCCATACTTGTGACAGGCAACACCGCTAGTACTGACTACCAGCAGCTATCCCCTCTTAAGTGAGTCAGACAAGGCTCCGTCTCACAGAATCTGCAGAGGATAGCTTCTGCTGGATGCTCTGGGTGCCTCTGGAGTGTGAGTTGTTGCAGTATGAGCCATGAGTGCTGAAGCTTCCTGTGCTTCTACCTACCAGCCACAGGCTGACAACTGCCCAGAAGCACCTCCATAGCTGTACAAAGCTGGCTCTCAGCTCAGGTGTGACGCACAGCAGGCCAAGGGCCATCTTCCCAAAATAACTGAAGGTGCTCGCTGCTAGAAATGAAAACAATGTGATGTTCTCTCTCTCTCTCCTTTCTCACTCACACACAGACACATTCACAATAAAGAGGAATCAGGCATTCAGATCAGAGCATCACATTTTCTACTACCTTGAATTCTGCTTAAAAGTTTGATTCAAGCAGTTCCTCTACTAAAACAAACAAGCACACTGAAAAGCCATGATATCGCTGCAGCAGCAGAGGAACAGAGTATTTTGGTTTAAAGCCTTCCCTGTCATCTTCTGCACCAGACCACTAAGTCTTTGAGCAGAGGTGGTTGGCCTGTTTGTGGATAACTCAGGTGAGCAGGTGGATCCTGGACCTGGAAGAGTCACCTTGGATGTCACCCACTGGGTAAAATTAATTATGGAAAATAACAAGAAAGCCTATAGAAAGTAAAACCTCCCCTCCCTTTTTAGTGAAGAAGCCCCAGTAAGATCATTGCTAATGGTGCTTTTCACATGTGCTTTCTTTCCTTTCTCTGTGGCATTGAGGCCCTTAAAGTATCTCTTCAAATAATTGGTAGACCCACCTTGTAATAAACAACCTGGTTGTGAGGATACCTAAATATCTCTATTCGCTCTTGTTGCCATTGTTCACTCTATTAGGTCACTTCTGCCAGCCCTGGGTTTCCAGGCCAAATAAAAAAAAAAAAAAAAGAAATGTCTACAGCTTATGAACATCCATTCATTTAACAAATACATGTGGTCAGGTCTCACATATACTAAGCCAAGAGTTTGCCCTGCAGACATTGCCTCTGATAAGTTCTGCTCAGAAATGTGTCTGTAAAGCAGACTGTTCTGTACCCTGATATTTGGATTTCATTTTGGAATGCATCGATTGCACTGCTGCTTTAGGGACTGCCGGGCTGGTGAATCCAGCATCTGATGGGAAATAGTGGCTGTGGGCCAGTCCCTGCCCTTAGAGCCATTGTTTCACTCTCACAGACATCCTCCTTTGTCTTCATTTTCAGCTAAGTTGCTGCAAGGGATTGGCCTTTCTCTCCTGACCTATTGAATGAAAAGTGCACTGCAAAATACTGAATATCCATTTTTTATTTACAGATTTCCTGCTGCCATATCTCTGTGGCATCCAAGTGAGTTAGCTATCTGATATATCATTTAGATCCTTTGCTAGTAATGATTAGCAAATTGAATCATGCCTTCAGCTGAGATTTGTCTCACTAATAATTTGATATGAGTTCATCTTTTATTTCAGATTCCTGAATAAACAGAACCTAATTTTCTAAAGGTGATTGGGCACATCTGGGTGTGATTGCAAAGTCGGTTGAGCCAGAAAGATAAAATAATTTTATTCATAAATGTCAAAGTTCTAAAAACAAGGCAAGGGGGAGATTAATTGGGACTCACATATCCTGGAATGACAAAATGCAGCTGTTGTTAACATCTGCAGAGCCAGCTGTTGGTACTCGACATGACAATGTCTCTTGCTATGCATGGAGAGCGATGTCTGTTCACTTCTGATGAAATAAGGACACAGTCAGCACATGTGCTCAACCCGGTGCTAACGCATTGATTTGAGAGCAAAAGAAATGTGATTTAACCAAAATGCAAGTCTTCTTTTTCTCTTCTCTGTTACTGAACTCTAACCAAATATATTTGGGAGTCCTGCCTCATTGGCTTCTACCATTCTCCACATTTCTCCCTTTATCTCACCTCCCCACCACTCTGGGCTTTTGACAGGCTCTTGCCCACGACTGAATACTTTGGGAGCATTTAATGATTAATCCTTCATGAATCTGATCATAATACCACCTGTTGTAGTTGATTTACATGACACTATCAGGTTTTCATGTCTGACTCAGCCTTTCCAAGGCTGATGTGTTGTTATCCCCATTGTAGAGTTAGAGACACCAACATAAGCTCACTAAACTGAATGTGCCAAGTTCAGTGACAAGTTTCCACCCATGAGGAAGTGGCAAACTGGGGTGAGAGCCTGGGGATTCAACAGTCCAGGCTGCCCTCCCCCTTTATACCTAGCTATTGCATTTTGTTTTTGCATCAATATATTGCTTGTGATTTCCTGTTGGTCATGTATGATGACACAAGAGCAGTGAAACAAAAAGAGCTTATTTTGATACTTATTTTATTTGACATGACCTTATGGAGAATCGAGAATTATTCTTTTAATTCTTCTGCCTGAAAATGCCTACCTTTAATGTGACACCAGACCATTGCCTATATGGAAAGACATCCTTTCCATGAGTAGGATTCCTCTTCTCAAAACTGTTTCCTTTGTCTACAGCATTACTAACTCACATGGCTCCACTCCACACAGACCCAGAGACCTGAGGATGGGGAGAATCCAGAGCTCCAAACAGAGAGCAGTGGCAGCAAAGAAGGGTGAACCCAAGTTTTCCATAGTTGACAGTTTGGGGGCTGAGAACTCAGGAGGCTGCACTCCTGCCTCTCCATGCTGGAAGCTGCTAAAACCTGGCCCCTTTTTAGGCTTCTGGGAGCAAGGAGAGGGTAGAACCTCTGGGTAGAGGTGACCTGGGCTCCCTGGGACAGCCTTCTCTGGATGGCTCACGGGCGCTTTCACCTGCTCTGTGCCTGCGCTGTGCCTGCAGGACCGGATAGGTGGAGAGGCAGAACAGGTACTAAGGCTAAGTATGGAGACTACCAGAGTCTTCTGGCTGTGGTAGCTAGAGGTGATGACCTCATTTCTGTGTCTGGCAGATCCCGGGCAGCATTTAGCACAGTGTCTGATAGGATCACTTTGGTAACTGAGTATAAAAACAGGGCTCCCAGGGAAGTTCTTTCTTTTGGAAGGAAAAAGTACTAGTTGTAAGGAAGTGGAATGAAGGCTTGAAGGGCATCTGACCCTTATCTTGCTCTTTTATGGATTGCTGCCCTAGGTGGAGGGAATCTGGAATTCTTTGCTTTATGGCTAAAGTTATAACGGCCTAGGAATAAGATGCTTTTGTTGTCTGTTTATCCTACCTATGGAATTACATTCTTCCAATTTTCCTTTGATCTATTTTTTTTATTCACTGGGCTTTTTAATTTATTTTTTATATTAGTAAGTCTTCTGAGGTCTTAATTTTCAAAGCAAAGCAATTTGAGTTCCAGGCAGAGTGTGCTAGGAAAAAAATAAACAGGTTTCAAAATAAAAGGTAAGATCCTCTGAAAACTTGCCTTCCATAATTTACATCCCAAATTAAGATTCTCTCTTGTCCCTCATAGCATTTGTAATCAATTTTGTCTACTTGCCTTCAACTGATTGAAACTGCTAGGGCCAGAGTAGTGAAGGGGAGCAAAACTCTGCACACCAAAATATGTCTTATTGGCAAAAGCCTGATTAGGGGCTCTGAGACTTGGTGAAGGCTACTTTTGATACTCATATCTAAACTTCCCTCAGTAAGAGTTTGTTCCAGGAAAGCCCTAATTTCCCCTTCCCTTCTCAACCTCTCTTTATCTTAGCTAAAGTATTTCAGGTGGTATCTAAAACCACATTGGCAAATTGTTCATTCATAGTGGTCTCTCCCAAGAGAAGAGAGGTATACAGGTTATTTGTAAACATCTATGTAGCTTTTTCTCTTGTCAATCTGATGCTTGATTATTTTTGACAACCTGGAAGAACCCAGAGGGATGATTTCCTTTGAGTCCCAACACTGTGGGTCACGATTTTCTGTCTTCCATTGGCCCGTAGCTGGACCCCATGGATGTCTATTCAGAAATTCTTAACTTTCAGAGTTTTTAATCTATCAGAGTAGGGAGGGAAGGAGAGATGGAGGCCGGCAGGCAGGCAGGCTTTTGCATAAGGAACTTATAGCAGCTTCATAGATACCAAACATTCCTCTTCAAACTGTAGTTGCCCCTGACTGCGACATATCTTTGATTTCTAGATTAGAAAATAACAATGACTCCAAGGCAATCACCTTAATTCCGTAATCCTCCAGAACTACTCTGTCTCAAGAAAGCTGACCACAGAGGCAGGATGATGATAGTCAGAACAGATGAGGTTTGTTTGACTACTAATTGGAAACTGTGGTCATGGGATATATGAAACTGTACATTTTATGAAAATCCAGGAAGCCATGGGTCATATAAATGAGATGTGATTCAATACATGAAAAAGGAAAAAGAGTTCAATATATTGATCAGTCCTCGAAATACATCCTATAAATATAGTTTCTTTTGTGGTGTTAGAAACCAACATTAAAAAGAAATCTATTTTGCTCTGAGCTTGAAATTTGAGCATGCTCCTCCAGCCTTCAGGTCCTCTCCAGTGAAAGTGAGGTGCAGAGGATAGTGAAGATGCTAATACTAAACAGCTGTGGTTTAAGCCTGTGTTCTGTGCGCTGGGCTCTGTGCTCATGAATATCTCATTGAATCGTTGAACAAACCCAATTGCATTTTCTCTTTCTATTTTTAATTTTGAGTTCAGCTGCAGTTAGCAGGTAAAGAAAATGAAATTCAGGTACTTTAAAGAACAGGTGATTGTGTCACAGCTCGTGTAGGTAACAGCACCAGGGTCCATCTGATCTGTCTGGGTTGAGTCTGAGCACCTTGCCTGTGCCATCCACCCCCTCAAAAGTGGCTTTTGGCACAATAAATTGGAAAGAAGGAAAAACATATTTATTTCTCAAACATGGGGTGGGACCTGAGCAGAGTGATGGTTGCCAATTAGAATTCAGCCAAGAATTTCATGGCAAATAGGAGAACAATGAGTGTGAAATTGGTTCAGTTTTCTAACAGCAGGCCTCCCAGTGAAGTTCCTGTTCAAATATCTTCTTCCAAAGAGATTTGAAAGCTCTGTGAAAAAGAAGCCTTTTACTCCCACTGTTTCTCCCAGCAGTTCCAAATGCCTCAACCAAGTGGATAGCCTGTTGAGGAAACTGTACATGACCGAAAAAAATAAAATAAATAAAAAGACCACTTCTGGAATTCTCAAAGATGCCTACTCCTCTCAAATTAGGCCAAAAATTATGCTTGGTTCATACTCAGCTGCAACACTGCCAAGTCAGTGGGAAGGTCGCCCTGCCCAGCTTCCCTGCATGGCTCAGTGACGCCGGCATCGGGCTCCCTCAAGGCAGCTGGATAATGGCATCTTCGTTAATCTGCACCCCTTCTGGCCACTTCCCACACCTGTTATCCTGGGGGGGCATTGTGAGAAAAACAGTGAGTAAATTAATTCATCTTACAGCTGGCAATTACCCTGGTTAATTATGCCCTTGGATCTTGGGGGCTGTGTGGAGTCTCTACTGGGTGGATTCCTGGATTTATGCTTCCCTTCATTTTAGCTCAATGAAACAGAGGGCAGCAATAAACACCCCTCTCCACTTTCCAGTCCCCTACCACCCACCCGCTGGTCTCCCTGTATATGTCTTCTACTGCCCATGGGTTTTACTGGATAAGAGAAAATGCAAATGAAAATTTTAATCTGCAAAGGGAAGGACTTTATAATCAATGAATATAAAGTGTAAAATGGGGGAGACCAATGCCTCTTTCTATCAGACATACTTTGCCCTCCTAGATACCTTTTTACCCACCTTTGGAGCATCTGCTTTTTCCAGAGTTGGGCATGAGGGGGCCTGAAAGGGAGAATCCCTAAGAAACTCATGGGCTCATCCTGACAATTAAATGAACTGACACAGCCAGCTGGTGACACAGCCAACAGTGTTGGACACATGAAAAATAGTCATTGTCAGCAATTATTAAAGTCACCCAGTCTTAATATCTTTATTATACTGAAGGTTTCTTCTATCCCCATTTTATCAAGAATTTTTTCTTCATACTGACTCATGTCAAATGCTTCCTCAGCATCTATTGACTATTATCGTATGATTTTTAATCATTCTTTTGTTGATGTGAGTTACATTGATTTGTATGTGTTGAACTCTCCTTGCATCCCTGAAATAAATTTCACATGATCATGGTGTATGATGCTTATATTATACCTCATATTAAATGACTCCCCTAGGCCATCCATGTAATTATGTGCCCCAAAGTAATGAAGACAGTGGAGGCTAGAGCTGTGTTCTTACAACTCCTCCCTTCTTCCATCCACATCACTTTCTCTCATCTCTCCATCCTCCCCACCCCCCACCCCTACCACTATTTAACATAGTACTGGAAGTCCTAGCTAGGGCAATTAGGCAAGAGAAAGAAAAGAAATCCAAATTGGAAAACTAGAAATAAAACCATGATTATTTGAAAGTGACATAATATACAAAGAAAGCCCTAAAGACTCCATTAATAAACTTCTAGAAACTACAAATTAGTATTGTAAAGTGCCAGGCTACAAAATCAATATACAAAAATCATTTGAGTTTCTATACACAAGCAATAAACTAGAGGGAAAAAATCAAGAAAACAATCCTATGTGTAATGGCATCAAAAAATTAGGTACCTAGAGGTAAACTTAATAAAAGTGGCGAAAGACATACATCAAATACTATGACATTGTTAAAAAAAAATAGAAGACACAAAGAATTGGGACAATATTCCAAGCTCATGAATTGGATTAAAATTAAATTTTAACTTACATTGTGAAAATGGTTAGCCTATTCAATGCAATATGTAATTTCAGTGCAATCTTTATCAAACTTTCAGTGAGATTTTTTAAATGTAGAGCAAGCTTCACTGGAAATTGTAGCTACAAAAGATTCTCAAAAGCCAAAGAAATTTTTTTTTTTTTTTTTGAGACTAGGTCTCGCTATTTTTGCCCATGGAACCACAGGCTCTCGTTTCCTGGGGTACCATGGACTCAAGCAATCCCCAGCCTCAGCTTCCCAGGTAGCTGGGATTACAGGCATGCACCACCATACCCAGCTATTTTTTTGGAACTAGGTCTCACTACGGGCCCCAGGCAGGACTTGAACCACAATCCCGAGCCCTGGCCACTTCATAGGCTGAAGCTTACAGGCATGAGCCACTCTGCCTGGCTGCCAAAGAAATCTTGACAAAAAAGAATAGCAAATTCTCATACTCCCAGACTTCAAACTATACTACAAAGCTATAGTAATCAAAACAATATGGTGCTGGAGTAAGAACAGATACACAAGTCAATGAACTAGAATTGAGAGCCTTGAAGTAAATTCACATCCATTGAGATAGTTAATCTCTGAAAAGAGAGCCAAGAGTATTCAATAGAGAAAGGAAAGTCTCTCTTCACCAAATGGTGCTGGGAAGACTGGACAGTCATATGCAAAAGAATCAAACTAGACCACTATATCACATCATATACCATGCAAAAATTAACTCAAACTATATAAAAGATTTCTGTGTAAGACCTGAGACCATAAAACACACAGAAGAAAATATAGGCAAAACACTTCACAACACATACCCATGAGAATGACCCACATCAAAAAGACTAGGAAGAACAAGCATGGGTGTAGAGAAAAAGGAACTCTCTTACATTGTTGGTGGGAATATAGACTGGTCCAGCTCCTATGGCTAATAGTCTGGAGGTTCCTCAAAATATTAAAAATAGGTTGACTTTATGACCCAGCAATTCTACAATAAGGTATTGATTTGGAATACAAAAACAGTACTTCTAAAGGAAATAGGCTCTCCTATGTTCACCGCAGCACTATTTATAATAGTCAATGGAAAAATTGAGGTGTCCTACTACAGATTAAAAGATAAAGATGTGCCATATAAGCACATTGGATACTAGTCAACCATAAATAAGGTAAACCTTGCTACCTGTGAAACTAAAGGGGATCACAATAAGCTTAAAATTCAGAAGGGAAAAGCAAATAATAGCTTATTTCACTATTGTTGCATGAAGAAACAAAGCAAAAGAACAGATGAAACAAACCAAACAAACAAAAAAAAGCTTTTGATTCTAAATGTAGAAATGAGGCCACTTTAGAGTGGGTAAGGGTGGGGAACAGTGGGTGGAGGGGGTCCCATGAAATGTGATGATGGACTTTGGGTGCCTTTTTTGGTGGGCATGGTGTAGGAAGAGGGATGAATCTAAACACCTAAAATTTATTCCATGTAAACCAACATTACCTCAGCATACAAATTTTATTTTTGAAAGGTAAGGTTTGTTCATAGTTTCCTATTGTGGAAAATTCTTAATGGACTACAATATTTATAGATAGACAATAATTTCTGAATCACATGAAAAATGTGTTTATTTGAACAAATATTGTTTTCCTTAGTTCACAAAGATCAAACAGTAGTGATGTGAATGACTATCAAATTGATCAACTAAGTAATTTTAAGCATGTGGAAAAATCTTCTGCAAGTGGAATAAAGGAGAAAAAAGAATGACACATGATAAAGGTTTTAAAAATAGTCTCAGATATTTTAAATCTTCCTTGGATAGAAAAAATATTAAGTTACAGTTCTGATAGCATCAAAGAACATAAATGAATTATGTTCACCTGTATTTAAGAACTGTACTCTTAAAACTAAACACTGTTGCTGAAAGTAAAAAAAGACTTAAATAAATGAAAACCTATTCATTAAGAAAGATAAGGGGGCCTTCCTGGGTAGGAAAATATAGATCAAGACAGCCCAGTTCACTAGCTGATTGACCCAATCTTCCCTGTGCATGTCCACACTGGGGATACATGATCATATTGTTTGCCTGTGACATCAGGACATCCGCTCAAACCAAGTACCTGTTTCTGACAACCTGACCTGTTATCCTGAAACTTTCCAAGTTAGATCAAATCAGCACAATGCAAAAAGTGTTCTGTGACTTGGGAAGAAGTCCCTGTGTACAGGAGAGCATGCTCCATTGTGTCTCTGTATCTTCAGAAGCTTTGTGCCCATTTCTACAGCTCTGCCTACCATTTATTGAGTAAAACTTGGTGAAGAGAGGAAGGCACTGGCAGCAATACCAGGACAGCTCTGCCTTGCCGGCTCCTCTGGTCCAGGGCTCTCCTGTGATAGACAACTTTATGCCAGGACCTGCTTAGCAGGGAGGGGACAGCAAGTCAGGGCTTGGAGACAGTCCTGTCCCACTAACAAGTGTGCACCCACTGTGTACCTGTCGTCATGCCAAATGCTAAGGATGCCAAGAGCAAACTCTGACACACCGGACAGGCTGGGAAGACAAGGTGCCAAAAGTGACCATTTTAAATGAATGCAGATGCACATTCAGGATCCTCTGTGGCTGCTGGTTTCCTGAAAAGGGTGACACCTAAGCTGAGCCTTAAAGGACTGTAAGGAAGCTGGCTGAAAGGAGCCAAGATACAACTTGGCTGGAAGATGTGCATGAACACACTGGAGAGAGAAACCTGGGGTATGTGGCAGGCAAGGAAAGCTCCCTGCTTAAATTCAAAGCCTGGGGAGGTTGGTGAGAGTTAAGGTAAGCTACCTGGGAATAGGAGGCGTGATGTAAAACCCAAGGATGTAAAACCTCACCAAAGCCAGGATGAACAAGTTATGAAGAGTCCATGACAGCAGAAAGTCATCAGGCTAGTTTTATAAGTTGGATCTGGTAAATGCTGACCTGAAGCAAGAGCTGAGGCTCTGTAATTTTTTAATGTTATGTATGTAGTGTGGGATAAACATAGGAGACCAAAGGATGAATGTCCCGGTGATATTGGCCTGGTCATATTGAAGTTGCTCCAAGTGTTTTTGAAACCCTGTTCCCTAGAGATTCATAAGTGTCTCAAACCCTTTTCAACTTTACCTGCATATTTACTTAATATACTTTAATAAGGAGTTTCATATCAAAAATAGGTCTCCTCCCAAATGTCCAGAACAAGACACATTTTTAGTTGACCATTTCAAATTGAGGCCAGTGTAGGTCCTATGTTTAGAGCAAACTCTTACTATTCCCTTAACTACCTGTAAGAATGAAAATGTTGGGATCTTACCAAGCACTAGGATTTTTACCAGAAATAATCTTCCTAATGGAGAGGCCCATATAAACATCTAATTACAGAGCATCTTGCTTTGACATTAGTCCCCTCCCCTTGTCATGTGAACCTATCCCATCCCATAGCTCAGATGCATACCCTCACTTTACCCCCTTACTTTAGAGTCCACGTCCATGTAGACTCGTAATATGTTTATAATTAAATGTAGTCTTTCCTCCAACTAATTTCTCTGATGTTAATTTGATTGCCTGAGAACCCTGAAGAGTCAGGGGGAAATGGCCTTTCCTCTGCATAATGCTTAACTAAAGGAATTCAGTGAAATTGTTATGAATGAGGATATTTTACTTTTTAAATCATTGAAGTATCATTATTTTACATCCTTGCTACTGCTTTGGTAGTAGAGAATCCCCCCCCTCAGGTGTAGTTACAGCAACCCCTCACACCACCAAAGCAGGGTGATCCTCCACCATAGTCTATTGTGCTCTCTCCCACCCCATCTCATCCCACCCTCCCCTCCCCTGCCTTCGCCCACCCTCCATGAAAGATGACAATCTGGAGTCAGGTTGTAAGAGTTTGTTTTAAAGTTTGTCTTTGACTCTTTGTTTGGGTTTTCTATATTCCATTTATAAGTTTTAACACTATCCAGTATTTAGCTTTCTTCTGACTTACTTTGCTTAGCATAATCTGTTCTAGTATTGTCCATGTGGCTGCCAATGACCTAGGTTTATCTTTTTTGATTGCTAAGTAATAATGAGCGAGAATCTTTTAAGGTAACCTTTATCTGTCCAGATGAAAATACATTACTTTTAGAAAATTTGTATAGTGCAGACAAGTGTGAGAATTAAAACATGATTGTATGGTTGAGGGATACTTACTGGTAATAACTTATACATAGCCTTTGTTATTGATCTTAAACTTACCATTATAGAGTGAATGTTTTCCATAGCCTTAAATTGAAAGTTCACAGAGGGGAAAATGGTTGTGCCATTCACCATTTATTCCCTATCAGCTTCAAACTCACTGGTCTTTGCCTTGTTTGGTGGCATGGAGCTGGACTCAGCAGACACCTCTCCTGTGGTGGCTGAGGGGATGCTAGGCTTTGTCAATAAGGATGCTGGAGTACTATTTTCAGGCCACAGAGGAGGAAGGCACCTCTCTTTCTGTTTCCAGACCAGTGGCAGCAGGTCTGTGTAGAGGTCTGATATCGTTCATCTCAGCATCTTGCATGAGCCATCTCTGCCAGCTCCTAGCCCCAGCAAGTTTCCCCAGTACTCAGGACCATTCCTATGGACCAGCCCCTATGTGTAGACTCTGGTCAGTTCCCCTCCCACCAGCACACCATTTCTGGTGGCAAAGACCGTTGCCACCATCAGGCTGATTCTCATCCTCCCAAAAGGCAACTTTCTCCTTCTTACTGCTCTCTGAATGTGTGGCTTCTGAATTCTTTAGGAATCTCTTTTATCCTGTTTATTAATTAGCACATCTTTATACTAAATATCTCATGTCCAAGTTATTGGTGTTTCTACTTCCTGACTGAACCCTCACTGGGGGGGGGGGGGGGGGGGAAGAGGGATGTTATAAGTAATTTTAGGAAAAATTCACAAAAACTACTCTCCACTTTTCCCTGAAAAATTAAAACACAAGCACGTGCACACACACACACACACACACACCTGCTAAAGGTCATTGAGAATCACTAACTTTACATATTCTCTTTGTTGCTGCCCAGGTTATCTATGAAGCATGCCTAAGGTGAGGGCTTATGTGTTATACTTTATTAGCAAGTGCTATGCAAGAAGCAAGAGTAAAGAACAGAATGATTAAAGCAAGGAAGCAGAGAATCCCTATATAAAGATGCATGAGCAAGCTGGCTGCCTCATACCAACTGCCCTATGCACCGGCTCCATGTTCATGCCAGGGGCTGGCGGGCTCTCTGTGCCTCACTAATGACATTTATGAAAGCAAATTATTCAAAAATGTCTTCATTATGTCAAAGTACAGGAATGGAGACACTTTAACCAGAAATTTTGCTGGCAATATCAGATAACTAGAATTTGTTCTGTCCTCAGAGTTCTGATTAATAGCAATCTTGTGTCTATATTTTCTCCCATCATATATCTCTGTCCTGAGATAGATGTGCCATTCATTTATTAGCATGTTGCTGTGTGTGTATGTGTGTGTGTGCATGGGAAGGGGTGAGATGAGGTAGAACTACCAAAGGATAGTCAATTGACCTTGTAAACCTGAATTGTCTTTCAAATAGATGATGTAAGTTTACTGTACCAATACATACAGTACTGCAAATATATTTTCTCTTATGATTTTCTTAATAACATTTTTCTCTAACTTCATTGTAAACATATGTAACATATATAACACACAGAATGTGTGCCTGTCGAATGTGCTACCTGTAAGGCTTCCTGTTGATAGCAGGTTATTAATAGTTAACTTTGGGGCAGTCAAAAGTTTGCTTGGATTTCTGACTGTGCAGGTTTCAGTGCCTCTAATCACTCCTTGTTCAAGGGTCAACAGCTATACATTCAAACAAATTAATAATACTTATCCATAAGATTTCAGCCTGCTGTGGTTTTCAATATCACACATTTGGAATCTACCTTCAAAATTTTAAGTTATTCTGAGTCACTCTGACCACTGGAAATTACAAAATCACAGGGCCCCTAACTGAGCATCTCAGTTTGCTGGAGGGAATAGCAGAAACAGGGTATTTGGTGAAAGTACAGCCTCATGATCTTAAGAAAGGACATGCACTCAAGAGTGGTTAACAACAGGACTAGCCAAATGGGTCATCCTCCCTAAAGGGGAAGAGCAAAACTAAGAATGGGAATGGAAGCAAAGATCAGGAATAAGGCCAGTCTGGTGCATATGATGGGATGCAGGGTAAGCAAATAGAGACCCAAACAGGGGGATGGGAAGATGCTTGAGAATGCAGTCAGGATGCCTCAGCTCTCCTTACCGGTGTTCACAATAGATGTGGGCTAAGGACCCTAAGTTAAGGACCTAGGGTCAGCTAGCTACACAACTGAGCTTGAATAACCTTCATTTATTCAGCTTTTCAATTTTGTGCCCACTGAGAGGTCCTCCAGAGGGTCTGCCTCACCTTTAAGAGAAATTCAGACTGCCATTTGTATAAGGGCATCAGGAGCTACAGCTTCTCCTTTAAAAAAAGATTTGAATTTCTTTCCATGGTACACAATTTATGCTGCAAAAGAGAAAAGGAGAGAGCACCGTTACTTGCCTAACGGTCACTTGCCTTGTCTGTTGAGCAGACAAACTGACAGGGAAGCACCACACTGGCTGCAGGAACCCCAAGAGCTTGGAGTCTGAGGTGTCAAGTGTTTATTGGACAAGTCAGGGTGACCACCCTAGCAGATCTTACTGGGCAGCATTCTCTTATCACAGAGAGGCTCCTCTCTACCAGCCCTGTCCAATATTGGACCCCAATTATTAGATCTAGTAGTTCAAGTTCTCCTCATCAACTGGTTGACATTTAGGTCTTTACTCCAGGGTGCTTCACCCACCTGGAATATTACTCAGCAATCAAAAAAGGCAAACTCATGCCATTTGCATCAACATAGATAGAGCTGGAAGGGATTATGCTAGCTGAAATTATTCAGATGGAAAAAGAGAAATAGTGGATGATCTTACTTTTTAAAAAAAATTAGCTTATTTTTTTGAGAGACTAGGTCTCGCTATGTAGTCTTTAACCAACTAACTTAAGAGACCCCTAGCTTCAGCCTTCCTGGTAGCTGGGATTACAGGTGTGCACCACCACGCCTGGCTCCAGATGATATTACTTCTATGTGGAATATAGATAAAAGGACAAGAAATAGTCAAACTAACAAACTGATCATTAAACTGAAGTGTGCAGCAAAGTGCACATTTTTTAAGATGAATTGACTTCTTGAATTGCACATATGGAGGAATACAAGAGAGTGAAATGGGAGGAATTAACACAAGGGAAATTGATGATTATTCACAAGCAATATGATGAAGAATGACTGAAAACAATATGAAAAAGAAAACACAAATTATTAAAAAGAAAACCTCGTTAGACATTCTGACGATTACCATTTTATTCCCAGCAGAAAGTTCACCTTTTCCCTCCATGTTTGAATGCATACAAGAAACTGGCATTTACTTACTTTCTCAGCTTCAGTTGACAAATTTGGATCTTCATGCCATCAATTTGATTGCTCTGCTGGAGAAGTGGAGACTCATGGGTCACCTTCTCCAACACAGCTGGAGTCAGAGTCAGCTTCCCGGAGCATATACATGACATGGCCTGAAGGTACCCTGGAACCCAGCACCAGGCTAAGCACTGGAGAGAAGGAAGTGGTCTGGTCCACCTTAATGTTTTGGAAGATGCTTTAGGGAATCTGTAGAAGACTACAAACCCTCTCTAGAAAAATGTCCACCCACATAAAATTTGCACATTTCAGCATTTATGGTCCCTTTTGGAAAATAATCCCTAAACTCTGGTTATAAAGAAATCTCCAAAGAGGAAAGATAAATGAACTACAATGTTAGGATCAGGATCTAAGTTGAATGGTACTTGTAATATTAAGTATGTAAACTGACCGTAAAGGCAAAAAAGACTTCTGAGAAAGAGGCCAAAGCTGTAACTCTAATAATCTCCAGGGGTATGTGATCCCAATGGGTATTTCCTGAATCCTGGCCTGTCAAAGAAATGGTGCCTGTGGTGCTTGGCTTTCAATTGATGTCCAATAAATATTTTTATAAGATGAATTGACTTGAATTCCTTATATGGGTCCCATGCCCTACTAAACCCTGCCGGCTGTTGGCTAGTCACCCGGTTTGGTGAGAAACACCAGGATACCAGCCAGTCAGCTGGGAGGTAGGTGTGGCAGGGTGTTCATGAAAGCACTCAAAGGCCCCCAGAAGTTGTGCGGAACAGCCTCTGTTTCCTGGATTGAAGAAAATCAGAAAAACCTGAAGCAATCCAGAGTTGTTTATTTTTAATGGCACATGCAAGCTTGCATTATAATGGAGCAACAGCATCCATTCGAAACCTAGAATGACAGCATTCTGAATTTTTGCTTTTAGCAAATATTCAGAGTCCCTGCTGTATTCAAGACAGATGCTAAGCTCTACAGATCTAGATCTTTGCAGAAGTGAGCAGGACAGATTTGAGCCCTGTCCTCATGGAACCTAAACTAAAGGAGCTTCAGAGGCTACCACTTTGGTAAAGAGTATAATGCCCAAGGAAAGGGGAAAAGATTTTTTCAACATCAGACAACTTGATACAGGGTAACTCAGCTGGACTGGCAGCCTGGACCTCTGGTTGTGACATAGTTGAAAATTGTATTGGACGCCATACTGTCCTGGTGGGCAGGGTCTGAGAGAAAGATCCTCTAGAGAAAATGAGAAGTGCAAAAAGGGCACATAAAAAGATGACAGCTGTGGAGAGAGGTGAGAATAGCAGGCCAGTAAGGAGCAACCCAAGTACCAGGCTGGGTAGTGGCAAGGAGCCATGGTGGTCAGCAGAAAAGTGGCCAGTGTGCACAGTGTGGTGCCACAGCAAAGGTGGCATAGTGAGCTGGTACCAGAAGATAGCCAGGTAATTTGGAAAGCTGATTTGTGCATCAGCATTTGTTGAAAAATTTTGAAGAGACTTGGAGGAGCAGAGCAGCTTGGAATGCTGGAGAGAGAAGTAAAGAGATAATGCTGGAGAAAGACTGGACTTTGCAGTATGCATGCTTCAGGTTTGGAGGGGCAAGGGGGCATTATCATGGACATGTGTCTTTGGGAACTTTGGAACTAAAAATGGTGACTGGGGTAAGATAACTGTCCACTTGTGGCTTTAAGGACTTTCTGTTTGCCTTTTTGTTTTCCTGGTTAGTTTTCCTTGTTAATAAAACCCTGTTGTTTAAATTGCAATGTGACATTAGCAACTACTACACTAGATGAGAAAAACCTGAAAGAATGTGGGTGGCAGAAGCCTCATTTTAAAAGTACTACTTTTTTCCTTTGGCTTGTTGGTGAGAGGCTTCTGCCCTATTTTGACTCAATTTCAAACTCACTAGGAGCTTAATTATGACTAGAACCCAGGGTGTCTGGCTTTCTGTGAGCAGTCAACACTAGTAAGGTTTCAGTAGTGAAATTGAGACTATTCTTTCTCTGTCAAACATTTATTGAATTGCCATTATATTCTTTACCAGTCCTTGGTTAAGAGTCAGAAATACTGAAATGTCTGATAAATAGTTGGCTGTAAAAGCCAAAGATTTAAAGGAGTAGCTTTTTAGATAGCCAAATTCCAAACAAGCAAACAAACTTCAAAATGAGAGACTAGTTTAGGGGAGCACAGCTGATTCTTAGGAAGAATAATAGGAAAAAAGTAAAGAGAAGAGGGAGGAGACAAATGACAACAATAAAAATGTCAAACAGAAACTGAGCTGTGTTGGTAGAAGGGTTTTACTTGAAAGAGGTCACCCTTCCCTTTGTGACCTTGTAAACTGCACGGGCAAATATCCCCACCTTTGGAAACCCACACGTGCAGAGCCAGGTCAGCATTGTACGGGGATAAGAGGATCACTTCAGAATATTCAGCTACCTGGAGATTAAAAAAAAAAAACAACCTGGACCCTAAATACTTTCCACCAGATAGAATTTCTAACACACATGCTGGACTTGCTGGTAGGCCTTTGAAATCTTGCCTCAGGCTTTGGCAAGTGTGGGGTGCTTCTGGCTGGCTTTTATGGATATATCCATTACAAAGTGACATGCTTTACTTACTAAGTTTCTGTTTAATTTGCATCTTAATGTCCTATCATTAGGGTATAAGTACAGGCCTAGGGAATTGAGTAATTTAGAAACTCCCTCTGGGGATTTGGTAACTCAGGGCTGTGAACTCCAAAGGCTGTAGCCTGGGAAAGGACTTCTCCCACACAGATCCACATCTTGGGTTGGTTTTTGAGAGGTTTTCACCAAGGTCAGGTTCAGTGTCTTCAGGAAGCCCCTGGTGGTGGTTTTTTGTATTTTTCCTGCTGTGCTTTTTTGCTGAGAGAGGCTTGTGGACTTGCCACAGCCACTGTCTCCTGGTATATGCTTACTTCCAAGCTATCTTTGATTTAAGCACTTTGGAATGGACCTAATAAAAACAACCCTGAGAGACCAACAGCTCTGGTTTAAGTCATTCAGTGAGTTGTATAATGTCTCTGAATCTCCCTGCACACTTACCTGAGAAATGTATATGACAGTTCATTGTAAAACTTTCTGTGAAGCCTAAATGAGATAATACACTGGAAGAGCCTAGCAGCACTACCATCCACAGATGCTGTTCACTGCATTTATGTGGGTGCCTGGTTTGGATTCAGAACTTCTCAAAATCTCAAATGCGTTTTTCTTGCCTACTTTCCAGAGTGCAGTTGGTTTGTCTGGGATGGCTGCTGCTTGTAAATGGGTAAAGGGCATTAAAGTGTGTGTAGGAAAGAATTTGATCCACCTCTCCTCCTAACTTGCCTGGAGCTGAGGTCCCAGCTGTGTGTACATAAAACAAAAACTGAAGACACACTAGAGCATGTCCAATCCATCACTCTCAGTTCTGAAATAGAATGAAAGTGAGAAGAATTAAAAGAAATGATCTTTGAAGGGATAAGCAGCATAGCTTAAGCTTAGTTGCAGTTTTTATGGAAATTTCATCATTCTCAAAGTACCTCCCTAATTTTTATTTTACTTGATTCTCATTGCAACTTAGAGAAAATATCCCACTTTACAGATGAACAAACTGATATTCAATTAGGAAGCAATTCCTAAATGTCAAACTGAGGTGAGTCTAGTGTCCTTTTGTAATCAGCAGAGACCAGAGGGGAGGGGGCAGGTACTGTCCAAAGCTTTTGATAGGGGTGCTGTGATGAAATTGGAGGGGACAATGGACCCCAGAATGGTAATGGTGCATTGGAATAGCAGCCATTGTGCCCCAGTGGGTGGAGACTTGGAGAAGGGAAGCCAAGTCTTCTCATGAGAGGAGCAGTGTCCTCTTCTCCTCCTTAAGGAGAGGACAAAGAGAGAGAGAAAATTGTGGAAAGGAGTCGAGCAGAGGATCAATAGGGAGGTTGGAGGCCTTGGAGCTGCTGCTACCATGTGCGGTAGCAGAGAGGGAAGGGAATCATGTTGTGGGCTTCCATCTCCAGCTTGGGCTGGTGAGGAGCCCGGGGAAGCATGCTGGAGAACTTGTGACTTATGTAAGCTGACTTGGAAACACGGTACTTGAAAGCTTGCTTTAACTTTGAAACTGTGAAGTTTGGGAATTGTGTAGAGAACTAAAGAGAACTTGTTGTGTGCTGTTTTTATGCTGAGACTTCTGAAGTGGTTGCTACTGTTGTATCCAGTGAGTCTTGCTGGTTTCGGACCATTTCATAGTTGAAGCTGAAAGAATGTTGGAGCTGTGCTATTTGGAGGAGGAGCAATGCTGCCATCCTGATTTCTTCATTGGATCTGAATCTCCTGCTTCTGAAGAAGGATCTACAATGCCATCTTGGCTTTTTCATCTGGCCTGAAGGTGGGGCAGCTGCCATTTTGTGGATACACATGGCTGAAGGAGCCATGTGTAGTTTTTGGACTAGAGACTGAATTGAACTGGCTGGTAAGATTACCAAAGGGATTCCTTGTGCCCTCAATGACTTTTGTTTATTTTGTCTTTTTAGCGAGTAAATCTGTTTTTGCCTCTTCTTAAGGTTAGTGTGGTCTTCCTACTGCTCATTCAGGCTGGGATGAACCTAAAGAGTAGCTGGGTTTAAAGGGCTAGCTTCTCCTACTTATAAGTTTAGTTAAGTTCTCTGTTTTGTTTGTTTTCTTACCTAATTTCACTTTCAGGTCCCACTAAGCTATCATTGGTTTCCTGTGTGTCCACAGCCCAAACCTGGGGTACCTTATATATCACTGGTATTCCCCTCACCCCCCACCTCTTTGTCGGGGAGGAGAATTCTCAGATATATCTTTGAAGGCAAAGGAACTCTGGGAGGGAACACATGGGAGGTAACCCCAAGGATAATGATTCATTAATTCACTCTTTATCAAATATTCATGAAACAATCCAACATTGGAGGAACTGTGCTAGCTGATGCAGGGTATCAAGCATAATCAGATATCATCTCTGCCAGCCAGGAGCTTCCAGTCTAGTAAAGAAGTTTATCTTAAACCTGTAAGCATTAGTCTAAGTGAGGGTTCTTCGCCTTTAAAACTATTATTTAAAAAGAGTTTAGGTCCACTTCTAGACTTAATAGCAACAGTCTGGAAATCTTAAAATTGATCACTTCCTAGTTGAAGTTGAAATTCTGAATATCATTGGTAAGCACTAAGATTATAGATCAAGAAAGGCTAGACAATTAATTGCATTCAATCTTGATTGAAATCCTGAAGGTTGAGATATATATATATATATATTCAATCAATATATATATTGATTGAAATCCTGAAGGTTGATATATATATATATATATATATATCATTGTTCTTTGAAATATATATATATATTTCACTGTTCGAACTTTTTTGATTTGATTCTAGGAACAGGAAAGCTTGTACTTGATGTTATTAATTGAATTTTGGCTACTTGAGCTTCCATTGTATATATTTCACAAAGCAAAATGGGACTTGGCAAAAATTCATATTCACTCATTCAAATGATCATGAAGTTTGAATTGCCAAATGTTGTGTAAGGTATGAATTAGGTCTTTACCTTGAGGTGTTTCTAATCTGCTCAGTCTCAGTTGGCAAATAGAAAACGTGAATATCTGCGATTTGTGATGCTCACAGACAGACCACTTGACCACAGAACTCTTCTGATGCATCAAACTGAGCATCTTTCTCTTCACAGCACTTCAAGTTGCTGCCAATGATTAAAGGTTGCATACTTATAAAACCTTGTGGCCACCTCTGGGCTAAGTGAACACTTTGCAGCTAGACAGAGCTGAATTAAAAAACATGGTGATGTATCCAGCAAAACCAAAACAAAAGACCAGATGGAGATGAGAAAAAAGTCCCCCTTTATCCTTTAAACTCTTGCTAGTATTTGTTTTATAGAAAAGAAACTTTTGTTAAAATCCCTTAAACTTGATTTTTACCAGCTCTATTAACATTTTAATAGGGCAAGTTTAAAAAATTTAAGTCTCACAGGTATTAACTATATAACTACCACTGGACAGTCATATTAAAAAAATTAAAGAGAAACTTTAGAGATACAACAATGTATGAAAAAATAGCTATAATCATAAAAAAATAAAATGAAAAAAGAAAGAGATATACTTTGGGCTGTTTACTGTCCACTTAAATTTTAGTATAAATTTCTTTAAATTTATACTATAAATACCTGGCTAAAACCCCTTTCCAGATGAACATGCTGACAAAAGTGCCCCAATATGATATGAATGGCAGGATCAATTCCAGTAAGGTTCATTTTCCCTTTCTGAAATTCAGAAGTTTGTGTCCTACATATCTTTTGTGTTGCATTTTATTTTTGTGCCTCAACTTGAGGAGCATTGGTTGTATCAAAGGAAATAACTCAGATCAGCCTTGACAATTAAGGTTATTGACCCACTAATTGCAAATCTTGTTGAAATTGTGTAACACAACAAGCAAAACAGGGTACATAATTAAACTTACAATCAGGAGCAGCTGATCTTTAAAATCCAGTCACTCATCAGGTTCATCCCAGCCCGCACAAGCAAGACCACACTAACCTTAAGAGGAAGCAAAAACAAGATTTACTCATTAAAAGACAAAATAGACAAGAATCACTTAAGGGTACAAGGGACCCCTTTGGTAATCTTACCACATAGTCCAGTCTCTCATCCAAAAACTGCACATGGGTCCTTACACATGTGTCTGAAAAATGGCAGCTGTTTCACTTTCAAGCCAAATGAAGAAACCAAGATGGTGTTGTAGATACTTCTTCAAAAGCGAGAGATTCAAATCCAGTGAAGAAACCAACATGGCACCATTGATCCTCCTCCAAAAGGCACAGCTCCAACATTCTTTCAGCTTCAACTCTAAAGTGGCCCCAGACCAGCAAGATTCACTTGATACAACAGCAGCAACCACTTCAGACATCTCATGATGAAAACAGCAACACAAGTTCTCTTCAGGTCTCCAGACAATTCCCAAACTTCACAGTTTCAAAATTAAAACAAGTTTTCAAGTACCATGTTTCCAAGTCAACTTGCACAAGTCACAAATTTCTCCAGCCTGCTTCCCGGGGCTCCTCACTGGCCCAGACTAGGGATGGAAGCCCACAGTGTGGCTTCCTTCCCTGCCCTTCTGCTGCACATGGCAGCGGCAGCTCCAAGGCCTCCAGCCTCCCTGTTGACCTTCTGCTCTCTCTTCTCTCCTACTTCTCTCTCTGTCTTCTTCTTCTCTTTAAATCCCCTCACTCTGCTCCTCTCAGGAGAAGGGTTGGCTTCCCTGCTCCAAGTCTCTGTCCAACAGGACACAATGGCTGCCATCTTAATGTGGCACTATCATGCTGGGGGCCATGCCCCCCAATTTCACCACAGCACCCCTATCATTGTTATTCAAGACAGCAGAGGGTAAAATAGAACTGATGCTTTGCACAAACCCTACAGGAAAGAGTACCAACCATGTGACACAGATGCTATGAGGAAGCCCAGGGCCCCCCCAGTCTGTGTTAAGGAAGCAGGGCACTGGAACAAGGAAATGGCATCGTGTGTAATTCAACACACCAGGTGATAGTTGTACATTTGTTTAGTTCTAGGTGGTCAAGTTTAAAAAGCTGTAAATCATTCTAAATGGAAAGATATCTGAAACTGTTATTGGGAGGGGTGGCAGGCTTTTTTTCTAAAAATCCTTTTGCTAGCTTTTACTAAATAAGAAAAAAAAAAAAAAAAAACAAACGAACTTCCATCTGCCTCAAACTAAGCAAAAGACTTTGTTAACCCCTAAGCTACCACATACTAGTTATCTTTGTCATTCAGACATCTGCTGCTTGCCCGCCCTAAGGCTCTTTCCAAAACCAAAGAAAAAAAAATTCAGGATTCTTTGCTGTCTCAGCCTTTGTTATGTTAATTCCAAAGCCAGACCAAACTTAAAGTGATCAAGCTATTACTAAATATGAAATTGATTACCTAAACAGGTACTACAAAACAAACATGAAAAACCCAGCTACCCCACCACATGTCCAAAAACTGTCCATTTAGTCCCTGGTCACCTCTTCACTAGCACATGTTCCAAAACAGCATTTTTCTTTTTCTCCTTTGGCATCTTTTCGGCTTCCTCCAAACACGTGGTCCAAGGCATGATATTATTTTCTTTTGGTGTCCCTCTCAAACTTAGGTAACAGAAAAACTCCAAGATACAGGAAACAAAATCAGGTCCATTTTTTCAGGCCTGACAAATGGCCTTTCCAAAAGCATCTGAGTCAAACTAGAAAAAAAAAAAAAGCTCCAACACAAAGTTCAAATCTCCAAACTCTTTAGACTCCTTCAGCATACACCCTCAGCTTATGCATGCTAAGGCCATGAGTTCACCAGCCCCAGTGAAGGTCATGGGCCCCTGGACATGGGCCCCAGGCCACCTCACCCCTCATCCTTTCCAAAAATGGCTGATCCTTTCTCTCCTAAGTCCATTTTATATCTCCCTTCTTGTTTTCCCACTCTGTTGGAACAGAGCCTTGTCAAATATCTCATATAACAAAAGCCTTGTTTTACTTTTCTTTCTCTTTCTATATATCTGAAAGAAAATTGTGAATTCTAATGAGGGTCAACCTAAACTTTGTTCACTTGGACTCTGAAACAAGTTAGCAAGTCAATCTGCATAATGTTGCCAGGTCCTTCCTGAAATTTATAATTCTAAAGCAAAAGGGAAATAACTCCTATTATCAAAGCATAACATCAGCTATGTTAATGGCAGATACCCTCCAACAAAACCATGAGCAAAGATGAATAAGGGAAGCAAGAGCCTTCATCTAGTGGAAGATGAAAGTTTTGTGCAAACAACTTTATAAGTTGTCTAAATTTGGAAGGGGAAATAATAGTTTTGGATATACAACATAATTTGACATTTGAACACAATACAAAATGATTCCCAAACTGACTCTAATGATATCTAAACAATTTTTCAAATGTGCAAATCAGTATTATTTCCTTATAGGCTCCCTGATACCTCCTATACTCCCGTAACTTACCAATGGCATGATTGAATGTTTGTACCTGTGGATGCTTTTTCATTCATCCCCAATTCCTCTTCCCTCTGGTAACCACTAATGTGTTCTCTAGATCTGAGCTCTGCTTTGCTTTGTTTTTTAAATTTGTTTTGTTTTTAAATTTCATATAAGTGAAATCATGGGGCATTTGTCTTAGTCTTACTGATTTCAACAAGCATAAGACCATTCATATCCATCCATATGCTTGCAAATGACAAGCTTTCATTCATTTCTTGTGACCACAGTATTCCTCTGTGTGTGTGTATGAGAGATAGGGACAGACAGAGATCTTACCCATTCATCTATTGATGGCACTTAAGTTGTTTCCATATTTCAGTTAGTTGCAAATAATTCTGCAGTGAATATAAGGATGCATATAACCTTTCAAATTAGTATTCCCAATTTCTTAGAATAAATGCCAGAAGTAGAATTGCTGGATCACATGTAATTCTATTTTTAACTTTTTAGGAATTGTCATACTATTTTCTATAGTGCCTAGTGGGAATTTTACATTCCTACCAACAGTGCACAAGTTGGCAAGGATTCCCTCCCTATCCTGGCCAGTACTTGTTATTTCTGTTTGCATTTTTGTTTGTTTATATTAATGTATTTTCTAATAGCCATCTGACAGGTGTGAGTTGATATCTCATGTGGCTTTGATTTTGTTTCTCTGATGACTAGTGATGATAAGCATCTTTTCACCTGCAGGTTGGCCATCTGTGTCTTCTTTCTGAAAATGTCTGTGTAGGTCCTTTGCCTATCTTTTAGTCAGATTGTTTTATTTGTTGTTATTGAGTTGTATGAATTCTTTACATATTTGGGATATTAACCCCTTATCACATATATGCTTTGCAGGTATCTTCTCCCACCTGATAGGTTGCCTTTTCATCTTGTTGGTGTTTTCTTTTAATATGCAGATGTTCTTGTTTAGTTTTGTTATTATGTCCCTTACTTTTAGGGTCAGATCCAAAACACATTGCTAAGACTGATCTTAAGAGACTTACCTCTGATATTTTCTTTCAGGAGTTTTATGGTTTCTTTCAGGGGGTTTATGGGGGATGTGTGTGTGTGTGTGTGTGTGTGTGTGTGTGTGTGTGCGCGCGCGCATGCGCACACATATACATATCTGTTAATATGCAGATAACATGCTGCTTTGATTTCTGTCAGTTTTGTAATATGGTTTAAGGTCAGGGAACATGATGCCTCCAGCTTCAATATTGTTTTTGGATACTTGGAGTCTTGTGTCTCCATATAAATTTTAGGATTACTTGTTCGGAGATTGCACTGAGTCTGTAGAATGCTTTGGGAGAAAGGGACATTTTAACAATGTTAATTATTTCAATCCATGAAAGTGGGATATCTTTCCATATATTGGTGTCATCTTCAGTTACTTTCATCAGTGTCTTATAGTTTCAGAATACAAGTTTGTCACCCCCTTGGTTAAATTTATTGCCAGATATTTTATTCTTATTGATATTATAAATTAGATGTAAATTTAATATTTATTTTGAATGAGGATATAGATCACAACAAATTACTGGAGATTAGGAAATTAGGGTCACCTTTTTTTTTTCTGAGATCCTCAGAGAGTTTACCAGGAATACTGAAGTATAAATAATTCCTTTTGGAAACCTCACCCAACTACCTATCTGGGACCCTCTGGAACAAGGAGGCTAGTACTATAGAGCCCTAATGCTTGAACTCAAATAGCTTCACATTTAAACAGCCTCTGGTTATACATGTATATGTAGGGTAGGGGGGAAGACTTCCAAGCCTGATGGTAAAGATGCTACTATCTGTGCTGAATAGTTCAAGAACCAGGAATCTACTTCTCTGGTGTTCCTAGATGTGGAACAGGCTCAGATAGAAACTAATGCAAGGTAGATTTGAGCAGCAGTATAAGAACTCTAACAACCAGAGCTATTCATGCACAGAATTGGCTCTTTGGTCATGGCAAGAGGGTAGGTAACAACAGAACTGTCACCTTCAAGAGAAAGAGAAATACAGGATGGTCTCACTTATATGATGGATATAGGGAAAAACAAACAAACAAGAAAAAATAAAAACAATCAATGAGACTGAACAATGGATCGAGAGAGGAGGAGGGAGAAGAAGGCAGGGGAGGCAAAGGGCACAAAAGATCAAGATGGTTAATAGGTATTAGCGAAGTGGGGAAAGCCCTAGGGTACACAATAATGCAATAATGTAATATAAATATAAATACACATATGTATGCAATTTTTTAAAAATTTAAATTAAAAAAAAAGAACAACCATCACAGAGATAGTTGACATTCTCTGTGAATATCTCTTCTATCCTATTCCCCATTATATATTCCCAGAAATAATAATCAGTACACAGGATTTGATGTTTACCATTCCAGTGGTATTTGAAACTTTTAAATCACACATCAGTAAATATATTATTCTGCATGGTCATAATTTCATAATTATGGTATTGTAATATGTACACCTATCTATGTAACTTGCTTTCTTCCCACAAAAATTTTTTTAAAATTATTAAAAAAAAAATTTCCTAACTAGGACACTGGAGAACATCCCCATTTGCTACTTCTATTATTGTATCCAAATTTTAAGTTGTCTTAAAGTTTTAAAACTTGTAATATTTGTCATATTGATATCTTGTTGTATACTAATTTGCATACTGATATCTTGTTGTATCCTAATTTTCTTTTATATATACACTTTAAGCCTGAAATAAACTATATAGTTTAAAATAAAAATAAATAAAATAGAATTGTCACCTTCAGTGTGTTGTAGCATAGAGCCTATCATAAACATAGAGATTGGTCTGGAATTTTCCCTGTAAAATCTTTTCAGACTCTAAAGTTAATAGTCATCTCTTATTTTTGCCTGCCCTGTTTTCATTTACCTTTCTTTTGAGAGCCCCAGATATCTTTTGGGGGAAAAGCCACTCCTTCCTAATTAGCCGATGTGATTTACCAACTGTGGGCTGAAGTCATTTTTCTCCAGCCCCATCATAGACATATATTCTAGTTCTGATCACTGTAACTAATTCAAGGAGGAGACATGACATACTCTTGAAACTTTGGTAATTCTGCCAGGAATAGAAGAGCTTTCTTAGGACGAGGTTTGCTGATCTGGAAGATGTGGGTCTGAAACTTCCAGTGGTCACCTGGACCTCTTGAGATGGGCTCTCTTCCTTCCTAAGAAGGAAGCAGAGGAGGAGATGGAGGGATGCCTAAGTGCTGGGAGTGTTTGGGAACCTGATCTGAACTGAGCCTGAGAATGTACCCTCTGCTCTTGGTGCCTGTAACTCCCAGTTTTCTTAAGCTGTTTGAACTGAACATGCCTTAGTGACTCACTAAGACTTAAAACCCTTTCTAAAGACCTAACCTCCTTTGCTTTTTTTAGATAAGCACCTCCTAACTCTTCTCCAAAAGATTATGGTTGGTCTCTTTAGATAGCATTAGCTGTTAAAGGTGTTATTTTCTTTGCTTGGTTTTGTTAGTGTTTACAGTTTCTAGTCAGTTGTTTCTATGTGGGCATAGCATCACAATGTTATTATAAATTAAATTATTTGTGCACAGTTTCCAATCACATGACATCTATAATGGAATTTCATATTTTTGGATGTAGGTAATCAAACTTTTCTTAGAAGACCCAGGTGATCTATGTGTTTACCTTTGGAAAGTATGTGGGGAATTTTGCTATGGCAGGTATTCCAAATCCTTTTCATCTTGATCACTATAACAAGATTTATGTTCCCCCTCACAGAACTTGACAAGCTAATAAATTAGACTTGCTGACAACCCTTCAATAAAGAAACTATTTTTTATAGTTAACAGTCCTTTTTAGATATTAATAAGCTTACTTAGGGTTAATCATCTTGTCATAGGCAAACTGTCTCTAAAAAAATATAAGCCCTAAGGAAGAGTAACCTTATGAGAAAAACCTTTTTTTCTTACATCAAATTCTTTAAATGAAACACATACATGCAATCAACACACTCAACTGGCAGTCCTTGTCTTGCATGATAGTACAGAAGTATGGGAAATGACCAAGCAGTCTGGAACCCTATGAATCATCTTTCCTAATGCCAGGAAACAAAATGTAATTCTTTTGTTACCTTTAAATTTTTTCATCAAAACATTAAAATTCATCTTATTGCTGGTTACAAATGTATAAGGAAAGTTTCTAAATACTAAAATCAGTATTTATTTAGTACTTGTACTAATGAATGTTTATTTTCAAGAGGAGAAAAACAAATCAAAAGCAATTAACAATCTTATCTTCTTTTTATCATATACTTTCTAATATAGAGCAGGCATCCTAGCCATGCTTTGGCGAATTCGTATACATTTTTTTGCAATTTGAATCTCCTTCTAACATTTTATCCTTTGTACTTTCAGTAGGTGAAATCTCTCCAAGCATTCCTTTAATGTGAAGTTTTTGCTGCCATCACTTCCTCTGGGATTTCTTCATCCTTTTGTTATGAACAACACAAGTGGGGTGTCTGTCAGAATCTTGCCTATATATCAAGTCCCAGGACTCTATCAGCACTGAATAGACCTACTTAAGCTCACAGAGAGTCACTTTGAAACCCAGATCCCAAGGCCAGATTGTTGCTAGAAATTGCCATGCTTTGTGCATTTTCAATTGGTCTTCTTTAAATCCTGCTTTTATTTGGTTTTCATTATTGTCTGAATGTGGGCTTGGCAAAAACAATGATCCCCATTTTAGAGATAAAGCAACTGAGACCCCAAATAATGAAACTGTGGTAGTAATTAACTAACTGCTTGGGAATCTTACTTTCTCTACTTAAGCACAAAGTTAAACGACAATTTCCCAGCCTCTTACATATAAAGAGAACATTCTGACTGTCTTCCACCAACTGAATGTAAAAGAAGGGTCTGGGACAGTGAGACTATAACAAGAAGACTGGCGTTTGGGTCACCTGTCACCACTGAAGGTCAATAAAGTAGACACAGGAATTGAATCATTAAGGTACGCTTTAATCAGACAGCTGGCAATTTAGAAGATGGGAGTGAGGGAGGGGAGTAACACCCTAAAAAAACTGCCTTAATATTTCATTTCCAGCTGAATTTATAGTGAGTTGAATAAAGACAGTTCAGCAGTTAGCAGGCCTTCCTTGTTGCCAAGAGTTTGTGATGTTTAGCCTCTGGTGGTACTCCTTGTCACCCTCCTGGATTCTTGGCCTCACCCTTGCCCCAGGGTGCTGAGGCTGGTGCTCAGATAGCAGTGCTCCCCACACTCCTCCAGAAGCCTCCTCAGGCTGGAAAATTAACTCAGGAGCGATCATAAACAATGTGTGTGTGCAGATTTCCTACTATACCATGCATAGTGTTTTACCCGGTCTCCTCCCCCACCGGTTCCTATCAACACTTCTCCATGATTCCCTCCTCCTTCTACACTGACCTTAGAACTGTGACCTAAGACTCCACATTTGTTACATGAAGATTCTACTATTGTAGTTGCTTTTTTTTTTTTTTTTCAAAATCATGCAGTTAGTTTACCTTGACTAAGGCAGAAGTGATTAAATGATCTCGAAATCACATATCCAGTCAGTAACAAAAGGAAGTCAGAAAACAAACCTCTCAAATTGATATTGGGTGAAAAGGACAAGAAGCCTCTCAAGCCAGTCAACCAAAAGAAAAATAAATGGCACTTTTAAAATCTGATTTTTGCCCCCAGGTTCTTCCCACCTACACAGCCGTTGCAAGAGTCACAAAGCAATTTGAATAAGATTTATTAACAAGAGAAACCAAAAGCCATTAATGCTGCGAGTGGCTAGTTGTCTTATCCCATTCACTGTTTAGTCAAAGTCCCTAAAACACATGTTCAAGATGGCGCCTTTTTGATCCTCCAAATTTGAAGCAGACCTTTCACAAAATCCAGTTTTCCTTCCAGTCTTATTTTTGCTTCTCTCTCCAGAGTTCTGTGCTCCTCAGCTTCTCCAAGTTTCTTCAAACTTTTCCAGCAATTGCTAATGCAAAATCAGCTTAATCAAATCCCTGGCTTTCTCCAGGAACTGGCTTTCCAGCTTTCAAAAAAACAAACATTTTTCATTTTTCCAGCCACCTCTTGCCCCAGCACCACACACACCACACACCCAGGCCCGCCCTTCTATAGTATCTGGTCACAATGCTGCCTACCTGGGCAATTGCCCTATTGGGCTTCTTCAGTGAGCCCTGTGCATACCTGGCCATGCCATGGTATGCAAGGTCACTCCTGGCAACCTTGACCCACCATTCTGTGGCATTTGTCCACACTAGCAACTGCTGGTCACTCTCTCACTGAACCTGCCTTGGGCAGTGTCCAGTCACCCCTGGGCCACCATTACCTAGCATCCGACCACCCTGGCTCCTGCCAGCCACTCTTTACACATTTCACTTCTCATTTCTTCTCATGAGGTCTTTCTGTCAGAACCCGCCCACCAGGGCAGTAATGGCAAAGTCCCATTTTCAACTATGTCACAAAGAGGGGGTCCCAGCTGCTCCATTCAGTCATGTCACCCATTATCAAAGTCATGTGGCATCTAATAAAGGCCTGACTATGTACCAGTAGCTTGTGGGGTGGAACAGATCTGATGAAAAGGTGACTTGGGAATTAGCGACCAAAATAAATATAGGTCCCCTGTTTCTAAGTTCACCCACCCTGAGTTGTTCTTCGTGATCATTCCTAGTGGATGGCGAATGGCCTGCATCAAATATGGCAAGAGATTTCAACAACTCTATTATAAATGAATAAAGGTACTTAGAATTTGTGGATCCCCTCTATCCAAACAGAAAGCCAACCTGGTATAATCATAAAAATATATTCTTTAGCATGACACAAATAGTACCACATCATAATGATTTCAGCGCAGTCAGAAGTCTCTGGAAAAATACCTTCTTTTGAGGAGTCTGGGTATACAATGGGAGAGTTGGTCTTTGAGAACTTCGGGTTTACTGCTCAGCACTTGACTTGCTAGAGATCAGCATGGTCAAGCATAAAGACAGAGCATACAATCTTCCATGAGGCAACCCCTCCGGGAATGTGCCTTAATTGTCTCCAGTGTCAACAGGTCAGCAAAAAATATTTGAAAAGTTCAGAGATGTTTTTTTCAAATGTCATTTATCAAAATCTTGCAAAGTTCATCCCCCCCCCTCACCTGCTCTCTCTTTAATTTCTGCCTTGGAGGCAGAATTGATGCTCAGCAATCATAAGGATATTTTAAAAAGCTGTCAAAGCACTTTTAGAGGTATTAATAGGTAACTAAGTTTGCTAATTCAACAGTCAACTTTCAGTCAACAGCTCCTCAACTATTCACTTTCCCTGCTTCAGAACTTTTACTACTTATTGAGTACATGCAACAACATCTATCATCTGTGGAGTGTAAAGAGCAACGCTTAGATGAATATCATTCATAGCGCATTGCCAGTATTCCCAAAAGTCACATGCGGCCATACTTACTGCCATTTACCACCCTCCCAATAGAGGAAACCTATATCCTAAATTTATTTTCTATGTACCTTTAAACTTCATATGTATGTATCCCTAAATCACAGTTATACACTGTTTTACTTTGCATGTTTTTGTGCTTAGTATAAATGTAATTATACTGTATATTGCTTTGTTCCACACCCTCCATTATAATATGTCCCAGAAATTTGATCTATGGGTGAATATAGCTATTGTGTAGCTTTGTGTTGAATTTACCATCATGTGCTTATCTGTTCTACTGTTGATGCACATCTGAGTAGTTTTCTATTTTTTAAGGCATTGTAGTTGTCAAACTTGTCAGTATTTATCTCAGGCTGTGTATTTGCGGGGGACACCCTAGAACATCACATCTCAACCTTTAGTATACACTTGAATTGCCTGGACTATCTACCAACAAAATCTGCCAGACTCTTTTCCCTGGGGATTCTGTTTTGTTGTTCTTACATTTATTCAGGTAATGTTGATTTGCATCACAGTATGTGTCTCAGAGGTGCAGGGACACCCTCTGTAATTGTATGTTATTCCGCCACAGCGATCACCAAAGCCCCAGTGATCCACCATTAAACACTCTGCCCCCCAACCACACTCACATTCCCGCTGAAAGCCTTAGTCATAATCCAGTGTGCTCTTCCCATCCTGTTTTCACTTCCCCTCTCATTCCTTCCCCTGCAGACCCTTCAGATCTACGATCATCTTTCCGGGTTGGGGTGTAGTCCAGAAGTAGGCATCTTTACAACCTTCCCAGCCGATTCTGGGCGTGCAATTCTCTGACTTCATGTCAGGACCCATGCCCAGCGTACCCACCTAGTTGGGGATCATCGGCAGTGCAGTACAGGTCTTTAACTTTACTTCAAAATTTAAAATTGTCTTCTAACATGACTTGCCACTGGTACTCGCCTCAAAAGGGCTTAAGTTTCCACTGTTTCACATTCTTACCAATAAGTCAGTGTTTTTCATCTTTGCTAGTCCTGTGAGTGTAAAGTGGGGCTTCATTGTGATTGCCTTTTGGCTTTATAAAGAGTCTTGAAATTAAGCATCTATTCATATATTTCACCAACCATTCTTACATCCACTCTCTGAAACACTGATCAAAACATTTTCTTAGTTTTCTACTGAGTTATTTTCTTATTGATTTTAGGGGTATGTTTTTCTACATAATCTGAAGTCTGATCCTTGTGTGTTTTACATGATGCAAATATCTTCTCTAGATCTGAGGCTTGCCTTTTTGCTTCAGTTACAGTGACTTTTGTTTTATTAGCTCTGATGTATTTGAAATATTTTATCTGCACATGGATTTCTCCATATTTTTAAAACTATACAAAGTACACTAGAGTAACTTTCAATGTGGCATTTTAATTTTCAAAGATCCCAACAGATATGTTTTTTACTATGGGGTGCATTTTTAAGAATTTTCTAAAATTTTTTCTTTTATTGATATCATAAAGATATTTGTCAGTGCTGTTTTCAAAAATAATTATAGTTTTGTTTTTCATACTAAAATCTTTAGCCCACTTGCAATTCTGTGGGTTCATTTTGTTTCTAATATGAAGCAAGGATCCAAATTCACAATTTTCATATGGGTAATAATTCATTCCAGTACCTGTTGTGAGTACTTCCTCTTTTCCTCACTTATCTGCAATGCTAACCTTGTTAGAAACTAGCCCACCTAAATACCTGGTAAGCCAAGTCCCCTGTTGTTTTTCTTCAGGTACACGTTGCTTGTTTATGGCTCTTTGCCCTTCCATATATTTTTTGGAATAAACAATTACAGTTCCTTGGAGAGTCAACACAGACACAAAGAAACATATATACCCCTGCTGACATTTTGATTGGAATTGCACCAAAACTATATAACTAAATTTGGGAGAATTAGTATACAGAAATTTTTAACCTACAAATAGATGAAATATTTGTTTGCACATTAAAATGTCTTTCAGTTAAATATTATAATTTTCCACTTGAAGAGTTTATATTCAATTTGTTTCTAAAATCTTTATATCCTGTTCTAATGGCTTTTCAGATACTCTGTTCTGTGTGTAAAACAATATTGTTTATTAACGTTTTTTTCATTATAAACTTTTTGGTCTATTGCTTTTTGTTGTTACTGTTGTTTTTGGTCTTGCTACCTAGGGGGACATTCAGGAATATGTTATATAGAAATGATGCTGCGTAGAATTCTTTTGCTCTCCATCTTTCACAATTATGATATTTACTACAGATTTAACATAATGACTCCACTTATGACTGAGGAATTTCACATCTAGTCTTAGTTCTATGTTCTGTTTGTTTAAGAGTAGATTTATTTGTATCTTGAATATAACAGATCCTCAATTGCTGTCATTTGGTTCAGCATCATTTTGATATAACTTTTATGAGGAAAGAGTCCATTCCTGACTGGGACCACTGTCTTTATGGAGATTGCATGTTCTGCTCATGTCTATATGGATTTTCTCCTGGTACTGTAGTTTTCTCAAACATTCCGAAGATGCACACACTTGGTTCATTGGTGCCTCTCAATTGTCCCAGTTCAACTGAGTGTGGGTGGGTGTGAGTCTGTCCTGTCTACTTTGTACCCTGAGTTGCAGAGATAAGCTTTGGCACCCTGAGACTACAATGGAGCAAGTAGTTAGAAAATGAGTAAATGAGTGAATACATATAATTTAATATCAGAAATGTTTGGGAGGTTTAGTTTAAAGTTTGGTGGCATTTTGTGACCAGAAACACTATGTAAGAATTTCTAACAACTAATCATGCGACATTGCTTCATTATATAAAGTTTCACTTCAAGTTAAAATTTCCAAGGACCTTTCAACAGTGTTAAGTGAGGACAGACTGTATTGGCAAGAATATCTCGAAAAACCTCCTGTGCCTACTTGTTTTATTAGAGAGAGATTTCAGTGATTGAGTTTATATAATGTTTATAGGGTGATTCAAGATTTTTTGAAGCCGTTTATGTGATAAGTTTATTTTTCCAAGAGTTTGTCCATTTGATCAAATTTGCAGCTTTATTGACATATATTTGCTCTTGTTTATTAATTATCGTTTCAACATGCTATATTTGTCTCCATTTTCATTCCCAATAAAGTTTCTAATAGAATTTCATTCCTAATGAAGTCATAGGTTTTTTCTTCATTAGTAATGCTAAAGGAATTTTTACCCCCCCAAAATCTGTTATCCATTTGTTGATCCTTTCCATTGTATGCTTTTTTTCTGCTTCACTCATTCTTGTTAGCGTCTTCACTTCTTCATGTAAGCATTTAACCTTTTCTTTTTCTTGTATCTTAAGAGAAAAGCTATTATAGATTTTTTTCAGATTTTCTTTTAGCATTTCAAGCTATATGTTTTTCTCTAATACTTTAATTGCACTCCACAAATTTGATATAGAGTATGTTTTTATTCCACTTCAAATATTTTCTGATAGATTTTCCATATGATCATGAGCTAACTGTCTCTCTTAATTTCCAAATGTTTGGATATTTCTAATTATCACTCTGTTATTTTCAAAACTAGCTTAATTTTAACACAAATAGCCAGCAGGCATACCAAAAACTGTTCAACATCACTTATGCAAATTGATACCACAAAGAGCTAACATATCATACTTATGAGAATGACCCATTAAAAAAAAACAATAGAAATAATAAATACTGGTAAGAATGTGGTAAAACAGAAACATTCTTACATTGCTGGTGGGAATGCAAATTGGTCCAGCCACTATGGAAAGCAATGTTCCTTGAAACCCTAAAAATGTATCTATCCTATTACTCAGCAAGTCACTCCTAGGAATATACCCAAAGAAAACAGAAACACTAATCCAGAAGGATATCTGCATTCCTATATTTATTACAACACTATTTACAATAGCCAAAATATGGAAACAACCCAAATATCCTAAAACAGATGACTGGATAAAGAAGTTGTGGTATAGATACACAATAGAATACTGCTCATCAGGGAAATGGAGAGCTCAGTCCAGTAACAAAACAGAGCTAGCTGAATTCTGCTAACAATTCGCACAATTCAGGGAGCATATTCTCCTCAAGGACTTTCAATAAGGAGAGCAGCCCTGGCAGCTTAGTTTTGCATGGTGAGACCCTTATGTACTTCTTACATCTAAAACTTGGAGATAATTTTATGTTACTTTAAACTGCTAAGTTTGTGGTAATTATAGTTATGGCTGCAATAGAAAACTAACACAGAAATATGTGCATTTTCCTGTTGCATGTCATGTTTTGTATTTATCCATTAGAGGAAGTGGGTGAACTATGTTTAGTTCAAGTGTACACTTACTAGTTATATGTTGTGAATAATTGAAAAATGTTAAGGCAGCTTTTCTTTGTAAATCTATCAATTTTACTTTACACATTTTGATGTAATATTAATTATATAGTTATTAAGAATTACTATAGCTATTTATGATTGTCATCTTTTATTCCATTCTAAGAATCTTTGCCATTTAACTATATAATTTAATATTTTAAATTATTGAAGTTAAAGCAATATTTGAATTCATTTATGTTTTCTTATTTTGTGGTTTTCATAGGTCCTTCCTATCCTGATTTTTCCCCATCTTTCTTGCTTTTATTAGGCTTGATCATATTTCTCTTTCCCTCATTCTCTATTCTATTTGAGGTTGGGCATTTTATACTCTATTTTTATTCTGACTAACCTAAATATTTTGACATAAATAATGCTTTTAATACAAAGTTAGATATTGTACTCTTCTTAAAACAATAGAAGGAACAGAGAACATTTTTAATTCTGATCCTCTCTACCTAACTTGTTTGCTATTTTCTTCCTACATCTTAGTTATAGCTCATTTATATCAGTCCCACAGATAAGATAATTATTTTATAGAATAAATTTTTATTTATAACTAATCTATGTAAGTATCAGCTTCTGAGTTTATGTTTCTCTTTCCATATCAAACTTTGATTTGGAATAATTTTTCCATTTCCTGAAGAACATGCTTAGAATTTCCTTTTGTTCTGTTATTTTGATGGAAAATCTGTTTTTACTCATCTGAATGTATCTTTACTGTACTCTCACCTGGAAGATATACTCATTGGATATACTACTCTAGTTTAACAATGTTTTTACCCCTCAGAGCATTGGATAATTCCATTGTCTTCTGGGTTGCATTGTGATTGTTGAAAAATCAGCTGTCAGTCTAAACATCATTTCTTTGCAGATTAACTATTTTTCCCTTCTTCATACCATCCCCCCTTTTTTATTTTTATTATCTAAAATTTCATTTTGTGTCTACAGATGAATTCCTCCTCATTTATCCTGTTGAGATCCCTTGTACTCTTGGGATGAGAAGGTTGGTGTTTTGGTCAGTTCTGAAAATTTTTCACTCATTATCTTTTTGAATTCCTCTCACTGCTCTGTTACTATTACAGATAAAAGTAAGAGATTTTTCTATATCCCGTGTCACTTCTCTTTAACATTTTTGTGTTTTTAAATTTGTTCTGTTGGTTTTTTATTAATGATGATGGCAATTTTGCTGTGAACTCAGATTTTATGAAAATTTCGAGAGCCCTGATTTAAAATATGTTCCTCTACAGAGAATTTAGTATTTATCTTAAACAGTGCCTTACACTATTTTAAATGAAATTTTCAGCTTGATCTTTTCAGAATTTCCTGAAACTATGATTTAGCTTATAAATCTGCACATGGGCTGATTTGTGGTTATGTTGTTTCCCCTTTTTTCATTGCCAGTTACAGGAAAGGCAATTTTCTTTCATCTCCCTCACTGGTATATTCATTTCTAGTTAACTGTTCTCCAATGAGATAACTCTTTACACAACTCTCCGAGTTATATAGAAATCTCTGTATGTTTTGTCTTCTGTCTCCCTTTTGCTAGAAAATAGTCAAAGTGAAAGCCAGAATTTATCAAAATAAAGTCAAAATTGCCAGAATTTATCAGAAACTCTCCAAAATTAAATATGACTTCATTGCTAAATGGTTCCTACTTCTACTATATTTTTGGCACCTGAGGATTTCATATTTTATTTCCAGTTCAGCAATGCATGTCTAAAAGAGTTTCTACAATTTACTAAGAGAAATATATTTAGAGTTTCTACACTACAGTGTTGAAAAAGAGCTTTCTTTAGAAAAAGCCTAAATTCATTTAGTCAAGATTTATTGATCTTTCATATAAAGAATAAGAGATACCAGTCGCTATTTTGAAAGAGATGGCATTTTTGGTAGCTGAGTCTCTGGAATTTATTCTTGGAATTTAGAACATTTCCTGTATTCAGTTTATGTGAGAAAACATAACCAATATTCCCTGAAAAGAGAGCCCAGTAATTATATGATATGAATGTGTAAATGTTTGTTCAGTGAGTGCACAAACTAAATATTCGTTTGATTTAATGAAACAAGTTGTGTTGATTGTGTATCTCTTTTACCCTGAACCTAATGCGTATAAGAAATACAGTGGAGGAACTTTACTTAAGTTTCTTATGAATAGCAATGCTTACAACTCCTGCAGCAGTCCTGCTTTGTTTTCTTTTTTCTCAGACAAATTTTGTAGTTTTCTGTGCAACAGCTATAAGAACTGAGAAGCATCAGTACATAGTGAAACTGTCCCAGTTGAATGTAATGCATCACTTTCAATAACAGTTCTTTCAGTCTTTTCTAATCACTAACTGATTCTACTTATACTCCCTTGTCATGTGAAGATAAAACTTAATGACAGACTGGTAAACCTTTGCATTTGTTAATTTTTTTTTAGAAACAGAGGTAATAGTTAATTTCCGTGCAATTCCTTAACATGTTGGAACATTTAAAATGTAATCTTAATGAACCTCCTAGTCAGGAGTTGTTGAGACATCCTGATGAATAATTAATCTAATAGGATGGTAGACAAAAATATTAATGTTCTCATCATTGTGAAGTCACATAAAACCATCCAGTAGCTGATGGGGAACTTGGATTTGACACAACTTGAACACTTCATGGAAATGAGAGATTCTTCCGTTATCTCAAATATAATTATCCATTTAAATGTCATGGGTCAATTTATTAACACTTTATTCATCGGGGTGTAACCTTTATTAGGCTTTATTGCTACCAGAAATTATATCCTACACAAATACAATAGAGATTTAAATGTTCTGGGGAATGAACTGATGGCTCCTGCCTTTATGATGTCGTTCAGTAATGGACCTTGACCAGCAGAAGATTTGATAAGTATAAAATATTACTGCTTGATGCTAATTTGGTTCTTTTTTTAATGACTGATAATCCTTGTCGATTTAGTATCATCGTCACAATCCAGTACTGTTTCCCACCCCAGATGTGATTGTAACAGGAGCCATTAAGTGTCTGAATAATAAAATTAGTCAGGGAAGCTATGTACATTGTTTCCAGGCCTTTGGATTCCATTATAGCAGTGAGGCTTGTTGAAGTAAAAAGTCCGCCATCAGCTCAACCAAGTCGGTAGCTCCTCAGATGTTATTCAAAGGACTGATGATAACTGTGCTAAGAAGTTTGCTCTTAGAGTGCTAGAAAATTTATTGAATATAAATAGAAGCTATAGATATGGGGATAGGAAAGATGGATTGGTTACTGATTTGCCTAACAAAGCTTTACATAGCTCCAAAGCTAAATATATAATCAGTCTTTCACAGCTAAAATTTGGAAAGCCTCTCTTGCCATTTGGAGATTTTTTGCCACTTGGAAAGTTGCTGTATTAAAGTTGGAATTGCTTGACATCTTTGAAGAGAATTTAAATGATCTGATCCCACTGCCCCCTTGGAAGGGTTTATGGGGCTTGTGAGGAAGGCAAGGATAAGGACCTCATTACTATGTAAAGGCGGTGAAATAAATAAATGTGTCTACCTCCTTGCCTTTTTCTTTTCCCCAGCTTATATGGGATCAAGCTCATATTCCTTTCTCCTAAAGCTGCTCTATTGTAAGTCCCCCAGGAAATGTCTCCTTGGATCCTACCAGAAAAAAAAAAAAATTTGTGACTTTGTTCTGAAGAATGACCTGTTTTGCTTCTGAATGGAGTAGTCCTCATTTCAGTAAGCTAGAAATTTATATTCTAAACTTCACAGAAAGTCTTGATTGAGAGCAAGAAGACAATCCAGTGTAAAGGCCATGTCAGAACTTTCTTGCAGATGACTTACTGATGATATATGGAGTTACATAGCTAAAATTTATTTTTTAGTAAACCCCTGGAATCATTTAAAAAACATGGGTTATTAGAAATGAGTGTCCTTATTTAACATTAGCATATGGATCAAGTCACCATTTATTTTTCAACACTAAGTATGGTAGTAAACCAAAAGTTCATGATTTAAAAAAGAAAAAAGCCAAATGTAAATGAAAAAATAGAAAACAAAAATACATATAATTTCCCTATAGTGTCTGTTACCATCTCTCCACTACAGGGTTTCTATTTGATCAGAGACTATTAGGGAAAATAGAAAGAGAAGTTTGTCCCATGTTTCATGGCTGTAGCACAGTGGACTTGGAACGTTTTGTCCATCCAGAGAATCTATTTTTTCCCTCTGAATTTCAGTCTCTGTCCCCTTGGACCAGTTTTGTTGTGTCCTTAGGTATCTGTCCCTGGTCATCTGCCTCTACAACCATTTTTTGAAGAGGACTGTAGGAGGTAACCCAAGACTAGCCTATCCTTTCTCTGTCTCACTCAGGCATTGGTGATGCCAGACCCATGGAAAGGATAGACACTTCTGTGAGACTTAAAGAGGACACATCTTCTCAAGAAAAGAGTAGCATGTAGCAAGCTCTGCCTTAATTTCCAAAGAATAGGTATCTTAGTCAAAATTCTTGTGCTATAACAAGGTTAGGTTTTTCTGGAAACAAAGATTGTCATTTTCCTACATTGATGCCCATATTCTCTATTTGTTTATCCTTTCCTAGATTATATGCTTCTCTGAGGGAAAGTCCTGTCTTCTCTTAAGCCTCTAGCTCCTAGTACAGTGCCTGACCATAATTATACAACCAGTAAACAGTTTTTCAACAATCAGCTTCTTTCTCTCTCTGCATTAGCCATTTGAAACCTGCCTGTCCTTGAAATCCCAGATCAACTCCTCCATAAAGACTACTTGGATTATATCTCACTACAACAGTCCCTCAGAGTATACAGAACTTACTCTCTCTATCACTCTTTGGGAATTTGATCAGAAAATATCATAGCATTGCTGTTAGTGTTTTGCATTGCAACTTAAAATTTTTTCTGGGTGTTAGGTATATCATCTCTGACCAGACTGTAAAATTCTTCTTGGGAATGACACTACTGTCATTTGGTGGAACTCCACAGTACAATGTCTCTTAGATCAATGTTTGGCACATATATTATAAGTGCTTAATGCTGTTAGCAAACAATGACCAGCCTAACACCTTGTCCATAACAAATATGTAGCAAACGAATAATGGATTGATGATGGGAAGACTCCATTCAGTATATGCAGACCATTGTCCATTCTCCCTCCTCCCTGCACCTGGCACACATACACACTTAGACTTCTGGGGAATCTACCTCACCTTCTCCCTCAATACCTCATCAGTCATCTTTCAAAGTGATTCCACCCTTCTGATCATGGCAGACCATGTTACACCTGGTCATCTAACCCTAGCTCAATCCATTATTGGGCAAGTCCATAATCAAATAGTGAATCATAACACTCAGTGCCTTCTGTCATAGATTCATTACTGAAAAACAAAGAGTTATAAGTGGGTATTACTGGATACTAAGGTTGAAAAGATGTCCGAGAAATCACAACATGTAGATTGGACTCGAGTAACCATGATGAACTCCATGATGCAAGTCAAAGTGATGAGGTGGCACAGTGATGAAAAAACCCCATGTAAGCAGAGAGCAGTACAGTCACACTGTACTGTTATCAGTACAATGATAACAGTTCCAAGGTTGTAGAAGGGAATAGATATGTCAAGGCATCCGGAAACAGATTCCCTGAGAATCTGTTCAGTTCTATTTCTGGTTCCAGTTTAGTTCATATATTTTTATCCACCTCTGACCACTTTACACTCATTAGAATGGGTATAATACAAAAAAGCAAAACACCAAACAAGCAGAAAATGCAGTACAAATGGGATATAAAATGATATTGCCACTGTGGAAAGCAGCATGGCAGACCCTCAAAAAATTAAGCATAAAACTGCTGTATGATCCAACATACCACTTCTTGGTATGTACTCAAAAGAGGTGAAAGCAGCCGATATAGATTAGTACACCCATGTTCCTAGCAGTGTTGTTCACAATAACCAAAATGGAAGTCATTTAGCTGTCCATCCCCAAATGAATACATGATCCATATGTGGTATATATACATACAATGGAATGTTGCTCATTCTTATGAAAAAGGAAGGAAATTATGATATATGCTGCAGCCTTAAGGAAATTATATTGTGATAAGTCAGCTACAGAAGGACAAATACTGTTTGAATCCATTTACATGGACAACCTAGTCAAATTCATAGAGACAAAAGTAGACTAGGGGTTACCATGGTCCTGAGGGAGTTAGTTAGTCTCTACTGGATTTGGAGTTTAAGTTGGGAAGATGAAAAAGCTCTAGGGATGGATGATAAGAGATGATTGTATAACAGTGTTGAACGTGTTCAATGACACTGAAATGAACACTTTAAAAAATGGTTAATTTTACGTATTTTATCACAATTTTAAAAAGTTCCGTTTGAATTTAAGTAACTCAAGTTAAAGGCAAATTATAAAGTAAAATTTTATAAATGTGTAACATCCATGTTCCTGAAAACAGGAACAGAGTTTGTCTTAAATAAGAAATTGGATGGGAGGGAATGCAATGGGGGGGATGTAGGGAGTAATTGAGAGGAGGAATCCAGAAACAAAAATAATGGTCAGAGCAAAACTTGCGGAGGAAATGAGCTGAAAGCAGCTTTAGCCACTGAGGTTTCCACTGGTCTCATCCATCTGAGCTCCTTCACCTCCATATCCGTGTATCTCCTTGTTTCTGGTTTTATTCTATCTCACAGCTTCTGCTTGTCCTTGTTTTCAGTGTAATCACACTGCTGACCCTTCATGATCCAAAGTGACTCTGGTCTTTCCCTGAGATTATGGAAATAGAGCAGTATAAACCTCTAGTTATTTCTTTCTGCCTTGGTTAAAATTAGAGTCCATTTCTCAGAACTTTCAGTGATTTTTGGTAAAGTGCTTTAAATGAAGAATTGGTTGATACAAGATATTTTGAGAATGCAAAATATGTGGATAGCCATTATCTTTTGTTTAAAAAGAGAAAGAAGATTGGACAGTATTTACAAACTAATTCTCACACAACTGTAAGGTAATTCCATACCTATTTTTTGTATTGTCATCTTGTAAGTTTCAGTTTCTAATTTTAAACTAAAAAAAACCAAGTGATTTTTCTAAAATATTCAGAGATTTGCTTTAAGAGTCCTGAAGAACACTGACTTGTAACCTTGAAACTAAATATTTGTTAGTAAAAATCCTATTTGTTAGAATGTTTGTTGTATAGACTAGGACTTGGTCACTTAAAATTACAAACTATTGTTTGCTCACCAAACCTGTGTAATTAACCACCAAACAAGACCTCATTCATTTACCTATAATTAATTCAGCAAATATAAATGACTGTGCAGATTTCTCAAGAGTTAAGAACATCTTTAAAGGCATTTGCCCTTGTGGAAGTTATTTTGCAAGTAATAGTAAAAAGTGACTCTGATGTGTAGCCTTGTAAAATGGCCCCCAGTGACCCTCCCCTTGAATGTGGGCTGCACCTAGTGACTTCCTCCTATGAACAGAACAAAACAGTGGCAAAAGTGAAAGTGAAACTTTTGTGATGTGTGGTAGTTGTTCAGTTAGTGCTCCCTTATTCAGAGGCTAACCTAAGTACTGCTGTGAGGGAATTCTTTGTGATAAAAGTCCATTATCAGTTGACATTAAGAGAGATTGTCCTATATAATCTGGGCCATTGCGATCCAATCAGTTGAAAGGCCTAAAGCTGAGGTTTCCCTGAAGAAAAAAATTAGGCCCAAGCCCAAACTGCCCTTCATGACGCCTACCCTACAGATCTCTGGCACCCTAACTAGTTCCCATAATCACAGCACCACTTCCTTCTGACAAATCTTTCAACATGTCTTCCTACTGGTTTCACTTCTCTGCTTAGACCCTGAGGACACAGATGCTGGAACCAGTACAAACAGCACCTAAACAAAGCAGGGAAAGAAGCGGATACTTAAACCTGGCACATTCTAGGTTCTTCCACCTGTGCACACAATTACAAGACTACTCAAAACAACAATAACAAGGTTTATTTACAAACAAGGCGACATGGTCAAGAGCCATGAGGCCATGAGTGTCCAGTTATCTTACCCCATTTACTGTCCAGTTACAAAGTCCTAAAATGCTTCCCAGATGGCATTCTCCCACCACTGCAGACCTAAAACAAGGTCTTTTACCAGGAAGCATGTGTCTCAGATGGTGTTTACTCACCACTCCAAACCTGAAGCAAGCATTTAACATAAAGTCCAGCAAACTATCCTCTCATTAGAGGTCCAAATTCCAATTTCCAAACCAAAGACTCGTACTTGTATTTCTCCTTTTTCTTTTCCCAGTATTCCAAATCTCAGGGTACTGACCTTCTGGGGTGCAGTCCATAATTGCTCCCGGGGTGGAAGTCTGTAAAGATGTTCCTACCCATGCTGCTTTTTTGCAGCTTTTATCCTCTCATGCCAAACTCTACCCAACAAGTGCTTCTTCCCTTGTTTGTCCTCAAGGCGTCTATCATCTGGGCGATCTCTCCTTATTGGCATCTCCCTATTGGATCTCTCCTTCCAGATTATGCCACTCATTAGCCCCCAGTTATAAGGCCTTCTCTGAGATCCAGTTATAAAGACTGACTCATCTTGCAGCATTTTCTTGCTGGCTTCTCTTTCTCTGATAGAGGGGGCCACCTGCAAGGAGCTGAGAAGGCCTCTAGCCAAGAGCCAGCAAGGAACTGGTGTAATTGCCCAGAAAGGGCTGCGTTCTGCCAGCAACCATGTGAGTGACCCTAGAAGGACCAGCTACGCCTGCAGAGTCTTAAGTTGAGGGGCCTCAACCAACACCTTGATGACAGCTCATGAAAGACCCAAAGGCAAAGAACCCAGCAAAACCATGCCCAGAAACTGTGATATAATTCTGTTTGTTGTTTAAAGTCATTAAGTTTGGGGATAATCTGTTATGCTACAGTAGATAACTGATACAGATTGATACTAGCAAATTGATTGTGAAGCAGTGCAGCTCCCTTATCATTCACAGCATTGCTCACAAGGACCAAGAGTTGGAAACATCAAGTGTCCATCAGCACTTGATGAAGAAGATATACAAACACACACTAAACTATCAGGTAAAAGAAAAAAAGTTTATATCCTGCCATTTGCAACAATGTGGGTAGACCTAGAAGGTATAATGCTTTGTGAAATAAGTCAGACAGAGAAAGACAAACACTCTATAAATTTACTCGTAAGTTGAATCTAAAGGAACTGAAGCAAATAAATGAACTAAATAAAGCAAATGTGTTTAGATTTTAAGACCAAATTAGTGGTCACGAGGCTGAAAAGCAAAAGTGGGGGATACGTAAATGAGTAAAAGAAGCAGCTGAATAGGGATGGGTGCAAAGTGGGTTTCTGGTGCATACATATGTCAAATTATAAGTCAAAGTATAAGACTATGTGCCTGAAATTCATGTATGTTCTAAACCAATGCTGTTTCAATAAAATAATAATAGCCATCAGCATTAATAAAACATAGTGAAGATCTCAATCTTCCAAATGAAACTTTAGACACTATAACATTTACTTGCTCCACATTTCTCAATTCTCCTTTTAAGATACAAAATCTAATTGGTTGAGTGTATGTAAAAGGAGACCTAGTCAAAGCCCGAAACTAACAGACACAAGTATAGTTGTTGGTTCTTTCGCATTAGGTGCCCATCCATGGTCCAATCAGCTATGATTAGAATAGGAAGGATGTGCAGAATAGTTAGGATGTGGAGATTTGTGATTCAAGCAAAAGCTGATGTTCTGCAAAAGCTGTGAATGGGGACTGAGCTGGTTCCAAAATAATTTCTGTATGTAACAAGGATATATATTCTTTCACAAAACTGAAAATATATACAACCATTAGTGACATTTGGAATGTTTATCTGATTGTGCATGATCCTTTAGATCAACTAGCTTGCCAAATGGCTACTTGATCCTTTAGAAAAAATGCCAGTTGGATGCTATCTTGGTACATGCAAATGAGTATTAGCCTGATAAAACACCCAGCACTTTCACATTTATTTTATTTGAATATTTAGACACTAAACATGCTTTAAGAAGCAAAGCACTTATGGGTCTGTTGAAAAAGTTGATGTCATCAAATGAAAAGATTAATAAAAGCTGCTGTAATTCCTCACTGGGGCCTCCCTTCCTGTCTTCTTGGAGTTTTCAAACCTTGAATCTTTCACCAAGATTTGAAGAATTAGGAGCAACTCTCAAAATCCTCTAATGAGTCTTTTGGTCAGGTCATACAGGTCACCTCTTTATCATGGCAAAGACAGTTTATTTTTTCACCCTGTCCTGGTATCATTGGCAAACTTCAGAAATGAACCCTGGGGCTGGTACGCTCAGTATAGGTCAAGTTCTATTGTCCAGCAGATGCCAGTGCTTTCTTCAGTGATAGACAGGGATGAGGTTGCAGAGAAAATAATTGGTCAGTCAATACTCACTTGTTCCGCCACCCCCTGACACCCTCCCCCCTTTTCCTGAGAAGAGTGTGTTTTCCTGCCCCTTTGGGGCTGAGCTTGACTGTGTGACTTGTTTCAGTTCTATGATAAACAGAATGCTAGCCATCTATGTAACTTGCTTCAGTCAGTGGGACATTAGCCGAAGTTAGGACGTGAATAAAGGTGGCACTTCACCCCAGGGAGCACTACCTGGTGTTACCTCTTGTTTAGGATGATGAGGCAGCCAGTTCAACCAACAGCTTATGCTGGTTCACTTTCTCTGTCAATTTGACTGGGCTAAGGGATGTCCAGAGAGCTGGTAAGCATCATTTCTGGGTGTGACGTGCAGGTGTTTCCAAAAAAGACTAGTATCCACCGAGGTCTCAACTAGAAGAAAAAGTTAGAAGAAGGGAGCCTAGGACATCCATCTCCCCTTGAGCTAGGACATCCATTGCCTCCTGCCCTCGGCCCAGAACTGTTGGTTCTCAGACCTTTGGACCCAGACTTGAATTGTATCCTGCACTTTCTTGGCTCTTCATTCTGCTGACAGCTTATCATGTCATCTCCTGAGCCAGTTCCCATATGTCTTCTCTTACCTGTCCAGACGTATTCTGCTGGTTCTGTCTCTCAGGAGAACCCTGACAAAAACAAGCTGAGAATAAGTGGAACCAGATCAGCTGAAGCCCAGAGGACCCACAGACTTGTGAGAGAGAAATGTCACAATAGAAAAATGAGTGGCTTTCCCACATGTCTTTTCATGGCTGCTTCTCCTGACGAGATAGTTCTCCGGTCTTTGCTAAGTATCTTACTCTTGACTGTCACAAGGTTGTTATTACCTCTTTGGCCAAGATGATGTATTTAACTGTGGCCTTGCGGTATAATAGAGAAACTCCTGACAGATAAACAGGGGCCAGCACAAAGAAAGCCGGCGCCGGGCCTGCGATGCTCTAGCTTCAAGTAGCGGCTCCACAGATGTGCCCACAGTAGTTCAAGAGGCAGCTTAACAGATGTACAAAGCTGCAGATCATAGGGGATATAAAACAGTTAAACTTGCTTAAAGGCACAATGTGTCACCATCTAACAGTTACACGCGTCCTGAGCCCCGCGGAGGGGGAGCTTGCGCGGCCGCGCTCCCGGCTGTCGGTCGGCCTGCCAGGAAGATTATAAAAATGCCATGCTGTGATATGTTGCCCTCCTGCCTGAGAAGCTACTATTAAGCTGAGTATTTACTGCTCCTATTCAGACAGGAGCGGCGGTGCAGAGTGCTACCTGTCTTCTGGTTGGAGAAATTAGTTGTGGGTGTCACAGGCTTATAGCTGCCTATTGTTCTGTCTGCCGAAGGTGGGCAAGGATGAAAGCCCGGTCTGCCCTTATAATGTGGCGTGTGAAATGCAGGAGGCAGTCTCTTTTCTTCCCAAGTTAATGGCAAAACAAGCTCTGGACTGACTAGATGAGAGTTCGGGGCATAATTAAAAAGAAAACACATGGTAAAGGGGCGGGGGAAGCATTTATTTATAGCGGGAGGGTAGGAAAGGAAAGGAAGGGCAGAGCTGAAAACCTGGGAACATCAAATGCGAGTGCCTGGAAAGGTGAGCTCCCTGCATGGTTGTGCAAATTGGTGTGGTAATCAGAACAGAAGTGCTGGTAGTCAGTGCAGAAATGGTCTTCAATTTGTTCACCTCCTCTCAAAATATTTTTTATATGAATTGTTTTGCCCTCACATTTCCGTGATATATGGAGCCATGAACTCTAAATTAGTGTTAACAGAAATTGACAAGCTCTGTGTTAAAAAATATCAGCCAGCCAGCCCTACAGGCTTAATTATGGAAGGAGAGGATGATGGGCGCAAAAATCCTGTTTCAAAATTTTACCACATGCAATATAAATAAAAGATTATCTCATCCACTGGTAACCTTACAGATCAAAAAGAAAACAAGAAAGCAACTTCACCGGCATTTATAATTATTTATCTTGCCTGAACAGTTTTGTTGTATTTTGACAAATTGAAAATTTCTGGTTTTTTGTTCAGGTACAGAAGGGGCGGTAGGTCTACTTTGTCTATGTTAGACCTGCATTCAGGAAGTCACACAAATTAAAATAATGTACACTTTCAATTGAGAAAGGCTCCCACATGTGAGATAAGACCACATAGCTTTATTCTTTTTTTTTTTTTTTGAGACTAGGTCTTGCTATTTTTGCCGGTGG